>VXBZ01001854.1:41144-63580 GCA_013399135.1 Heliornis fulica | reverse complement strand
AAGCTGCTCAGGCCCCAACAGAGTGGACCTCCTCTAGGAACAAGAAATTTTTCATCTGAGCAACACAAATAAGGTATTCATTTGATCAAAAGGAGGTGTGAGTACTCATACTGGGTCAAACCACACATGGCTCAGGTCAGGTACCCTGCTCTTGGCAGTGGTCAGTAGCGTTAGTGGTAATGTGCACCAATCAGAAGTGAGGAACCACTCAGCTTTGATTGCAGCTATAGCAGTATAAAAAGTACAGTAAATAGAACATACCTCTGGAAAAATCTGAAAACAAGGAAGCAGGAGATGGTCTTGTCTTTATTATATTTAATATCTCTGAAAAAACTTTCATCAGTTTTTGAAAAATATCAACCTCAGGTATGCAAAACATTCTGTGGGAAAGAGCTGCACAACTAATCATTACATTAAAAATTATCTCCTTTTGTTTATTCTGACCTCATCACAGTTCCATTTTATGTTGCCTGGTCTTTATTTGAAAGAGGATAAATAATCATTTGCTATTCACCTTTGTCATGCCACTCAGAATTTTATAGGTCACTGGTACATCCTTCCTCATGACAGTTCTTTTTCAGACTTAAAAGTCTTACCCTGACTGTAAAAAGGCTGCATAAAGATATGTCCTATATTTTTGGTCACCTTTCTCTAAACTTTTTCTAGTTGTACTGTATTGCTGTTGAAGACAGGGGACAGAATTGATGTCGATATTCAGTATGTGGATGCAAGATGGGTTATTACAATCACTAATGTGTTCTGTTTTGTTTTCTGTTACATTTTTACAGCTCTCTCTCTCTCTTACTCCAAGGTTCTCAATTATTTCACAGGCCTTCCCAGATTAGCATCAGTTATAAATCTAATGTGCATGCTCTCTATTAGATTCTTCAGTCATAATGAAAATAGGTTCTGTCCAGGACATAATGAAAATAGGTTAAATAGGAGTTTAACCAGTGCAAAACACTGCCTCGGTGCAGGCTTCCATTTTAGCAGTAAACCTTTGATGGTTACCTTCTTGGTTTTCCTGCTGCTTTCATGAGTTCTATATATAGTTAGGTTTAGATCGTCTTTTCCCCTACTTTGCTTGTGCGCAACAAATATTTTTCCAAAATCAAGATACAGAATATGCTCTACACCCCTCCTATCAATACAGGCTTACTGTGTTCTTGAATATCCCTTCTTTTGTCATGCCAGCTATAATGAAGGGAAGAAAGACAAAGGTTTTCTTAGCACACTGGGAAAGTGTATATATATGTGCCAAAATAGTTTCCACTCCATTTTTTCTTTTACCTCATCATTGCTGTGGAAGCAGGAGATAAGAGCAGCAGCCTGAGGTGGAACACAAGCTGCCACTATAAATATTGTGAAATCATTATGCAAGACTGTCCAAAGTTTGGAAGGGCATTAAAAAAACTCCATGTTTGTACACAGATGATTAATCCTTGGAAAAAAAAATCAGTCAGGAAAGTCAGTGACCTGGAGCCTATTGCAGATTTGGGCACTGAACTGAATTGGAAACTGAATTGAGCATTGCATACACTTGTCATCACCATCCAATACTACCAGTCTGATGTAGTGTCTTGTATACTACAGAAGGTACAGAAGGAACTACAAAGATAAGACTAAAGCTGTTAGTAACAGCAAGGGTTGGTGCCAAGCTCATCTGTGCCAATCTACATCCTCGTTTCTCTAAACCCATTAAGACAAAATATTACCCAATGGTGCTGTGCATCCAGGATCAGTGCTGCAAGGGGAAAAGTAAGGAACAGGAGTCCTGATTTTAGCATACACAAGCTGTTAGGTTAGTTTGGTCACCTTACATAGCTGTACCCTCAACAACCTTTTAGGAGTAGGGCAGATATTGTTTGAGTGACAATAAATACATCCCAGCTCAAATAGGACTGTCAAGTGGTGACTGTTACAGACAGAGTGAGATCGGAGTATCAGCATGAAGGAGTGTGTCTAAATGTAAGAAATATGCTTGTTACTTTGCTTTCATGTAGAAAAAAAATTAGTACAGTTGCCTAAGTAGTCTCCCGTTTTCATTGACATGAGTGCCACAGAGTGTGAGACTTTGAAATTGTGCAAAGGGAGAGATAACTATTATGGCCATTTTGCAAGTCAGCAAAAAAATTGGGTGCTGTAATGATTATTTGCTTATTACTGTCTTATTATAAAGTCAGCATAAGTGCTAGGAGAAGAGCATGGGTGAAGCTAGTCAGTGCTCTCGCTACTGTACTGGCACTTCAGAGCACAGGGTGTTTTCAAACCCTGTTTTCCTAAATACCTGCTGGTCTTCTCCTGCAAAAGGCCTTCATGGCTGCTTGGAGTCCCCTTCTTTCTTCTAGTCAGTTGCTGAGGCAAAAGACAGTCAAAAGTTGCGTGCAATCAGATACAGTAGGTGATGCATAAAGGAGGTGGGTTTTTTTGGTTTTACAATGGAATAAGCTTTTTATGGAAATGTGGTCACACCCAGGCAAAGTTTGAGAACCCCTGTGTTCTAGGAAAGCTATTTACTCACAGCCTTTGGTACATCAAAAAAGAACATTTTCTGTTGATTTTTGGTTAATGAGCAGTAAGAAGTAGGCAGAGATATCAGGCACATGGGGGCACATTTTTCTAAATAATGATGTGGTTGATTAAGGTGAGCAGATTGAGGGTCAAAGAGATTATGCAAATCTCACTTAGGTAAATGTTTATGTTAGGGTGGCGATCACTGCCCTTTTTAGAAGCAAACTTAAGACCTTTAAACTTTACTTGTTGGAATAATGTGGAGACATTTTTTCTTTGATTAAATGGTATGCTGACCCTTGCATGCTAGTGCATTGCAACTGCAGTCTCACTGTCCTGTAAGGGACAGGAGCTGAACTGCCTAGATGCTGAATTCTGCTGTGATGAAACCTGCCTGTTCTCAGGTTATGACGCTGCTCTACTGAAGTGCAGGGTGAAAACCCTCAAACACCACCTCCTAGCCGCTGAACTGAGGCCCTGGGTAACTCCGAGATCAGTCCTCCTCAAGTGCAGGAATCTCACTGGAAATCTGGTGTTCAAGAGCAGATCTTTTTCCATACTTTTCCAGTGCCAGATACAGAGCCAACTTTTTAAGCAGCTGTTAACCACCAAACTATGTTTGGGCACTCTGAACTACAGTCTATGATGTGCTTTCCCATTTAAAACATCTCTGGTCATAGACAACCTGCTAAAAATCATCGGTGTGTTCAGCCCACCAAATATGGCCGATAAAGTGCTGATACAAAATCCATGTTACAGCAAATCCCTTATATAGGTAATTGCACAGTCATCTTGCACTATAGATATTATTGTGACCCTACCTGCCATTGCACATCACCAGTGCTGCCTTCATCAGGCAGCAACTGGACACATAGTGACTTCAGTGAAAGGAGAAATGGAAAAATGTTCAGATCAGCATTATTCTGACAAGTTGAAAGACTACAAAAGCGTCATTAAACCATCAGTCAATCAACACCAATCAGAGAAATCTCCTCCTTCAGGAGCCAACTTCCATGCAACATCCTCTCAGTACATACCTACTGGGAGGCTGTGTACTATCAGCTATTAGCCTTCTAAAGGGTCCATGATAGGCCCATTCCAAGTGGTGAACCGTCAGGATGCTTGGCTCAGTCACCTTATCACTTTTCTCGTTTTCTTTGTTCAGGAATAAAAATAACACATCACGGGAGCATTTTTCAATAGGATAATACATTTGGTTGACATACTGAGAGAGGATCTTCAGATGAAAGCCTTCAAATATGAAAGTTTTACTGATGGATTTGTTGTTAATATTCCTGCCTGTGTTGGAAGAAGAGTCTGGATGATGAAAAGTGGAGAGTATTAATTTTCATTTATTGAGCTGTCTAGCAATAATTTGAACTTTCCATGCAGACAAACAAGTTGATTTCGGGGCCAGGGAGGTTATCAACACCAATAAAAAAGCAGTTGTCATATGGTTTAGACACTATGCACAGGCAAAATACTCCTGGTATATCGCTCATATACAAACTGAAAGTATTTCTATAACCCCTGACCCTGCTTGTAAACAGCAGATTCCAGGAATTCTGCTGGAAACCATATGTTACTAAGGCAAAATTGCACTTAGCAATAAACATGCTTTCCTGAGTGAAAGAATCTGGAAGTGGAAGAATGCAAGACCTTGAGATGCACTGCTGATTGTGGGGAAACCGCTGAGGCCACCTCCTGCCTAAGGACTGGGAAAACACCCACCCCATGTAAACCAGACATGGCTGTTGTGCGTGAGCGCCTCGTTAACAAACTATCAGGCGCTCACAGGCAGCGGCTGTGCAGCACCAGGAGCGAGTGGACACGCGATTTAAGCTTGCTCTGACATGGAATGGGAAGTTGTTGGAGGAATTCAAAGAGCTGAGTGGAAGGACAGGACATTGTTTTAATGGCAGGAGACTGATGGGCAAGTAGGTGAGAATGGGGAAGACAGAAAAATCATTTGCAGTCCAAAATGAAAAATCCCCTTGGAACGGGGGAGGTTTCCAGTGATCAAAGAGAGTGGTGAGAAGATTGCTGAAAGGTGACCGAGGGAGGAAACGTGAATCTTGGCTAGCAACTAGGTATAGGAGTGAGCAAGAATAATTCAAAGTGGATGACTGTGCTTCAAAGATGCGCTTCAAGACATGCCCAATCTGCTTTTAAAATAGCTAGTGTGGGTACTGCTACTTCAACGGTCTGGCCTCATGTTCAGATACTTACCTGGCACCTGAGGGAGAGGAGTTTACAATCAGCTGAGAACTTGACATGGCTGCTGATTATTTTGCTAGGAGCAATGAGCAAGCTGGTTTAAAGCTAATCCAGGGGGTATATATACAATTTCAAATCATAGTATTGACCTGTACTGGAGACACATCTAAATAAAAACCCAAAGGTTGTGTCCATGGAATGACATGGATCAGGATTATCAATTGGCACAGTCTTCTTCCCAAAAATATGTTCATAAGGCTCTCACATTTACCTCTTTCAAGGGAAGGTCATAATTTTTAAAACCATTAATACAGTGTTTATGGAACACTGTAGAAAATCCAAGCTTTATGACCTTTGTGTTAAAAATCTAAGGCAGATAGTGTGCTAGGGCTTTCCCTCAAGAAAGCAAAGAGATAGAATGTTCTAATACAAAATGGAATGAACCTCCATTATTTTAATTATGTGTTCTCTGTGTTCTCACACAATGAAAATATACATGTTTTTCCATGATGGAAACATTAAAAAAGGTAGGGAGATCATAAGGTAAAGAATTACAATGCCAGTCTATGGCTATTAGCCCACTGCCATTTTGATACCACACCAAATGGACACATCCTTTTTTTTTTCAGTGTTGTCCTTCCTGTTCATTTAATGATGCAAGAACAACTCTTTTCACACACCAGAAGCAATATGGCAAAACAGCACAACAAAACAAATATAAGACCTATTTAATAACTCGTTAATATCCATGTAGAATACAGAAAATTATACAAAAGCAAGTATTCTATGTATTCTGGGTATATTTTAAGCTCTCAACATTCAGACCTCTACTCTGCTTGATTTTTCAGACTAGAAAACTACCATAATACTACTGGTAGACCAAGCCAACAAAAGCAGTACTTTGCAAAATCTTTTCCTTTTAGCCTGTAGGCTACACCTGTAGGTGTAGCAGTTGCAATAGCTAAGGAAGCCTGTCAGATCGTGGTCACTGAAAGAGCTGATCCTGCTCACCTCTCCCTGCTCTCTGAGATACGAGCACGCTAGTGCTATGCTCCATTCCTCCTCTCCACACAACTTGAAATGCTTTTAAGGGGAACAGTGTAGGTCAACACCCACTCTCTTATTTATGGCGTGTAGAGCCTACTGAGCAGACCCTACTGCACAAAGAGAGAAGTCTCCCTTCCTGCCTCTTGAAGGTTCCTGTTCACACTACTGGCTCTAGCAATTGCCTGACCTCTTTTGAAACAATCCAGCTTGCTAACCTGATAAGAAACTACTTGGGTTTTTTGTGAGTTCTCTACCATTTTAGAAGGCTGAATTGTTTCATAAAAGGGTTGAGTGCATGCTGGACCACTAAAGGCAAGTGGTGTGGTTGTGGAACTGGGAATGGCAAGGTGGGAGAAAGAAGACTGCTCTTTCAGGGTGGTGGGTCTGGGTAGCTCATCTCAGGTCACCTTATCCCTTAACTGAACAGGCTCAGGGGACACCATTGCAAAAGTGAGAAACAACTAAAGGACAATCCAGTGCTGCAGAAAACCATGCTGGTGAATCAATAGGGTGTTGCCCTACCTTGGAATCAATGCTGGTCCAGTGCCGGCACGATGAATTAGAGGATGCAGTTGCTGAAAAGGCAGCAGTACAATGTAGTGATTCAAATAACATATACCAGTAAGTTCTTGAAAGTGCATGTAGAGAAAAATACTTCACAAGAAAGCCAACAACTTTCAGAGGAAATATTCAATAGGGAATTCAGATAAACTACAGAAGTTAAAAAGACCCACCCAAAAAAAGCGATGGAAGAATAGCCAGTGATTCCAGTGAAGAATGGTGTGTCCTTAGGCAAGCAGCCTACGTTACCTCCAGGGCTAAATGACAACCACTTCTCCCACTTAGACATGAACAATGGCACCCAACTGGGTATGACCTACTAGTATTCTACCTGTAGCCTTCATGCTAGGACCAAAATCCAGACAGTGTATTCATATTCCTGCTGCACTTACCAGTCTCCCAAAGAGAACCTATGGGCTTGCACAAGTGGTACAAGTCAGCACTCACCGTCCTGGGTGTGAAAATTAATAAATTGTGAGGCTGACCAAACTGTAGCATTTTAGTATGATTTGTTGTGGTTCCTTTTTTTTACAGACATATATTCTTGGGGGTTTATTTATTTGTTTTTTTATGTAAACCCCAGAGACTCCAGGCAGATATCATAGATCATTGTTTTGTACTTCTGTGACAATATTCAAAGAACTGAGCATGCTTAGTATTTCACCAAAAGAGCTGATGAACTAGCAGTTGCTTTGCTGAAGCTTATCTTTGTTTCTGTGTTTTCCATGGACTGGGGTGAGGATTTACCAGCACTTTCCAAGCTATCAACTCACAACTCAGCTACAACCTCTGCTAGTACAGTCACAGGAGTTTGGGTCTAACTGTTTAAAGCAAGTGAACAGAGAGCCTGTTCTGCATCTGTGAGGTGCAGAACATCCTCAGGTCTCAGGAGGAAATAGAGTACTCAAATTCACTGGAGTAGAGGCATGTGAGATGTGAAATTCAGTACTTCAAAGAGCCCCACATAAATGCTAAACTATTTGCGGTCCATTCTCCTCAATAATGTGGAAATTCAAGTGTTACCTATCAGAAGCACTTGCTCTGACTGTTTTGCATGTGTCTTACTTTGGGTTTAGTTCATTTCTGGGTATTTACGCACTGATATTATTAATTTCTTCTCCCTTCAATGTGATTTTGTCTCTTCCTCCTTTTTCTTCCAGCTAATGTCAGCAGCTGGAGATTGAGCTGTTGGTTTAGATTTCTTCCTATATTGGACAGTTTTACCCGTTGACCTAGTGCCTGCTGTGATTTTGGGTAAGATAATACAATTCATTCAGTGTCATTCACAGCAGGAGCAGAGAAGAAATTGTTTCATTACAGGAGCACAGAACAATGATGATGCTACCAACTATATGTAAACACAGAGCACCAGTTACCCACTGGCCAACATTTAATGGAGGTGGAAGTCTGGGAGAATTTCCTCGCCTACCACCATCTGCCCAAAAGTATCCCGAAAGAATAGACACCCGATGTTGTGCTTTGAAAGTTCCAAAACCTGTGATCTAACTGTTGAGTTCATATCCCCTAGACTGTAAATCACAGCTCTCCTAGCCTGCAAAATGATACCAGCTGACTGCAGGCTCAGAGTGAGTGAAGAGCTGCATCAGACTCCAGGAACAGTATGGTAATCCATCTCTTTGATTTGGCAAAATGTTTTAATAGGTATCAACGCTGAAAGAAACGTTGGCATTCTGCCTTGTTGTACTACCTCATACCCCTCCACTCCCCACAACCCCTTTTCCCTGTTACTGCAAAAACCAAGTACATTAAAGGAAACAGATTTACCAAAATCGCAATTCTGCGTGTGAGCCAATCAGTTTTCATGGTACTGCAGTCAATAGCATGTGTTCTTGGACCACACAGCTTTGGGTATCAAAGAGATTTGATCAGGTGGCTAGTGGGTGTTGGGAGCAGCAACATCTGTCCCTCTGTTTGCTGGCAAAGCTTGTTTCCATGTACAGTAAAGGTAGCTCTACACTTTTGTGCAACTGCTACCCAATCCCCACAGTGAGTGATCTTAAGTGAAAGGAACTACAGATTCACTTAGTCATCTTCTGTCACAGATGTCCACTGACCAAACACTAATCAACATTTTGAAATCTTTTTCAAAATAGATGTATGCAAACTGGGGGGGAAAGATTACTACAAATACTTGTGGTTTTGTCAGTAGCTGCTGTGACTACTGATCAGTCCTCTGCTGTTTGGAGAGGAGAAATGTGTTTGAGATTCATAGTGGAAAGAAACAGATGAATTGGCCTTGCAAACTTATCCCTAAATTAAGAAATCTGCATTGATACTCTGTCAATTAAAAAAACACGTGGTGGGGATTTGTTCTGTGATGGTGCTGTATGTCATGTAAATGAAGAACAGACCAGATTAAGTTAGGACTTTAACAGGGTGGTTCCTCAAATTTATTACTTTGGGACCAGAAAGTCTCTGATACAATTGTCCCAGGTCCTAATACATCCCCTTTTCCCCACAACTTCTGGAATAAGGCCAGCACTTTGCTACCTCTCCTGTCCTCTTGAGACTGTGAGATGAGGAAAACACTAATCTCTTACTGTGGTTTGGAAGAAGATGAGAAGAACCCCAGCACTTGGTCTTCGTACTGTTTTTAGATGACTGCTCTCTGTTTTCCTGGTGGCATTGGGTCGTGCATGCTGTTCCCTCTGCCAGTTACTGCTGGTGAGAGCCCAGCAGCTGCTTCCTCTGACCTCAGCTAGACTGAGTGTCTTGTTTTTCTCCCTGCCTGGCCATGCCCCCTGGAGTGTAGGAACCATTCTGTCCTGCTACAGGGCAGAGGGAGCCTGGGACAGGGTGAAAACTAGTACACATGTGCTGCACAGGTACAGGTCAGTAGCAGAGTTGAGCAGGGCCAGTATCCGTTGCATTGGTGGTATTTCTGCACTGGAAAGAGTAAAGGAGCAGTGTGCTTGCTAGCGACCTGCAAACTCAGATGTTTGAGTAAGTGCAGTCCTTAACTATGTTGTTTGGACTGCAATACTTGGAGGCACCTAGCCAGGATTTACTCATGTGCCTTCTCCAGTGTGCTGCTGGTCATGTCCCTTTTTATTTTTTCCCCCTTCCTGTGCTTTTCTTTGGCCAATTGAAATTTGAAAGCTATAAAAAGAAGGAAATTTTTACAAGCATCTATAAGTGCATGATTTTTCCTCTTATTGTAAGTTTTAATATTGCTGATATCCATGAAATTTACTTGTTGCTCAACATGTCAGTGTGAATATATACAACTCTCTTTCCTGAGGATAGCTGAAGTGACAGATGATTTCATTGTTGGGTGTACAATAGGCATAAGCACAATGGAAAAGAAAGCCTCACATCTGCTATGGTGATATGTTTTCAAAAACATGTATTGTCATCTCCTTTTGTGTGTTACGCAATGATAATTAGGAGTGGCAAAGTGAGCATCAGTTTGGTTGCTTTGCAGTGATTCAGATTTTCTACTCAGCAATCTGTATTAGCACCTTCCAGTGTTTGTTCCAGTGCAGTATGTTCAAACACCACATCTCTGTTTCTGAAGGAGTGTGATAACTGCAAAGACAGTAAAGGAACTGCTGCTTATATGAACCAAAATCTAGCAGTCCTTGCTTCAGTCTGCTTCAGATGCCTCCATGCTGCCCGTGAAAAGTCCACAGCAATGTCTGCCCTGGAAATGTCTCAGGTTAATATTTACGCTGTGTTCACTGTCCTCATTTTCTTCTCTACTCAAACATGAAGCTTTTGTGATGTTACACATCCACACAGTACCATGTCAGTGAAAACTATAATGCTGTACTGACCATTCAATGACTAATCTGAAGAATAATCTTTATTTCTCTGATAAATTTCACCCATACTCCCCATTTGAAAAGCTGATGATTGACAGATAATCAAGTAACACAAACCACTTCAAATAATAACCTGTGTTCTCTGGTCATAACAGTATTTACAAGCAGCTCAGAATCCCACCACAGGAGGAATCTAGATTTTTAGGTTATCTTGCTCTAAAGTCCATTTCTAATCTAAAAAGAAGAGTGAGCAGGTACATGAGCAAGAAGAAGGAAAAGAAGGGCTGTATTTGCAAATGTGGACTCAAACCCAATAGTTGCAGTCACAGCTGTCAGCACCTTGCAGTGCTCCGTGCACGTTACACAGAGAGATGTTTATGCTGGTGCTTACAGAGTCAGTTCCTCATGTGAACGGTAGTCTGGGAGGAAGTTGAAGCATTGGCAAGGGAATCAGATGTTGGCAAAGTAAAGAGTAGAGCTGATCCTCTGGTGAGAGAAAGATATCAACAGGGGAGGGGACCGGACTTGTGAAAAGTTTTCAGAGAAAAATAACAAAACAGAGCAGAGAAGAGGTTACATTTCCTTTCCCCTTGCTGAGTATTTTGTTCTCTGCCCAGACACCCTGCATGCCACATCCCCCCGAGCACCCTGTACACTGCAGTACTCTGCCTCCCCACAACACCCTACAAGCCAAGGAAAGTTGCATTCCCTGTTTTACATGTGGTAACTTAATGATTTACTCATTCAACCTTTACATACGTAAAGCTGTTTTCCCTGCCCCAGGACATCCACTGTACTCAAAGTACTTTTTACTACTGGTAGCAATTCTCCACATGGACATGACTTACTGCTTGACCTTTCCACTCACATTTAGGAGGTTTTGACAACAGCTTCACCGACCTCCTATTGCATTTTAGTATGGGAGGAGATTTTTGCCTCCAAGCAGGTCTGAAAAGGCAAGTTGGGCGGGGGCATAGCCTTGCTGTGGTGCAGGTGCAGGCCGTTACCAGGCCCTCTGGAGCTGACGGGGCTGTAACAAGCCCAGCTGTGCCAAAACCAGCACCAGCACCTGGGCCTAGTTACAGCCCTGGTGATGGCGGCGGCTATGAGGGGTTGCAAATCTAGTGCAGGGGGAGGTTTGGGCTGAAGATGTCTTCTTTCTGTCCTGATGTGTGTCTGGAGGACTGCTGTGGGAGGAGTGCAGGTAGGGCAGCAAGTGGGGCACTTGTTTTGGTGATGGTGGTAGTTAGGGATGAGTTGGGGAAGGAAGTATTGTTTGTATCTCTGAATGCTTCATGAAGAGGCTGGTAAAATATATTGGAACTCCAGTGAGGAAAAGTTTTTAATATGTCAAGAGAATTAATTGTTTTTGTAAAAATTCTGGTATGTGAGGTGCATATTTTCTCACTATGTATGTAAAGATTGAGGATTTCTAATGCTTTCTAATAAACATGATGATTCTTCATTGTAACTGAACTGTTTCTGACAGAAGTTTCAGGCTACTGTTGTGTTACATTTTGTTCAATGCTTGTTTCTAGCCAATAAGGCCCAAAGCTAAAAACATTTTTCTGGTCATTCACAGCTAAATACAAGGTGCCTTGTGTTTTGTGAGATCTGTGATAGGATAAAATATGATAAAAATCAAGGATGTTATTTTTTTGTTGTGGAATTAATTTATTAATGTGAAATGAAAGACTTTTTTGTAACACTAAAAAAACCTAATGTGTGAAGGCTTTACTGTACTTAAGCATAAACAGGATATATCCCTCAGTCTCTCATCAGAGTTGCAGAAAAACCAAGTCTCCTGTTGCACTTTATGTTGAAGTGTGGGGTTGTTTTAAATTATTTTCATCAGAAAAGTAAAATTAATTGTAGCTACTGAAGACAAAATTGCACCTTGAAGTATGGATATTGTTCTAAAGTTTCAAGATGTTTTCTTTGATCTCTGTTTCCGATTTGTTTTCTGAGTACATTCCCATGTGTGTTCTGGATAAGAGGCTGAGCCCAGTAGTCCAACCCAGTGTGTGAATGTTCAGTAGTAAAAAAAAAAAAAAAACCAAAACCTGAGACATAGGGTTCTCTAACACTAGGATCAGCTTTTTCTTGTCCCTTTCTCGCTACAGGGATGATAAGCGGGTAGAGGAAGGAGCAGTAGGTTACAGTTTAGTGTGATCTAGCAGTTCCACAGTGGCAGAGGGAGGTTGGTGGGTTAGAAGCAGAGACAAGTGGAATGTGCCTGTGTTTTGCTTCAACTGTTTGCAAAAGCTATCTATTACTAATATATCCCTGCTTCTTTGAAGGACTAAAATATAATTAATGGGTGAAAGTTCAGGATGGCTTCGTTGGCTACAATTTAGCTTAACTGCAAACATTTCCTTTTTTTCTAACAGAAGGTGAAGCGTGTGACTGTGCCTCTGTGGTTATCCTCACAGCAGGTGTCACACCTGTGGCAGATCTGCCCTGAAGCACCTGGTGTGAAAAAAAAAAAAGACTGCATTGCTAAAACTTGGGTTTGATGTTGATAAGAGCACTTTGTGGTAAGGCACTAACCTGAATGGTGAGGGCTTTGTTCCTTGTCCAAGAGCCTGTGGAAAGGAGGATTGTCTGTGATGGTTCTCAGGGTGGGACTGACTGCAACTGCATACACAAATGAAGCCGGTCTGATAATCAGCCTGTTTTGGGTTGTTTATTGGGTGATGCTGTTAACATGGTGTGGTGGACAGTATCATGAGCAGTTGCCAGCTGGAGAGAAGAAAGCTAGTATGTTGAATTCAGTCTGCTCTCTTCTGTATTATTTTTCTTTTAACTATTTGTGCTTCTTCTGGAGGTGCCTTCTGTGTATCAGCACTTGGAAAGATATGAATGTGGTGGGAAACCATGTGCCATAGTGATCCAGGAAACATGTACTGGATTTTCTGTCACTGGGCAGTAACAGAAAGCCCATCTGAACTACTTGCAAAGCAGGCTGAGGCCAGCCCTTCTGATACACGAGGAAGCTGTGCAGAACAGTGGGAGGACTTCCATTACTAGCGTTGCTGGCTTATTCCCACTGCAAAAGCCTCTGTGAAATTGGACCCTGTCAGAGGGGATTTACACTCATGTGGCTTGGCCTGACAGCTTATAGATGCAGGATCTTATAGAACAACTAGTCTCTTATAGTTCCACCGTGGCCTTCAGGCTTAACTCCCTACCAAAATGCAACAAGAAAGTGAGGATATAAAATGCTAAAAGACAAAGCTACTTGGGTTTCTTTTTCTTGATCTATGCCGGTGTAAATGTTCACCTAGCAATCCTTTATATGTCAATTCTCTGTGCTTTATTGTGGTCATGAACCAGAATTGATAAAAAGAGGCTATAGCTGAGGCTCACATAGCAGTGCTTATTAAACACGAAGAAACATCTCTGCTGCGTGTCTTTGCTGTTGTGTCAGGCTTTAACATTGACATTTTTGAAGAATTATACAGTAGCCTCTTGTTTTTTATCATTTTATCTAATTTGATGTTAACATTTATTAATAATATTTGTCTTTATTACCCTGTGGGTGGTCCTGCAGAATAGGAGGACTAGAGTGGCATCAGAAGTTGCGGGGGTCTGGTGAAGCAGCAGTGCTCTGAGGGGTGACAGAGAGGTTCTCTGCTCATGATTTTGGCCTGCTTTGCCACTTTCTGTACAGGAAGCAAAATGTCTCTCTCAGAACTTGCCATCTATGTTTCCTCTTTGTCTTTGCGTTTGGCTTTTGACACCACCACTTTGGGCTGGGTGGCAGAAAGTTAGACAGAGGGCAGGGTGCAAGCTGTGGCAAGAGACTGAGAATACCTCTTCCAGACATAGCCAGCTTATCCTCCCATTTACTTTCTGTTCCCTTGTGCACACATTCCCTTTTACTCATACACTGAGTTGTGTACTACAAATCCTTCTATGTTAAAGCTAACCTTTTTGATAAGCTATTTTTAACCCAAGTCAGTTCTCGGTTGGCTGAACACACAACTTCATGGACAAACGTGCTGGCATAATGGAAATGAGAGCCATGGAAGAGCAAAGGAGGAAGAGTGAGGAAGAGAGTCAAGGGGCTGTTAAATCTGGTACTGCTGCTGAGAGAAGTACCTGTTAAATCACAACACAGTAGTGTGATTACAGCAGCTGAGCAGTATGTGTTGTGCTAGATTTGCCAAATGTGTCTATTGAATAGATTGGAGAGGTATCAGTCCTCACTCATCAGGGCTTGTTAACTGTCACTGCATACTTGGGAGCATGAGATTTGGCTGTCTTTTTGTGACTAGATGGAGGCAGAAGTGCTTTGTATGGTCTCAAAATGTCATTGCCCTCCTAGAAATGTGGCCCTTCTGTGTGAGTGATTTCTTTTAATAACTGCTGTTTTGGGACAAGACAAGGTAAAAAGTAGACAGGGAAGATGGAAGTCATTCTTTTGCTATGTATTCAGTAAACACTTGGATACTGTGCCAGTGCATACTCTGAAGTCCCCCTTCAGTAATTCTCCTGTGCAATCAAAATACCTGTGCCAGGTATTTTGGTGGATAAAACTCTGCATGGTGGGAGTCCAGCTCAGAATGACCAAGATCTTATTAAATGTGACCTTGTTAGCGAATCACATGCTAAGTGTACCCGTAATCCTATCAATAACATAACAAAGGCCAGTTAAAGCTAGAGCTGCAAAGAAATTTAGTCTTTGCTTGTGGATGAGATCCCCATTTTACAATATGGTTTATAGTGGAAACAGAATTGGAAGCAATTCTGATCCATCCTGCAGCAGCCCAGCAGTGGGAATAGTCTCAGATGAAGTGGTGAGGACATTCTTAACCTCTGGTGTTGCAGGGCTGAACAAGCATCTCCTGCCACTGAGGAAGAAACCCTGGCTGCATTCTTGCCAGGTCTTGTCTGTTGAAATCCTGCCATTGCAGAGATAAGAGGGAACAGGACCCTCTGGTTGGAATGGGAAGCTGCTTGTTCCCTTACTCACTGTCCCTGTGTTCCTTGTGTTTGTTTGCATTAGCATAGTGAGGAAGAGGCAACACCAGGACTCTTACTGAGTGCCCTAAATGCTCTATGACAAACGAAGTTGTATTTTGACCCTTACACTCCTGACTGTATGATGCCACAATTTGTAAAGGAGGGATCAGGCTCATGGTTGCACTCTCCTGGGAAGGAGCCTGACTTATGCAAAAACTGGGTGCTGCTACTCAGGACCCTGATTTTCATCTCTAAAACGGAGCAGATTTGTATATTGTCCTGTGGATGTAAGCGCACTCAGGACATGTCTACCTGTTGGGACTCACTATCACTTGCTAGTTCCTGGATTACACTGTAATTTCGCCTGGAGCCAGCCAGAGTTAGATCAGACTGGGCATCTCTGTGGATGCAAATGTGGAGCTAGGGAAGTTTGGGCCAGACAAGTAGATGCCCGAGGCTGCTGCAGAATGGTATCTCTTGGGTGCTTAAGAAGCAAGGGTGGGAGGAGGAGGAGGTGGGAACAACACAACTGCATTTTAAGTCTCTCTTTACGTTTGATTATCGCTAATAGACCCAGAATACCTCTTCCAAGTAAAGCATGCTTTACATTTAGTGAATAAGGTTTACTTAGTCCTATGGAACCTGGTTATCTCAGATGTGTGGCACAGGGAATGCAAACAATGAAGAATTTGGTGCGTACTTTACTAAATTTGTAGCTCACATGAATGTGTTCCTCAAAATGAGGAAAGACCTTTTCCTTTGATAGAAAACAGCTACCCTGTGCTTGAGAGATTCAGAACTGAGGAATAATTTGTTTCTTGATGGCCAGCAGGTGCCCAACATCCACCTAAGCCAATTTGAAGTGCTTCCCAGAAACTGTAGTGTTCTGTTTTTGCGAACTATTTTGAAAGAGAGAGGATTTTTTTTGACAAGCACTCTGGAATTGTAACTCTCCTCTGAATTAGTTCCCAGAACTTTTAAAAGGGATTCTGCGTGCTGCAGGGACATTCATTTCCCTCATCAGGATTCCATCCAACCTCTTCGGTGTTGTAATTGCAATATGTAAAGAGGTTGAATTAATAGCTTTTATAGCTACAGAGTGGATCAAGCATTTAAATGAGTCAGATGCACAGTGCTTACTCAAAGCTACTCTTATTTACCGTTGGCTTAGCAACATAAAGTGGTATGAATTTGCAAACTTGCAATTTTGCACAAGTTAAGGAAAAAGGAAAGAAACCCCACCCCCCACACTAGATTCCTTGCCAGCTGGGCATGGATGTGTGTTGGTAAATGACAGAAAGCAAATAGCAAATCACATAATGTTGTGTTTGTGCTTTTGTCCCTGGTCTCTACAGCCAACTACTGTTAAAGAGGGAGCTAAGCGTACATGTAGTTCGTGGATGTTTACAGAAAATAATGTGATGTTTTGGAATGTAACACTGAAGGCAGTGCATCATTTCAACATAGTCTTCACCAGCACCTGTACTATGCAGTAGCCTGTTGGGCCTCCAGGAGGTAGGAGACACAAGTTCATATTTAAGTTCTAAGTCACACAGAAGAGGGGTTAAAACTGAGTCCTCTGTATCCAAATAGAGTGCTCCTTTAACACTGGTTAATGTGGAGCCTGAATGTCTCGGCTTTTCAGAGAAAGGCAATCTGTTTAGACATCTAACTTTAAAGGGAAGAGTTTCCAGGGAATTGGGCACTACTTTCTGGGATTTTTCTTTTTTAAAGTTGCATAAAGAAGGGGACATGCATCTAGAAGATGGCTCTTAGCTGCAGTTCTGGGCTATGTGAAGGAATAACAAACTAGATGAGAATATCTAAATTCATCCCTGTTTTTAGCTGTAGTTTTAACTCCCATTAGCCCTTTGAGTTTCCTGCAGAACTGAATGATGCTGCCTGTAGATGCTGAAGTCATCTCAATGCTGACAGGGATGGATAAGAGCAGCCTAACAGTGAAGAGCTTTTCCCAGGCTTGATAAACTTCTCTGAGAGAACTATGGGTCCAAAAAAGACTGTCTTTCTGCATTACCATTTACTTCATGCAGCTATTTCCAGCTAGATTAACTGTTTAAAAGACTGTCCTGTTCAGATGTGAGTAGCAATTACCCACCTTTATCCAAAGCAGGATGACAAGGGGAAACAAACAGGCTCTTGTGAATTCCCACAGAAAAGTTTCAGGTCTGGAAAGAAGATGGTACTTTCACCAGAGTATTCTTAGTAGAGAGATGGCTGATGTAAAACATTTGCTCTTATTCCTGAGGCTTTTGGTACACAAAATTTTCTTCTACCTGTCCCTCCCTCCACCATATGAAGAGGAGAGTCTTCCTTGCTGTCCCCTTCTGACAAAAAGTTGCCTCCTGTTTCCCATAGACATCCCCAACAAAACCATTTTTAAGCCATATAGAGCTGCTGTTAAAGCCATCGACTTCATAACAACCTTGTAGCCAGCGTTAGTGCTTCAGTCTTTGTTTTTCCTGAGTTATTACCAGCCCTTGGACAAGGATACCCTCTTAGATATTTAATTCAACTTGTGCTGTTTAAAACAATAATTTTACAGATAGAGCCTAGAAGAATGCATTAAGATAGTCTAATCTGACCATCTGCAAAGATTGCATGCATGATCTTGGCCAGCAATGCCTGCAGGTAACCCAGTGACTTGCAAGTGAACCTAGCATGTATCTCAGAAATTTATGCTCCTCAACCTTGATCTGAAGGTTGTTACTGCTGGCACATTCATTGCAGCCTTGGGTAATTTGAATTTCTAGTAGTTATTTTGCCTTTGTGTAAGAGATGGAGCCCCCTAGTTATAGCTATCTTCTCCCTGTATAAGTACCTGTAGATCAAGTTAACTTTTGACCTTCCCTTTGATAAGTAAATCCCCAAATTGTCCTCACTCTGAGGCCTTGTGTCAATTTTGTGTCTTTCTTCTGGACTTTTTTTTTTTAAGGGGGTGGGAACATCAAAGGGTCAAATCCTTGGTAAAAGGAGCTCCCACATACTAACTGGTATTTCTAACATCTTTTTTCAGAACTCATGTGTATGTGTTGGCTTATTGGGATAGTTAAATAGTAGTATTCCCATCTCACAAACTGAGAAACTGGAGCTGAGCAGGCAAATAAGTTATTCAGGGTCACGCAGTGATCCAGTGATGCTTGCTCCCATCCTTTGCTTGATGGACTTCCACTGCAGTGCTACTGCTCATGCCTGGACTTGATTGCTCCCTCCATGATGACTTTGAGATGCTGTTACCATGACATGCATGCATGTGCATTCCTTTGTTTTTTGTTTGTTGTTTGTTTGTTTTGTAAAGGCATTAAAATTTTGTTAGAACATTGTTATGAAGTTTAACACTTCAAGGAAATAGAAGTCACTATCATGACTTAAAATGTATCATCTCTCTGATACATTATGTAAGTATCTCATTGTGTCAGTGCACATACTTTCATTTTTTTATCCTTCTACAAATACTACTTGACTCACTAAGTACAGAAGAGCAGCAAAGGTTTAAGTAAACAAAAAGCGATGTGGTCAAAAGTGTTAAATCAAATTCAGCTTGTAACTGAAAAGTAAGGATTATGTTCTTCTTCCAAAGTTATTATGAGAAGTGCCTTTGCTTTTGAAGCATTCTCTGCCATTAACAACTGGGTTGGACTTCTGTCATCAAACTGAGGATAAACAGATGATCTGACAGCAAATGTGTGCTTTGTATTGCTTCTAGCACACATATCTAAACAGATTACATTTGTTACAGGTACCTTCGATGCACCAGCACTTACATTATTGAGGCACCTAAACTCAAAGAAGTACCTTAGAAGAGTACTTAGAAGTAACTTGAAGTGTAGCTTAGAAGAGGCTTTAGAAAAGCTTACAAACCCAGTTGGCAGTGTCTAGAAGGAATATGAATATTCTTCCCAGGTTGTGACCTTGCAAATTCCTTTATAGGGCATGTCCATTGTTAATATCTTTGAAGCTGAGACTGTTGCCTTTCAATACATTTAAATTCCTTTCCTTTGTCTGCCCCTGGAATGTGTGTTCTTAGTCACCTAGCTGTGGAAGGCTTGGATGCCTTTTTGTCTCCAACCTGTCCTAGAATATTACTGTCTCCAAGGCAGAAGAGGATAGGTACAGCTGATACTATTATCTATTTAACACTTTCCTCAAATAATGTCTCCCCAGTAGAAGGAACCGGCAGGCAAGTGCCTGCTCTCCAGCCACTTTGTGGACTTCTGACAGTATTTCAGACCCTTGTTACAATCACTAATGGGTGGGAGGGAAGACTAATATTTTCTTAGTTCAAAGGGCTCCAAAATGGATAACGCAGTTATCAGAAATTCAGTTTATTCCCAAGCAATTTGGGTTTTGGCAGAAGCAGACATAGTTTATAAAGGCCAACTTTTCTAATCAAGAATCACAAGGGTAGCTAGGAAAAACTTTAAAAGGACCCAGCTTATCCTACCAGTGGAAGTCACATTACTTTTCTTTTTTACTTACCCCCCCAAACAGGGCAGGGTCTTTACCATTGATTTTAGAGAGAGGTAACCCAAAAGATAGCTAAGAATCCCACTCAATACATCTTTACAACTTTTGGATCTTAGTAAGACCTAATTCACAAACCTGTGCTGGATACAATTGCAATTGGTCCCTTAAATCAATCATTTGATTCAAACTACCTAACAAGTCCAAGCAAAGGGAGTGAGGGAAGTAAGGGGGACACCAAACATGTCCTTTCCTTGTTAACAATTTTCACAGTGCAGGAAGGATAATCTCATCAAATCACAGTAAATAGTTCAATATGTTCTCATAGTTATCTCCTATCTTGTCACTACTAGGACTAGAGTCACTAGGATTTGAGTAAAGTTTGGTTTATTATTAACCAAGGCTTATGTAAGATGTTATTGCATCTGATTCTATTTTTGCAGCTACTTGGGCTCTGTTGTTCTTCCACACACAAAATGTTGCTTGTGTAAAAGTGCTCATACAAAGCAATTGTAATTCACACTGGCTGGACAACAGATTTGGACTTGCAACAAGGGCCGTGTGGCCAGTCTGTGCTTCCTACAACCCGAAGCGCTTTGCCTTTGCTTTTCTGAGAGATTTTGGGTCAGGGCTGGAGAGCTCGTGTGAGGTGTAAGGATGGGGTACTACCATGTATGCAGCTCAGCAGACTTGAGCTGGAAGGTGGCATAAGCCTTGCTGCCGGGTGCTGCTGCCATGGGAGCAAGACCCTCTACAGTGGGTGTTGAGCCCTGTAGTACCCAGGCTCAGGAGCACCAGGCCTCCTGCTCACTTGTGGAGGCCATGCAGGATCCTCATCCCATTCCTGTGGGGTCCTGAGACAGGGCTCCTCACAAACCAGCAGCAAAGCATCTTGAAAAACTGCACGTGCAGAGAAAGGGGCAGGGGAGGGGAGGTATGCAGGCTTTCTAGTTAGGAAAGGAAGGGAGCTCGCTGCATGGTGAAACAAACACATCCAGGTCTACTTCCTTGATCCTCTTCAAGGGGTTACAGGATTTATCCACCACAGTACCGGCCTGAGGGAGCCTGGTGGTGCTGCCCTCTCTCTCATGGGGAAGTGTGCCCTCGTGCAGTGGGTGGTGGGTGTGGGATCAATGTATTACTGCCCTATACAATAAGGTGTCAATTGGCCTTTCAGATCTTCTTGGTACTGCTGCTATTCTGTTTGGTTTTTTTTCTTTTTTTCCTGGAAGGAATAAGTAGAAATAGAAGAGCAGGACCGAGGGGGGCAGAATTCCAGGATTCTTTTCAGGAACAGATCTAACCCTGCTGTGAATGATGGGACTTGAGGAATACTATTCTTATTCTTGCCCACTCCCAAACTGCATGATAGTATTTTAAGTCCATCTGCTCCAGGCATGTGAGTGGCACCACAGTCCTGTTCCTTGAATCCCCCAGCTTTCCCTGCATCCCCAAAATGTGCCACTATAGGAGGCAAGTCAATCAGTTCTGGCTTGTGAGGTTGAGGTGCTGGGGGGCAGGGAGGAAGCAACCCAAGTTGTGGTACTGCCTGGTGAGTGTGATGGGCACAGCACCCCATGGAGATATGCCCGCTGTGGCAAGGGACCAGGATACACCTGGCCCGTGGTGCTGTGCAGCCTTGTCACCAGAGAGGAGGAAGGACCTTTTTTACAGTTCAGGTTTGCCTATGTCATAAACATACATGCAAATAAAAATGTGGGCTTTCTGTAAAGCTTTTGATCTCAGCTGCAGTTTTATCCCGCATCAGGGTGGGGGGAGGAGGAGGGGGAGCAGGACTGGAGGGGGAAACTCCTGTGTGGAAACGCACGTGGGTTTATGGCCAGGGATCCTGCTATCTCTGATGCACTTACCTGCAGGCAGCCGGCGTGCCTCGCTGATACCGGCAGGGTAAGTGCAGCCCTGCCGGGCATCCTTCACCATCAGGCACCAGTTGGAGCTCCTCACCTGTCGCCCCGAGGGCAGCTCCTGTTTGGTTTCTCCAACTCGCCACACTATCTCAGGTAGAGATAGTGTCCCTAGAAACCTGGATGTTTTGCCGACACAATCTTGCTTTCAAATCTGTCTCATACTTCTCCTCGGGGTTGAAAACTTTCTTGTGTATGAGAGCACCTCAAGCTTTCTGTCAAGTCTGAAGTATGTGTGGCTGTTCTTGAGAGGAAAATTGTCAGAGCACATAACAACTGTCTCTGGCACAAAACTGCAATGAAAAGTGCAATTTATCAGTGCCAGTGACACAAAAGTATGTGGTAGCTCCATCAGGTTTTGTCTAATCCACTTCTGGGATTTTTCTGTGACTCGTTAGAAGGCTGGGCTGTATGTCAGGGTGTGCCAGAGCGCCCCAGAGCCTGGAGGTTCTGCTGTGGGCCACCGTGTCTTCTGCGTGGCAGCTGTGAGAACAGGGTCTGAGCGCTTCTGCAGGAAGGTTGTCATCCTGAGGAGGAGAAAGTGGGGCTGTTGGGTGAGGCTCGGTGGTGTGATTCACAGGCATAAACAGCTGAAGGAAATAGACTGGTGGATGTATGCGCTGTCGCTAAATAGTGTTCAGAGTGTAAAATGTGTCTGGCTTTCATCTGAAAGGGCAGAGAGGAGCAATCTACTGTCTTCCCTGTCGTGACATAAGTAAACCAAAAGAAGTCAGGGCCTTAACTATCTTTTAATACCCCTTTGCCAAGCTGGATTGAAATCAGTCCAGTCCAAAAGCTATTTGAAATAGGGAGGTAGACAGAGAGTTTTATTGTGTTTGAGTCATAAGACAGTTCGGGTTGAAAGGGGCTTTGCTGGACCATCCACTCCAGCCTACTAATGGAAGTAGGGTCAGAGATTTCAGCTTTTTTTTTTTTTTGG
>VXBZ01001854.1:22403-41091 GCA_013399135.1 Heliornis fulica | reverse complement strand
GGTTTGTTTTGGGTTTTTTTTTTTGTTTGCTTGTTTGTTTGTTTTAAAAAAGGGGAGTGGACAAAAAAATCCTCTGTTGCCTCCAAGTCCTGCAGCAATGACTGAAGACCAGAGTGTAGTTACATGTGTGTGTCTTACACAGCCATGATTTCCACAGAGCAGCAGGCCTGTTCCTTTGGAGCAGAGGGATAGGCTGGATCCAAAGAGGGATGAGGAAGGTCTTGAGGTCCTGGCCCGGCTTAGCTAGTTGGTGAAGCCACAGCAGGGTTATGTGGGCTGGCATTTTGAGGGTAACAGAACATGCTTTCCCATTGCTTGTTTCAGTGGGCAAAAACCTCTAGACCCTCTCCTGGCAGTGCAGCATCATCCATAGGGAAAACAAGTTGCTGCAAAAAGCCAAGCCCTAAACCCTTGGTATAACTCAAAGTCTCAGGAAAGCTCAAAGGGATTTTCTAGAATAAATACAGAGAGGAAAAGAAAGAAAAAAAAATTGAAAAAATAGATAACTCTCTTAAAGCATGAAAACAAGGTGGCTTTCTATTAATATCTGTCTTGTTTTTTTCTTTAAAAGAAGGCAAGACTTTTAACATTTTCCTATGGCGCAGTGAATCCATACACAACAGCAACAAGCTGGTTCATGGGAACTGGAAACTGAAAGGGGCTAGAAAACAACATCCTCGGGGTGGGGGCAGGGGAAGAATGCTGCTTTCAGGGCTGCTTCTGCTTTATTTTTATTTCTACTGCTGTCGGAAACAACTTGCCTACTTCAGCCAAGTAGGTCTGGGGCTAAAATAAAAGGATCTTCAGAAGGCAACCAAAATACACAGACCAAATGCTGTATTCAACATAAGTCTAATTGCTACTGTGTGGTCTGTTTCCCCTACCAATGTCTATTAATTTCTGAGGGGAAAAAAATGTAGCTGGAAAGTTTCTGTACCTCAGTTATTGTTCCCAAGGGGAAGAAAAATTGAGCTAAAAGGGAAAAACAGACAAGAACATGAAGTTTGTGTGCAGGTAAGGGGAGAGGATGATATTGCTAGAGAGTCTCTGCAGTTTATTTCTCCAGTGGTTTTGAGAGCTAACCACACCCGCTGCTGGTTTCTACAGTACCAATTTACAAGATTGGCTGGTTTGGATGAGGAAACCCATATTTCCTGAGGTATCCCAGGGAGCTCAAAAGCCAAGATCTTAAGAAAATTAACAGAAGTGGTGATTTTTTTTTTTTCCAGAATTCCACTGTAAAGAAGGCTGTGTGTGTTTCTCCTCCTGTGGAGGAGACAGCTGCAGATACATGCTTTCAAACATCAGCAACTTCTGGTATTGTGCTTGTCACACAACTGGAATTGCTATCATAATTCTAAGGACAATATCATTACTAGTATTAGGGGATAACTGTTAAAGAGACTTTATACTATAATATTTCAAAGGACAAAATTTGGACTCTAAGCTGTATTCTGAGTTCATTGAGTAGACAGAATTTAACAGCAATTATTAAAGTAATATCATGGCAAATAGGTTAAGTGCAAGATCCACTGTAGGGTAGAGCACAGCTGAGGCTGTATGTCTGGAAACTCCAGTGCCAACACATGTGAATTACACAGCTTAATGCAGCAGCAGCAGCAGCAGTGTGTCCATTTGGTTTTATGGGCTATACCTAGCAAATGCTGGACCCTGTGTCTGCTACTTAACGGCTGCTTCCTGCTTAGCCGAACTCCCGGGGAGTTACCTTTGTGCCTCTAGCAAGTGCTTTGGGCATTTCAGGAAAAAATTGGGAAGATGCAATCCATCCCTGGAAAGGCTACAGCCCAATGCTGATGGTGAGCTAATAAATGGTGGAGAGGGAAAGATACAGGAAAGGATAAGGACCACCACAAAATGATGAAACGGTGGTGTGATTGCAGTCTGGGCCCATTCACAATTGATGGTTAATTCTCAGTCCTGCAGCAACTCTGGATTACAACACTCCACCCACTCACTGCAAATCCAAAGCCCCAGAGGCTTCAGGGGATTCTGCAGCAGGCGGTCAGCATCCCGTTTTTCAGGAAAAGATTTTTTAAAATAACAGCAGAGGTGATAATGGCTGTTGGAACCTCAACTCTTGCATTTCTTACCTTCTAGTGACATTTTTCAACATTTACTTTCTTTAAAAATAATCTACTAATCCTTCACCCTGGTTCATCCTATCACCTAATTTCCATGTTCATCTTAACACTGCTCAGGGTTATACACTACTTAAAATTTGAAATGTTCTTGTTAAATGTCAGTATCCCTATGTCCACCTCTCCCCCCCCCCAGCAAACATACCCTCTCACCCAGCAGTGTGCAAGGAAAGCTTTGAATTCAGACTGTCACTCTAGAGGGAGTGGAGACTCTTGCTCTAGCTGAGTTTTGTGGCAGAAAGGGAAACAGTTGGCCTGTGCAAGGAATTGTCACATGGCTGTTAGACATGCAGAGCACTGGAGGTTTCATCTGCATGTGTTACCTAGCA
Source organism: Heliornis fulica (assembly GCA_013399135.1). NCBI lineage: Eukaryota > Metazoa > Chordata > Aves > Gruiformes > Heliornithidae > Heliornis > Heliornis fulica. The sequence goes on along the minus strand of VXBZ01001854.1, from coordinate 38,603 downwards.
AAGAATCCAAGACCTAAAAATCCCAGTGCTGTTACTTCCGTGGTTAAAGGTGGCAAGTACCTACCACACCCACAGCTCAGAGTTAGGTCCTGTTTGAAGGAGAGCTGAATATGCCATTTTGTCTTGCTCTCGCTTTAAAACAAATATTGTTTCCTATTTGCCTGAAAGTGTTTCCATTTAAATAAATGTCATGTATCAGTGTGAGACTTTTCTTTTGCTGCTCTTGTTGGGGAAAAAAAATACTTTTTTCGTTATTGGGAAGAGTAAACAGGTGATTTTTTTGCAAAAACTCCCCTTTGCTTAAGAAATGTCCAAAATCTTTACACAGATGAGTTGGAAATTAAGGACTCAGGCAAGTGCAAGTGCTGAAGTGCATACTTGTGTTCAAGAATGAGTCGTTATGGGATTTACTCATGTACTTATGAATGAGCTTGTGCCTTACATTGCAAATCTAAGTGAGTTGGCCACTCAGTGAACATGAAACAGTTCTCCATGGACCTGGTGTAACTAACACGGCTATATATGCTGACATATGCACTAGCTCCCGGTTGCAGATGACTCTGAATCTGCCTTTGAAAATGAGGTATAGGTCTACAAAAGATGTCATCTTCTTTACCCCAAATGCCCCTAATATTGCTCTTTACTTGCTGCACTCATAAAGGGATAAAGAATGTACTCTCTCCTCGTGTCTCTGGCTAATGATCTGTCTAGAAGTAAATACAGACCACATCAAAGGCATGCAGAGGGCTTAGCTGCTGCTGGTATCTTGGTCAGGGACAACCATCCTCTGTTGGCTGCACTGCTGCCGTCTCGCTGGCCCAGCAGTGACTTGTGCCAATGGGCTCTGCTGATGGAGCACACGCATGCTCCTCACAGCAGCAGAACCACCATCCTGGATAAAGATGTGAGGCCTGCTGTAGTATATGTGACCTGAAGGCAGCTCTTCCACATTAAAAAGTCCATAAAGGATGTGTGGTGGCGTGCCTTGCTGCCAGTGTAAAGGGCCCTGTGGAAGGACATGTTTTGCTGAGAAATGTGGGTGGTGTTTGGATGAGCAGAGTTCTGCCATTCTTTATTCCTCCAGCTTTTATATGTGCATGTCCCAAGTTCTCTTGGGTTTGCTGTGTGTGACAGTACATACTTCCAAAGAGGAGCAGAAGTTCTTTTCTTACTGGTGCGAGACACTCACGCATGAGAGAAACAGCCCTGTGTGGTGGTGTACAGCAAATGATTAACAGCAACCATATACTCTTATCTAGATATAAGCATATCAGTTGTTCCAAATCAGAACTATCAAACCTATTCTTCTGACAGCCTTGCACCAGACTTCTCGCTTTGCTACCTGATAATCCGTCTCCTTAACTGTTGATGAATAACTAAAAGTCATAAATGCATTAGCTAACACTTAAATAGTAATAAAAAAATCCCTTTGGATTTCTTGGGTCTTTTGATCTGCTGTGGGCAAGTGCCCTTAAAGGACATGCCCTTAACAAATATGGTTGGATTAAAGATTATGGAAAAAGTTTAATTTATAAACTTTTACATGCATAGAGGTCTGAAAAAAGTGGTGTTGTTTTGTCCCTGGAGGAAAGATTCATTACACAGAAGACAAGAGTAGGAGCTAGCTTTTTGTTGGGGGATGTGTCTCTACTTCCTATTTTTGAGAAAGAGCAGCCTTTTTATTCTTTGCTGTGACTTCGTGCAATTTTAGAAACAACAAACCACACTTTTCACAGTATCGGTGTAGTTAGAGGTACTCCCATATACCGATGCTCTTGGAGTTGGTGTGAAGAGCAGAGGGACTTCTGAATATGTATAGGTTGAACATATATAGCCCATTCCAGAGAAAGATTCAAATTAGGCATTTCTTTTCCACAGTGTGCAGTTGAAATACCCCCAGCTTTGGGGTCAGCTATACACGTTACCGATCACGGTACTTCTCTGCACGAGCTGGCTTTGTGTTGCTTGGTGCTGACAATGCTTCAGGCTCCACAACTTGAAAAGAAAGCTCAGGATGACCAGGGCTGGTACACTGCACTTCTCCTATCCATTGTAGCATGCTTTTTCTCTGGCTGCTATGAGTGAACAGAGATTGGTATATCTAATGAATGCAAATGAAACCTGAAATAAAACCCAGGGCAAAAATAACAAGAATGGTTTGGAGAATACTTGCGGGATTTATGTTGATTTCTTGGGTTGCGTATTATAAGCAGGTGAAGAATGTGGTGTTTTTTCATAAAGGTGTAGGGGAAGAGGATGCATGTTTCTACCATAGTCTGTCTTACTGAGTGACAGGTACTTATATAATTTTGTTTCCAGGGCAGGAATCCCTGAGTTAGTGTAAACTGATTTTTCATTATCATGAAGTTGCTGACTTTAAGTAAGGCACCTGTTCTATGGCGACCGTCTGCATGCACTTGGTCTTCCTCTGCCAGGAACTGTATTTACCATGTTTTTAATAAAAGTTGAGAACAAAGCATTACAATAGAATTAATCTGTGTTGGGCATATCCACTGATGGAGTGTACAGGCTGGCAGTGCTGCCTGCCTGTGGAATTTGTTCTCCTGCAATGTAGTACTAAAGTTTGATCTAATTTTCAGTTGGTCTACAAGAATCTTCTGACTTATTATTTTCATTTGAGAAGTGGTTAAAGCAAACAGTCCTTTGTTCCCATGCAAACTAGGTGATTGTGTAAAGGAACAAACTTAAAGTAATCCTAAATTAGACAAGTAAAAAAAACCCTCGAGGAATTATTGTCATGGTACATCAATTTAAACAATTTGTTTTCTGTGTTATTTTTAGCTCATAAAGGAAGATACTTTAAAAAGTGATAGGTAGATGTGCCACTGTTTAGAACCATAAGACCTATTGCACCGACTGAGGACTTGTTCCTCAGAGTAACTAATGTAATGTCTCTGAAAATTTGACCTGCTGTATCTTCATGTCAGCTGTATTGACCACATGTAAGCATAGATAACTGTTTAATTGTGGGTTTTTCCTGTGTTGGATGGGAGTGAGAGACAGATGTGCAAGATAAAGAAAATTGACATAATGTAAAAGGTGACAGGAAACAGTTAATTCATCACTTCTGAAAACTGGGTAGCATGCATTTAGATGCCTGTGTGTCTCTTTTCCAGTGCTTAAAAGATTGTATCAAAATGTGCTGTAAACCTTCTGTGAGACAGCTGCCATAAACTCCTTAGAATTTTCCTTCCTACTGNACCCCCGATTAAAAAATACTTCCTGGTGCAGTACAGTTGGAGAACTTGGCAGGCAGTCTGCATTTCAATGGAGCACAACTGTTGCCTTTTCTTCCCTTGGACTCTCTCAGCCCAGCTGTAGCAGCTTCCTCCCTTCGCTGGCTCTGCTCCTTGAGCATCGAGGACCAGGTGGAATCTCGGTCTTCAATGCTTTACATCAAAGGTTTAATGCTGCTTTTCCGGCAAAATACATGGAATTTTTGATTCACTAATCTCAAATCTTTTCTATTTGAGAATAGCATTATTTGTTGCAGAGACAGCAATACTGTAAAGCCCAAAATATAGTAAATTGCAGAGAAATAATAGAAAGTCTGACTGGAAGCCAGAATGTGGCACATCTTAGTAATAGAGAGAGATGTATCATCTTGGCTGCTAACTGCTGCTTGGGCTGGTGATGGGATTAGTGGCAGCTAGACCTTCATGATCAGCTTTGTGGCAAAGGCACTCTGAGACAAGTTGTGAAGTCTGAAAGGCTGATCTCTCGCCAGGAGGCAAGGTCCCTTCACTGGTATTGACATTATCCTTACTTCCACTGACACATATGGCTTTCCTTGGAAACCAGGTTGTCATTACTGCATTCTAAGGAAGAGTAGGCAGGCATCTGACACCTTTGACAAAGCTAACCAGGAAACTTCAGCTTGGATAGTTCATGAGTCATAAGTGCACAACATAACCTCACCTCAAAGTTGTTTCTGGTGTTGCCCACCTCTGCTAGAAGGTAATTCTGCACAGTAATGGGGATAAATGTTTATGACTGATTTTTGTAACTACCATGTGCCATCTAATGATAATCACAAGGTCTGGCCTGTTTGCTTCTCTTTGCCCCCTTGTGAATTACTGAATTACTTCAGAAACTTTGGGTGTGCATGTGTATCTGTCACTTAGAAATTTGACTATTTGCCCTCTCCAACACGTGCATTACCACAGATTATTTATTTAAAATATTATCTCTGTGATTCCTCTTTCATTGTTAAATTGGGGGTGGGAATATAGTTTAATTGATTACATTTTAATACCATTCCATTTACACAAGTTCGTGAGCAAAGTCCTATATGCTTTTTGCCAGGTTCACACTGCTGTGAACAACAAGGAAAATTTAGAAGACCAAAGAAATTTTAAGGAGATGATCTTTCAGCTGTATGTCTGTCCTCATCACCTATTTGTATACCTAAGTAAATGTCCAGACACATCTTGCTCTCCTTATTAACAAAGTTAGTTTCAAATAAAATCTGTCTGTATAGTAGCCATCTCTGCACTGAGAATGACAAAACTGAGACTTAAACCTGTTCTGCTCCAATCCGCTGCCCACACCCCCACCACCCCCGCTCCAGCCTTTTCTGTATTTAAAGTTTGGGTTTTGCCAGCAATTCTCGCCTTTTGTTTTCCACACTGGATCAGTGCAGTCAGGTGTCCTAGTAACTTGCATTTTTCCCGTTGAATTAACTTTTCAGGCTTACTAAAACTATCTCTTCTTTCTAATGCTATCATCCAACATACACCCAGAAACTCCTCTATTTTCAATGGATTAAAACCAAATGTGGAAGTATGAATCAATGTATTCTGCTGCTTGCCAAACAACACTACTGAATGAGAGAGATGGCAGTCGTTGCTTCCTATCTAGAAGGCCTGCAATTGTGTTCCAGATTAAAATTAATTTGGTCAGGCAAGATTTGTAGATCCAAAGTAACTGCTGTTGTTCTTCTTTCCCCCATCCATGTCAGATAAATTCACCATATAATTTTTTTGAGGGTTTCAAAGTTAAGTCTAGAAATACGACATCTCCTTTCCCACCTCTTCTGGTTTTAGACATAGCTATCAAGTTTGCCTCTCCCACTTCTCTGGTGCTGAAACCATTCCCTGTTAGCTCTCTAAAAATAACCTTTTGAGGTTCTGAGTTTAGTTTTGCCCAGTCTTTAAGTATCCTTTGACAAAGACAAGGTGAGAGCATTTAAGTACTCCCTAACTAATTTTGTCTCTGTTCTACAGGATACCTAATGCCTGTCTCTAGTGTCACTGTACCAGCAGCCTGCTTGGATGGTGTCAAACACTTTGACCTCCTTGGAATTGGATTGGTTGGCCAGTTTCATAATTTGAAGTTGTGACTCTTGTTTTCCTTAATTCTAGTGAGACTTTTTAAGGAAAGTGTTGTGTCCTAGTTTCAGCTGGGATAATGTGCTTCCTAGTAGCTGGTGCAGTGCTGGGTTTTAGATTTAGGATGACAATAGCGTTGATAACACACTGGTGTTTTAGTTGTTGCCCAGCAGCTGAGGACCTCTCAGCTTCTCATACTGCCCTGTCAACAAGAAGGTGTGGGGTGCCCAAGAAGCTGGGAGAGGACACAGTCAGGGCAGCTGACCCAAACCCGACAAAAGGATATTCCACACAACATGACATTATGGCAATATATAACTAGAGGTTGTCTGAGAGGCAGCACAGCTCAAGAACTAGCTGAGCATTGGTTCTGGGTGGTGAGCAACTGTGCTGTGCATTGCTTTGTTTTTTGTGTTCTTTTATCACTATTACTGTTGCTGTCTTTCTGTCCTATTAAACTGTCTTTGTCTCAGTCCGTGAGTCTCACCTTCCTTCCAGTTCTCTTCCCACCCTCCTGCTCCATCCTACTGGGAGGGTGGGTGGGGAGTGTGGTGCATGTGGAGCAGCAAACAGTTGTGTGGTTGTTGTAGCTGCTGGATAGGCACAGAAATTAAAATGGTAGGACCAATGGTAGAAGTATGAATGGAGCCTATGTGGAATGGGATTTAAAAGCATTAATAAAATATTAATGGTTCACTTGCATGTAAAACCAGAATAATAAGCAATTCTTCTAAAAGACTGAGAATTTGTGTGTTCTGTATTTGAGACAAGTCCAGTGACTTAAAAATCTCAGGATGAAACCAATAGTGTTTTGGTATCACTTTTAGCAAAGGAGCTAACTTCAGAGGTATTTCTTGACTTGCATATTGACAGGCCGAAACAACTTGCATCTGAGAGTTTTTGAAGAGCTTTCTGAACAGGTCTCTGGGATACTGGGTTCTTCAACAAATAACTATTTGAATTAAAAGCTAAAGAGGTTTGACATGAAACTTGTAAATGGCAGCAGCAGTTTTAGAAAAACAAATTATAGCCATAATCTGGAGAAGGAAAGGGAACAATTAATAGGAAAACTGCTGAAGAATGAACAGATCAACTTATTGCAACACAGTAGTGCTGTGGTGTAAAATACACTCCACTAACCAAATTCCTTCTGGAAGTTTTGCTTCCAGAAATCATGAGTGTTTAACTGATGTCTTCTGCTTCCTGTGAAACATTTGAATTGATGCAATACACTGTTTAAATTAGAAACTGGAATGACTCAATTTAGTGGAAGATACTGAGTGTATGAAAAGCACATACTGAATGTATTAAAACTACATGATTGTTGGGTCTCAAAATGTAACTGTAATGGAAACAGTGTTCCTAGAAAGGTTTGGCAAAGCTTAATTCTTCAACCAACAGTGATACCTTTTAACAGTGCCTCTGGAGAAAAACAAAAACTAGCCAACCAAGCCTGGGGAGGCATGCGGTAGTGGAGGCTTGGAGTACTTGAAGGAAAGCAGGGGACATGCTTGGTTAGATGGGCCCTGTCAAGCTCAGGCTCATTTTGCAGTTACACAGTAAGCTGAAAATGGAGCCTGTATTTGCAAGGTGCAAACTCAGAGTGCAGTGACTGTGACAGCAATTTAATAGTCTTTGGCAGGATAACTTACTGAAACTCAGCATTTAATATGTTTGTAACTCTAATGACTAATATCATTCCTAAATGTAGAGTCTGAAGAAATTTTGGGAAGTGTCAACAGAGCCTACACTTGCTCTGTGTTTTATACAGAAGATGCTTTTATAGTGCTTTCCAGTTGGTCCAATATAGGAATTGCAGATGATCCATCTGGAAATAATTAAAAGAGCAGTTGCTTGTAGTGGGACATGGGGAGAAAAAAAACCTGCCTGAAGAGTCAAGCAGAAGGATGGGATCTGATCACAAGTATCTCCCAGGCAAAAAGGGAGCAAAGCTGAAGAAACTTCTTAGTGGCTTTGCAAAGCATGTAACATGTTATAGATAGTAGAAGCCAGGCCATTTCACACTCACTGCAAATTTTCAACTGGCAATATAAAACATCAGAATGCTTACGAAGACTTGTGGTGGATACTTGCCATGAATTATCTAAAAGATACCAGAAAATGTCAATGTGATATGCTGTTTTATTGGTTTATATCTATGGATTTATAACAACCATATTTAATGAGTCTTTTTAAATGGAGCTTTTGGAGTGACAGTTTGAGAAAGGGAAGAAATTATGTGGGGGAGAGCTGCAAAGGACGAGTCTGAAATGAGTCTGTAGGAGATGGGAAGGAGGAAAGAAAGAAGGTGAGGATTTAAAGGACAGTGTGGAACTGGCATTTCATCAGCAGACTCTCACAGGACAAAAAACTAGTTCAGAAACAGCGCTGGTAGTGTCAGATGGTAAAAAAAAAAACATGGGAGCCTTTCTGTTTTGCTGAAATGGGGGAGTCCTGTGACAGTGCCCAAAGAGCACTTTGCTTCCTTCCAACTTTGGTACCATAAGTTGCTGAAAATCCCACTTGCTTCTCTGTCACTCCAGAAGATACATTAGACACCCCATGATGTGAGAATTAACTGTTTCAAAGGATACTTTTATGGACATTTTCTAAAGCATAGAGATAAAATTATCTCAGCTTCCACGGCACAAAAAAAGAGAAATTTGAAGAGGAAAAAAATAAACTCAATTTACAGACATGGCATATTTTGGGCAGTGGGAGTAGTACTGGGTGGGTTTTTTCTTTTTCCCAATCATATTCCATCTTTGTTTGTGAAAGGGATCTATCAAACCACAATTTCTTTTGAAAGTTAATAGGAAGTTACTGTTTGTAGTGTTTATGAACTGAAAGTCTCACCTAGAAAGTGAAAGTTATCCCACAGAAGTGCAGGAGAACATACACTAACCTCTGAGCTCAGTACTTACTACTCCTGCTTTGACTCTGGTACTTGCTAGCAGCACTACACGCTTCATGCCAGGAGCTGAGCAGCATGATTTCCAACCTCTGTACCTTCATCTCAATGCTTCATAATAATGTCACTGTTATGTATTAAAGAAATTTAGGAGTTTTGACATAAATTACATATCTCTCAGGGGATTAGTTCTTTCATTTGTTTGCCAGATCTAACTAGAAAAGAATGGAAATTTGCCTTGCAGAGTAGATAGTTCAGGCTTGAGTTTATTTTAGGCTGTATGGCAAGGATATTTGTTATTTTATGGTAATATCTTTAACAACACTTTTTTTTTTTTAATGTGGACTATCTTTTCATTTGAATATAAACTTCTGTTTGAGTTGCATACATTCAGACTGCAAAAGTTACTGTTTCTATTAAAAAAAAAATCTACTCACAAGTATCTTCTCTTCCAGAACATATTTAGAAGACTACAGAACAAAAACAGAGAAATGAACACTAAATAAAATATGTAAACAAAAATACTTAGCTATAAAGTAAAAGCTGTGTTAATAATGCAAACACTGAGTTAATTCAGTTTGTTGGAGAACTCTGCTGAACTCGTTTATGTGCCTGTAACTATGGGAATATGCCAGCACCATGCATTAAGCCAAATCATCAGCATCCAGTTAATGAAGGACAGAAAATCTTCAGGTCTTTACTGAGATCAGGACAAATTGTGGCTTATTTACATAGGACAATGATTCCCAGTTGTTACCTTGCCTTTGAAGACTGAAAAAAATTATGAATGTACTTCCCCCCACCCGCCATTGCCCCCCTCCCCCCCAACAATGTGGCATGCACGGATTTTGCAAGGCTTTTCTGAACTCAAAAGACACTGATAGAGAGCTCAAAAGACTTTTATAAATTACATATTTGTATAACCAGATGAAGCTCCACATAATTGGTGTTTGGAAGTGTGTAGGTTTCAGGAAAAGCTTTGATATCCATGCTAGTTTTGAGTTGAATTGCTGTGGTAACAATAGGTGCTGCCATTTCAAAATCCTGCTGCTTTTATTGAAAACCAGTGTCAGTTGGGGGCATAATGAAGAAGCTCACCAGCGATCGTTCAGCATAAGGAGAACAACTTGTGCTGAAACGCCTCATGCTGACTGATGCCGATAGCTTTAATGTGAATTGGGAGGGGGTGGGAAGTCCCGTTGTCAGTTTTGTAATTTGCAAGGATGTTCTGTAGGACTCTTGCAGCAAAACTTCCAGCTGCATCTTTGAGAACTCGAGCTGCGGTGTTCACGCTCGCTTGTTGCTCGCTTCTTGCAAGGCATGTCTGGGACTTCGCTGTACTTGTCTCGCACTTGGTGACACAGTTGGGGAGAAAACCTGCTGAGCCTGTCAGGCTGGCCAAGACTTTGGGCCATGCTGGCTTAACATGCTCCACTATTTGAAAAATGCAATTGGAGCTTTTAGCTGCATTCCCGAAGCCTCTCTGTCTGAAGAGAAAAACAGCTTTTCATATTGTTCTTTCCTTTTGCTGCTGCACTTGATTCTCTGTAGGGCATTATCATATAATATCAGTAAGTCAACAGCTCCCGTAGCTTGCGTAAACACTTTTGTTGCCGCTGCTCTAAAGCAGAATGTGGAGGTAGAGCTTTAATAAACTTGCTGGAGGATGGGGATTTGGAGGGTTTTAGCACTTTTTGAACTTAATGTTAAGACTGCTGAAAGATGAAGTGAGTCTTTGGAGCAGTTCCTTTGTCATGGATAAAGAAAGAAGAAACACCTCCTTATTTAGTGTCTTAGGTTCCATGTTACTGCATGGGATTTCATGTATTTGAAATCTGATTGTAGCTGCCTGTAGCAATGTACACAGAGTAGTTTGGAATTGGTGACTGCATATGGGTATTTTTGTGGTCCAATATCGTGTGCTATCTGTACTTAAGAGCCTATAAACATTTCAAGCAGCAGATCTACTTGAGAATCAAATGTCAGGCCCCATGTAAAATGGATCTTTGAGTAGTTTTCCAAAACAGAACAGGTTTTAGGGCAAAGGGGAGTAAAGGTGAACTCTACCAGCACTTCAAATAGTGGGGTTGCTGTAATCTTGTAGCTGTGGAAGAGGCAACTCGTGAGCAGATAGCTGTCTGGGCAGCGGGGCTGTGCTAGGTAGGTGGAGGCTGTCACAGGTTTCTCTGCCACATCTCAGTAGGCTGTTGCTCTGGGTCATACACTCGTAGAAGTTATGGTTTCATCATTGGCTTGTAGGGAGGTAAAGGAGGCTTGGGTACAGTTACGCACTGTGAGCTTCTATGACTGCCTCAGATCAGTTGTGGTTTTAGAGTGCCCAGGGTAGTGCAGTGTGGGAGCTGTACAGTAGCAGTACCTTTGGGCTGGGATTTCAATTACCAAGAACCTCACCCACTAAAAATTAGCCTTTCATTAGGACAAAAAGAAAAAAAAAATCTAGAAGTCTGAGAACTCCAGCAATACCCTGTAATTATTTCAAAAGATGTAGTTTTACAATAGTTTGTCACCTTACTCAGGTGACAAGTGTCCACAGGGTTAATGGGTTCAGTGGCTTTGATAAACATCAGTAATTTACAAATGACTGTTTTGAAACAAACGCTTTTCAAGATCTTAATTAAATAAGTCTTTGGTGAATAAATACAAAGCCCAAATCTATTTGCCTGGTTTAGGTCTAAATCAGCAGTTAGTGTTGGGATTAAGAAGAGACCTCATTGCTTCAGTTTCATTCTAATTTGAATTTTGGGATTATGTTGGAGAGATATTCATTGCTATACAGAAAGACAGTATAGGCTTGAGCATCCCTCCTGTGTCATGCAAGCCCTCTAGAAGTAACTGCCAGAGATTAAAAGATTTAGGAGCTACATTGCCTTTGGTGTTTAGGTTCCTAAAATTAAAAAATCTCTTGGCTCTTTTTAAAACTCAGAGTTCTGCAATTGGCATGTTACACTCTCTCTAAATAAATATTTGTCACGTGACTGAATGTTAACTACTAGGCATTGGTAGCAGATTCGGTATTGCAAAAGTCTCTTACAGCTTCCCATTGCTCTGGAAAATCTTCTGGCACGCAGTGTTTCTGCTCATGTTTATATTGCTCCTTCTCCTCCTCCTCTGCGATAACTGCTTCTTGAGGACAGGAGGTAATAAGTATTAAAAACATTGCTACAAAATTTGGCTTCTAAAATACATCTAGAGGAATGGTTTTCCCTTCCCATCTCCTAAATGTTACTGTTATTTTTTCTGGCTGAGTAAGACATCCCTGTGATGATCTTGTGGCCATGTTTCCTTCTAAGAGCTTCTGTCAAGAAGCTGGTAGAGGCTGCAGACTTCTGCCCAGCACTAGCACTGACAGCTAATGTGGGTAATCTAGAGGGTAAATGGTTCAAAATACAGGGGGAGGTAATAATTGCTATCTTCTAGAAATATTGCAGAAGAATTTCTTCAAATTAAGTGATGACTATATCTGCTTCATACTGGACCACCATTGCATTATGCATCCCAAACCAGGCTATATTCCTAGAGTACACCCTGTCCTCTTCGGTAGCTTTTTTAATACGGTGGAGTCTCACATGTGGCCTAAGTTTTTGAGTGGCTGCCCTGCAGTTCTTTGCATTCTAGATGATGTATCAGGGTCCAGCTTAGCAAATGTGTTCAGCCTTTGCTCTCCACAGAGCAATCAAAAAATAAAAAAAAGTAACCTTGAAATATAGTATTTCTAAATAATCAGTTATTGAATGTCAGGGGGGAAACCACAGAGAAAAGCTGTCTTCATTTAACACGCTGGATTGCATCTGTTTTCTCTTTGGTTTCTTGGTTGTGCTTTCCCAAAATTTCAGGATGATCGCTCCCAGTATCATGAGGGGAGTGTTTCTGTGTCCTTACTCATCTTCCGTTTTCTTTATGAGCTGATTCTCTTGCAACACATTAATATGTTAATTAGACTTTCTTTGGGGTAGGCCAAGACATCCTCTGTGTCATTTTGAAAAACGCTAAAAGATAAACTGATTAATTTAATGACTTTTAATTTTAATGTGTTAGTTCCCAACATTTTGACCATGATGCCATCTTTTTCATGGGTGAAATGTCTGGAATGTGTCTGTAAGTCATCAATGCCTCAAAAAAAGTCTGAGCTTATCTGTGAGCCTTCTTTGAAGGTGTGCACTCAGTATTTGGGAGTTCTCAGAGCTGTCTCATGTCTTCCCTCAAAAAGACATTTCACACTATTTGGTCCCAAATTGCCTATAGAGTGTTGTGCATTGCTCTCCGTCTGGGGTAGCAGGAGGAGTGCTCCTATAAGTTGTTCTTGTATAGGAATTCTCTCTCTAGTATGAAACAGCAATAGGCAGAGGGATCCCGAAAGCTCCACCTGTACTAGCTGAGGTGAAGTTTCCTACCCAGGCTCATGGTTGGTGCCACTGGAAAGTGGGAAAGGGCATGGCTGCTAATCTTGCAGAAAGATGCTACAGCACAGGTGCACTTCTGCACTTATGGGAGAAGGTGTCAGTGAGTCTAGGTGATGGGTTGCACAAAGAACAGTACTTCATTCTTCTGTGTCGTGGTTCAGGCGTTTTTGTTACACCAACTGAGTAGTCTCCACTTTCTCTCATGACTTCTTTTGTTTTATCTAGCTAATAAATATTGCTTTTTCTGTGCTAACAAATTAACACAAAGTTTGATATTTTCCCTCTCTCATTGCTGTCATGTAGAATAAATGTTCTATAGCTGTAACAACAGAATAAGTGAAGAATCTTGTCCCTTTCCAAAGGATCAGCTGTGTTGCAATAACAGGGTTCTCCTTTCTCCCCTTCCCTTTCCCATAATGTCATTATTTGTTATTACAAGCATCAACCTTTTGCTGTCATACTTCCTTGAAGTATTGAGGAGCCAGGAAAAAAAAAAAAACCCCAAACAGGGCTTGTTAACAAATCTGAAACACCTGATCCTCTCAACAATCTGTTTTTAATAGCTGCTTTTAATTTTAATAATAATGCCTGTGCTGCAAGGGATGGAGCATCCATGTTTTCTGACTACTCTGGAACACTAATTGCTGAACAGTGTCAAATTTCTGTATGTCTTACCAATACTATCCAGTGCAGTTGGCAGCAGCATGCATGCAATAAGCCAGGGTACTAGAGCTGCTTTCACTTCACTCAGGACAGCTATGTGAATTCACACTGGTGCAAGCTGATGATTCGGTTGATTACATACATCTGCATATCCTGGGAGAGCATAACTGGCCCTAAATCAGCAGTGTGTTTCAGAATAAATGGCAGCAATCGGGGAGCTTGTAGCTGCTTGTTTGGGTGATGGGGTGTTCCTGCACGGGAACATCAGAAGGCTGATGTGCCGGTTTTCTAATTTCTCAGTGTAGTTTAAGCTTGAACGTGGGGCGTGAAAATTGCTCTTGCACAGCTCTCTTATTTTTTGTAGGCCTTCTGTTTGTTTTTTCCCTGAGAGCCTAGCCCAAACACAGTTTATGTAAACTGGTCCCCTATAGACTTGAAGGATCCCTTCAGCACCCCATCTGTTATCCCAGCAGATGTTGGTGACTCTTCAAATACCTCACCTGAAGGTTGCTTTTAGGAAATCAGAAATTTTCTATTCTATAGCATCTCTCGAATAATTCACATAAAAGCCATGTGAGTCATCACCTATAATTCACAGAACAGAGTGGATGACTTAACTGCTTGTATTTTCTCTGACCACTCCATTTGCTGTGTCGATTTTGTTGTAAGCCTTGATGGGGGGGAGAGGGGGAGGGGAACACCCAGAAGCTAACTCCTGGTAAAGTCAGTTCATGAAATTTCCTGGGTACTTCTTCCCCTCCCATGAGGGGAAAGGGAGTTTCTCCAAGTTACACCTACTAAGCTAAGTATGAAATATAGCAGAAGCAAAATAAAATGCAAGGAGTAATATGGGAATACAAAACAGAAAGAGCCCTTGTAGTGGTGATGGTAATTGAGAGGAAAAACTGTGCTTTCTGTCAGTTTGAGGTTTTTCTTGACTTTTCCAGCAGTTGTCATCTCCTACAGATTAAATAATGCATGTTTGCAGAGTAAATGCATTCATGGTGTGGTTTCTATCAAAGCTTTTGAGTAGTCTAAGATTAGAGAAAGTCCACCTTAGGGTGGATACTGCTGTTAATAAATATTGACTGACCATAAAGCAGATCAAAGCAGTAGTGAGGTGCATTTGAAAACTGCATGATTCTCTGCTGTTTTTCAGCAGGAAGAAAACTTTATGCACCCTGTAGGAGCTGTGGGGTCTCCTACTGTCACAGAGCCTGTCCAAGTAGAATGATCCTTCCCTCCCTGTGTAGTCATGGGAAAGCTCCAGAAGACAGGTTGTTTTTCTCATGGTCAAGATGGAGACCTGAGTTGCCAGAAAAAAACAGAATGGATGGATATTTCAGGAACTGAAGTTGGGAGGGAGCTGACTTTCTTGCTTCACCTTACTGGTGCAGCAGCAAGATGCTGGTTTTGCTGGGTACTGACCTGTGATGAAGCCCACCAGTCTGTCTCCGCATAGGAGGACAGGTAGTGAGTGGTTCTTGAGCCAAGCTTAGATGTGAATTCTCCTGGTTGTCAAAGCACCTTCAGGCCTCACTGGTCAAGAAAGCAAGATACTTAGACTGTTAATCAACAATGCATTATCCATGTAGGCAGAGCCAGCAAGAGTTAGGCCACTGGGCTAGACCTGTAATATTCTAAATTTACTGAATGGTTTAGATTTAGCTGATCTGAACGCGTTTCTTGTCTGATTTTTGTAGGCAAGTTGTTTATCCAAGTGAAGTGCTTTAAGATACATTAAGGAGCATTGACATCAGCAGAAATCAATGAAGGATGAAGAGGTCTATTTAAGCTAGGAAATGAGTGACTTGGCTCTTTGATCCTATTGCATTCTCTTATTCCCAGAAAGTTAAATTTAGTCCTGCATACACAAATTCTGTTTGGCTAAGTTTACTTAGGTTTTAAATATTTGTGGGTTTCTTTTGTTTAGGTTCCCTTGTATAACAAGAAAAAACCCAACGGTTACCACATAATTAGGCTGTTGCTGTGTAAGCATGTGTAGCTCTTTCAGGCTTGAGAGTGAAATATGCAAATTTAAACCCAAGTGCATTTCTTTAAACATTCATATCGTATAAAAGAAAAACCCTACGTCTGACCTATTGTATACAAACCCACCTATGGCATGGGATAGGGAAATTGCTCAAATTTGAATAACCAAGAAATCTATCTAGTTTAGCTCTCCTTGCCTGTAGTGCTCCAATGTTCCAGAGGTAGGGGAGCCCCGGTATGGTTTAATGCAAAGGGGTGCGTTTTGGTTTGCCATGTAAAAATGCAGGGTAGCCCTTAGAGACAGGAGGATTAGAGCGCACCTTGTACTGTGATGAAAGACCAATCTCAGAAAAAATTCTCATAATCCCTTGTCTAGCAAGGCTAGTTGCTTTAGTGGAAAATAAATAAAAATCGAAGTGAGGGTTCTTTTATTATTTACATTGACCTTAACGGCAGCAAATCGCGGCAGGTGGTAGCATGAGCTGGGCTTCAGCACTTCTCGCCCCACGCGTACTTCAGCACTGGCAAGCCACGAGTTCTTAAAAGCGTGTGAAGGGCAAGGTGCTGGATGTCGTAGAAAATCGACAAACCCAGGGGAGGGAGGAAGTCAGTCAGCAGTCCTGGACGGAGTCAGGAGGGCACTGCCCCCGCTCCTTTGCACATCCCCTCTGTGCTCGGCCGGTACCGAAACCTGCGGGCTCGGGGCAGAGCGCCGGTGCGTGTCCCGCGGCTCGCCGGGTCGTTGCTGCGCGTCCCAGCTGCGCGGAGCTTCGTTTCTTTGCCTTTCTCTTCTGGTTCTCTCCGTAACCCCTCTCTGGCCCTGGCTCGGGGCCGCGCTGGGCACCCCGCAGAGGAAAAGCAG
>VXBZ01001854.1:2782-21477 GCA_013399135.1 Heliornis fulica | reverse complement strand
CGGGCAGGTGCACCTGGCGGGGGCGGGCGGCTGCGCCCCTCGGCCAGCCTTCCCTGCCCGCGCGGGTCCGCCGCTGCTGCGCGATGGGTGCGACGCGCGTCGTGGCAGCGCTTGTTTGCTTGCTGTCAGTTAGGACCTGGTTCTGTGGAAGCTGTTTTTCGGTTGGGAACGGAGGTTTTAAAGGTAGTGCCCGTAGCGAAGCGCGTTTCGCAGTTAGCATCGTGTAGTTGGCGGGCTACGCCAACACTTGTACGATTGCATTAAACCAACGCGTTTCGACGCATCCTCCAAGGGGCTGGCGGCGTTACACGAGGGCCTCGCACCTCGGGCGCTCCGCACCGTCCCTCCGCTGTCAGCAGGTTTTCCTAGAGGGCTGGAGTGCCTCTCGGCACCGCGCTTTGCCTTTCGCTGCTGCGAGCAGTGTGTGCGGCTGGGCGTTTCCAGACCGCCCTAAAAGTTACTTGCTCGTTTGCTGGGGTCCTTTGACTTGCACCAGAGTGATTTGTCCTTACTGGTTCTTGGGGTTGAACGACAAAATAAAACTCAAATAAAAATACCTACCGCAGGAGTTACAGGTGGAGATTAAGAACAAGTCCAAGCTTAAACAATTCCCGTGGATGAGGGAGAGCGCTGGCATTGTGATGGCTAAGTGAATAGTGGTCCACGAAGTCTCCTAACAGAGCATTTGTTGAGTCTGTTTTGTACAGTAGGCAGTAGTCACAAGGCTGAGTCTGTTAATGGCTCAGGTTACTGTTCTGACTATAGATTGTGTTCATAAAAAATGTGATTTACAGACTTTTATCTTGTTATTTGCTAATACGTTCATTCCAGCTGATGATACACTAAAGTTTAAACACTGTTTTTCATTTGTGTAATAGCTCTTTTTTTTATTGAGTCACCTTACGACGATGTAATTGGGGAAGTATTGTAGTATAAACCATACACTTTCCGTGTAGCTAGTTTATCAAACATTAACTTAATAAGGTTTAACAGTTGCCTCAAATGTGTTTCGTTCTAGGTATCAATCTTCTGTGCAGGGTCTAAAATATAAATAGGGTTTGCCTCCTCCTGTGTTCAACAAGAGTGAAACATTATGGCACAGTATGATGCAGTAACAAAAATGTGTTCCAGCAGTTTATAGGGATGAGAATAACAAAGTAGTGTACACACTAAAACAACACTGTATCACATTTTATCACATTTGTATCACCTTTTCTGAATGAGGCACTCATCTCTTAAGTGTTTATCCTCTTATTTTCAAACGCAGTGAGGTACTGAGCACCATCTGATCTGACAGGACAGCACACTCAAGTGCTCTGTGAAACCCTTTCAGATGTGACACAAACTTCACAGGACTAAAGTTTGAAGCCTAATCCTGACTCTGTCACTGATTTAATGTCAATTTTGTGACATCCCAGTGATGATTTTCTGTCTGTCTCAAAGGCAGGCTAATTGTTATCTAGTTTATGGGATTGTTGTGCAAATAATGTTTATGGAAGAACTGGGAGAGTATCAGATGAGGGGTGTAAGAGAGCTTGCTTGTGCCTCCTTGTCTGTGCACGTATGTATGTCCCTACTGGGAATGTACCGTGTAGCCCTATCAAAGCCAGATTTTATTATTTTTTCAAAATTTTCCAGTACTATTATGGATTTATTGCCTTGAGTTCAACAGTTGTGTTCTTATTTGTTTGATCTTTATCCAGATATGCAGCTAGGAACTCTAACCTGACTCACTAATAGCATGTATAAATCTCTTTCAGGGAGAAAAGGTTGTGGGGGTAATCTGTTCTACCAGATTTGCAGGCAGCTCTGGAACATATGTTTAGAGGAGCAGTTCTCTTATCGTCAAACAGATGCTCTGTGGAAGATGATCTTTGATTCTTTTAATGGTTGATTTAAGTTGAAGGACATCCTCAGGTTCTCATTTGAAGCTATGTCTTGTCAGTAAAAAAGAGCAGTTGCCTTTTTTTTTTTTTTTTAAATAATGTCATAGCACTTTCAATAGTCTGATTTCCCACCTTTAAAGTTATTACAAGAGTTGAGATTAATATGATAATTATTTTATCTTAATTAAAAACGAAAATTCATTACCTAGACAGTATTAAATACAAAGTTTGAAGTTTCCTAGAATGCCAGTAATTGGAAACAGGGAAAAGGTGGAGTAAACGGGTAAAACACGTTTTAACAAAGTAATAAACACTAAGAAAAAAAAATCTGCGATCATTGTGTAGTACAATAACAACTAGTATATAGGTCCCTATTTAATTAGGGCAGTCTTGTAGAATATCTTGGCACAATTTTAAATTATTTAGTCATTTTGTGGTTTTGTTAGTTTCATTTGAGGGATGTTGTTATTTTGTTAGGAATAGGTGGTGTGTTAAATGTTTAAGAAAAGTTTGAAGCTAGGCTCAGGACAAATCAGATACTGCTAAGTAGGATGCATCATTTGAGTTTTAATTGTGTTTTAGGGAGGGTTTGTGTTTGATTTCCAGTAATATGAAAAATAAACCAATTTTGAAGGTCAGGGAGATTTTGTATTGGTGGTGCTGTATAATTGTATAGTGCTGTTTTGTGATTCTAAGGATGTAATGTTGGATAAATCTGTTTAACTTTGGTGCAGAGAGTAAACAAACAGGATTCCTCTCAGTTATTGACTGGGTAACTGATTGCTTTCAATTACCCTTTCACTTATGGCTTTATTAGAAGTTGAACCCCTCTAATGAGGCGCTTTGTGCCTCAATTTTCACTGACCTTTACTTTAGGGGAGTGATTCTGCCAAGCTGAGGTCACTCTTGGCTGCCCTTCCTCAGAATGAGGAAATGGTCCTGAAGGACACCACCCACCAGAACTCAGGTAGCCCCTGGCTTTTAATGGATGTAATTCAGATGCTGGGAAACGTGAGCATTTGGATGTGCCAAGGTATTAAACAGCAGGTTTCAGAAAACATACAGTCTCAGTCTTGTTCTACCCAGGGTGCTTTCTGTTTTAAGGTATGCAACTATTACTGGATATGTACGTACCTCTTGCCACCAGTTATTCTGTGATGGTGGTGAATTAGATGACGTTGTTCATCCAGTTGCCAGTGTAGGTTCATCCTCATATCTTGAACATCACTTTATGTACTTCAGCTGATGAAACTCTGAAAGCTTTACTTCACAGACTGATACAAAAATTGTTCATGTTGTGTTATTGCTCAACATCTCCCCATGCGTAGCCCATGTATTCAATTTGATCCTGTTTGCTTCTATGTTAACATCTGCCCTTACCATATCTCTTTATTTCTTAAGTGGAGTTATCAAAAGGAAATGTTGTCTCCTGAATTGGTGACAAATAATTTCTTGAAATTGCCTGTTCAGCATATGTTTATGGCATGCTAATATTAAGAAATTTGGACTTGCATTTCAGCACCTGAAGTGCAAGTACCAATAGCTTGCAAATCTTACTGTTTGACTCTGGCCTGTCGTACTCCTCATACTTTGATTTTGCTTCTTCTGGTTTCTGCATTCACTGCTCTGTCTGTGTTTTGGCAGATGTGGAAAGGGCTTTTCTGCAGGTGGGTGGCCCCAGGGCACACAAATGAGGAACGGGGGGCTGCACACGTGCCTCCATGTCTCCATTTGCCTGTAATGGTGCATAGCAGAGAGGTTGACTCGGTCTCCTGGCCTACTGAGGAAAGCTTGACTTAGCTGTCCAACTGCCTTGGCTTCACCTCCGAGCCAAAGGGTTTAAGCTTAAGGAGGGCTGAATGGCATTTACTGTGGGAGTGGTGTACAATGCGAGCACTTCTCATGTGTTCCACCCTCCCAAAGGTTTCTGGGCTTCTGAGAATTTGTGCTTTGCAGGGATGCTGTGAGAGCTTGCTGCTCTGCTCCAGCTTAGCACTTAGCCCAAGAGCGAATGAAAAACCCAACACTCTTTAGTATACAGCACCTCTCTTTGTTATGTCCTTTCCAATTCACCTTCTGATGTCGGTAGTCTTCTGTTTATACTGTTTGGATCATTGGAGTATCTTGCCATGTTGGAGGTACTTTGCTAATAAGTTTTATTATACGCTGCTAATTTAGGACATCTGTCAAGCTTATAAAAATGGGCCTCTGACATTTTACTTTTTAATTATTATTATGGTGTATTTATATACATGAAGTATTTTTGTTTTCGTGTTTCAGGAAGGAGCTGCTCTTAGGTGTGGTGGGGGCAGAATTCTTTGAGTGCTGAACCTTTTGCTGTTATCTTCAAATGAATAGCTGTTTGAAAATGGAGAATTGAGATAAACGTTAGAGCAAGGAAATGAGCACTGCAAAGGCAGGTTGTATTGAAAAATAATTTGGATACCCAGAACAGTTTTATTCCTCTAAACTATTTGTGAAATACTATTCTGTTAATCACTCCAGTATTCCTGGTATCAAGTATGTCTTAGTAGTTATATGTACTTTTACTCCTGGCAGCTGGCACAGGGTTGACAGACCCCTCCTCTTTCTTTGGGCGAAAGTGCAAGTCTGGTTATTATGCAGCTGGCAATTTTTTTTCTCATTTATCATCCTTGTGCTCAATTTGCTTAAAAGACAACATAATAAATAAGTTATCTGCTGAGGATAAATTCTTGACTACTCACAGAAGAAAAAATAAATGCTTTCTTAAATTTACAAGGCTACTTTTCACTGAGAATCTTTGTGAAGTATGTAAAATGGGAAAGTGTATTTTATGTGCGTTTTGAAAGTAGATTAATGAAGTATAGTAGGCCAGTTGACTGATAAACAACTAATTTTCCAAAGTAACTCTGATTTAATAATGTTCTTTACTTCTTGAGCTCAAATCTAATCACAATTTTCATTCTTTCGTCTGTGTCTATTTTAGGTCTAAAAACTTTAGCTAAAACAGCCTGACATAAAAACTCTGATTAAATGGGCATATATAGGTCTTAAAACAGTTAGACTTGTAATTTAATTTACTTGAGTGTTATTACAAAGAGTTGGATAACATAACCATTATGCTTCTCTGTCCATTGCATTACATGACACAGCAAATATTGAATATTCCATTCTATGGAAGCTCATCAATTGTTTTGCCAGACAAGAAGCTAAGTTGCTTTAGTTGAATTTTTATGTCTGATCTTCAGTCAAAGGGGTGCCTTGGTCTTGACCCTTTCTCTGTTTGCAAATATGTGGAATCAGCAATTTTCTCTCATGAGAGGAATGTTCAGGGTGTTGCCTACAAACAGATTGTCTGAAAAATTCAGAAACTTTTGTAAATACTTTATGTTAGCCGTGGGAGTGTGATTAATACCGGCTTATTGCAGGTTTAGGAACAAGTTCTCTGCATCTAGGCAGGATGAAAAACCACTTTGTTATTTTGATTCTGCTCTCAAGTGGGGCAAAACCAGGGCAATACAGCTCCTTACTCTTTTCCATTCTGAACAGAGATATGTTGAACCCCCCTCTCGTCCCTCTGCCCCCAAGTTACAGTGTTAGTTTATCTGGTGTGAATGTATTCATAAGGTGATCTGCTTTCAAGCAAACCTCAAGTAGCAGATGTTTTAATCTCAAGTAGTTGTGGGGTATCTGTAGAATCAAACTATTTTCCAAAAAGATCTTGGCAACTTTTTAGTGTTTTTGGTGATACACAAGAGAAGTAACACATCCCTCATGGGTATGTCTTGCCCATACCTTGCCCCCATGTCTTGAGGCCTGTCCCTAAATCCCAGTTGTGACCTACATGAATGAAACTGCGGCCAGAACGTGGACAATCCATAAAGCAGGCTTGTGATGGGGGGTGGAGGGGGGGGACGGGGACGACACAACTAGGCTGTGTCCATTTACAGGATTTGGCTGGGATTTGTTTGCTTGGTTTTTTAACATATCATCGGTGGCTTCAGAGTTATTGCTCCACCATGATCTTAAGGTAACTCTCAGCAACTAATACATCTCCAGCTACTTTTTCCCAACTAGGTGTAGTGGCAATTAGGTCACCATTCGCTCCATGAACACAGCTCATCTTACAGTGTACCAAGAGGAAGATGAGGTTACCAAGAATGATGATTCCTCCATGAGTATCTGCTTCAGCACTTCAGATCTGTAAAACGAAGGACATATTTATAAAATAGATGGTGGGCAGATGATGTTCTTCCATATTGATCTGGGCTGGTGTCAAACCTACCTTAAGTTTCTTTGAATTAGAGGGAAAAAAATGGAAAAAAGAGACTTTCTGGTGGGTGCTTTCACACCCGTGTGGCTGTCAGCTCTTTCCTGCTGTGGGTAGGGCTGCATGGATGACCAACATATCCTGTGAGATGCTGTTTCTCAGCTTCCACACGCTGCTGTGCCCAAGACCAGTTTAATGTCTTGGCTGTCTGGTTGTTATTGGCATGGGGACCATGCCTGGAAGCTAGAGCCATAGTGATGGGATATGAGGGCTGAAGATGTACCCACCCCTGGCCTAGGGTCTTTTTTTTTTTTTCTTTTTTCTTCTTTTCCTACTGAAAAGCCATGAGTGCAGTGTCCTCAGTGCACTCTGTTCTCTGCCTCTGGTTTGGGGGATTTGATTTTTTTCTCCCCAAAATCACTCATGCTCTGTTGCTTTCACCTCCTCCTCTGCAGCCCTCTTAGAACAGAAAGCTGCACCATCCCTCTCTATATTGCGTATGTTCCAATACTTTTACAGATAACAGTTTGAAGCTGGAAGAGTGAGCAGTCTGGCCCTCTCTTTTTGTTTCAGGAAATTGTGTTATCTAAGGAGAGTCTAAAATTAGAAGGGATATGGGGAGGGTTGTGTGTTTTGTTGTGATGTGTTTTATTTTTTTTTTACACTGAGCAACTCTCCTAATGAATGAATCATGTGGGTGTAACTTATGACACTTGATAGCAGCAGTCTCTCTGAAGGTATATGTGTAATAAGATTACCAGGATCATTTAGAAACTATTTGGAACTACTGAAACGTGAACTTAATCTATTGTAAATATTTGTTACTCATTATCAATAGACCAAAATACATTTGGTTAGGGTTAGGCAAATGAAGGTAAGATACAAGGTGCAAGTTTTTAGAAATGGATTGCTGAGCATCAGAAGAGCCGTGGATGCAGTTGGTGGAGTGAATATTTTATGTAAAAAACACAAATATTTTCTTGGAAAATAATTTTCCAGAGAACAAGGGAAATGAGCTAGTTTTAGACAAAAATGAAGGGATGGGATCAAGAAATTGCCAAAACATTTGGAGAGTGCCAAAACATTTTAGATTTGGCTTCATTTTGATAAACTTTCTGAATTCTTGTGCTGTATTAATCTTGTACAACACAAATCTTGTGTTGTTAATCTAAAATGGAATGTTTTGAATTTCATTTGAATGAGACTTAAGTAATCATCAGCCTCTTTTTAANACACCGGATCATCTTTGTTTTACTGAAAGCCACGAGGCACATACACGAATCTCAGTCGAGTTCCTGTCTTCCTCTCAGGAAGACTCTTGCACTAGTTGTGAAGCCCTTGCCATCTGGGGCCTTGAACTCAAATCAGTCCCAGTCTTTCAAAAACTGCAGTCGCTTAAACAAGTTAGCAGGTCTGATGAAAATGTTTCATTGTCTTTGGAATGGGTTAGGCAGGAAGTGTGACTCGGCGATGACAAAGGTCTTCTCTAGCTTTGGTTATGTGAACAGCTTTTTTAAGACAGTAGTATAATTCAAAAGCATAGCAATAAAGGCCCTTCCTACCCCCTGGCCCACATTACTGGCTCCTGATATGACAAACAAGAAAGTAAAAACGTGGGGGAGATTGAAAACAGCATGTTGCAGAGTTTCTGACTTGGTTGTTCTCAAAGGACTGATAATTTCAGAGTCACTTTCTAGAAAACCTGCCTGCGTATGGTGAGAGGTAGAAATGTTTGCAGTTCCCAGGAAAGCTTTTCCTTTAAGTGACAGATATAACAATATCTTGAAATACAGTGATCCCAGGTGATACCCGCCTTTGGCCTAGTATATGTGTTTTCTTTGCGTAGGCAGCTTCTCAGTCCCTTATTGTTTAATACACAGAAGGTGATTTGCTGAATGACTTCAGTTTAAGCCAATGCAATGGCCTGAATACGTTGCATGAAGCCTTAAAAAAAAAGATGTTCTATTGCTCTTTTCTCAAAAGCCATTTCTCATTTGTAGTGTCAGAAGCTTGATGAACTTTCTAAAGTCCTAGCATGGGATATATCCATGAAAGTTTCGGTGCAAACTGTCTAATAGTGTTCAAATGCTACTGTATAGTCGTCTTCTCCTAAGATATATTCATGTGCCTGAGATACATATGTGCTCAGGTAATAAGCTGAAGGAAGTGGATCGGTTATTAGGTGGTTTTCATAAAGGTGGTGGAAGGACCCTTTTAGGCACATTCCTTGTTTCAGTCATTAACATATCTAAGGTCTTTACAGCCATAAAAAGGTACTTAAACTCTTGGTATCACAGTTGTCGTTCGCACTTGCATTTGTATGATAATCTACAAAGCAAACCCTATTCAGTCCTTGTGTTTGGGACATTCTCGTGGCTGGTGTCACTCTTCCGAGCCCTCTGCATCCATTCACAATTGTATCACCTCTGCCAGTAAATTCTTGGTGGTGTTGGGTACTTGTTATCACAATACTTCAAAGATCTTTGCGACATTAACAAACAATGAAAAATCCCCCACCCCTCTCTGTATTGCTACATTTCTGAATGGAGAATGTTGCTGGGAAACTGTGAAACTTTTAGCTGACCTGCAGTCACTATCCAGAACTTGTTGCAAATACCAGAGTATCTTCTGAGAATGTATGTGTTGTTGTGCCTGATTAGACTTTTATGTGCCATTATGAAGAAATAAAATGGGATTTTTTCATCCAGGGATGGCAATAACAGTATCTTCAGACTCTTAGATAATTACTGAGACTATTGATTTAAAGCTGATATGAAGCTTGCTTAGAGAAAAATATTTTTTTTAATTATGTGTGTCATTATTAAAAAATGATGAGTGACAGGATCATACATACATGTTTGAGAAGAACTTCAACATTAAGTGACTTTATTGTGCCACGGCAGCTCCTTGGGCAGTACATCTCTGGTGTTACAAACCTGGTGACCAGTTACAGCCGTACTCCACTCCAGGATTTTTGGTAAGGACTCGGTTGCCTCCAGTGTGTTTTGTAAACTGTGGAAACGCTTCTGGTATTCACTTTTCCTGTAAAGCTTTTGATGGGTCATTCTTTGGGAAAGGCTGTACTTGCCCAATTCTCTGAATGGTGGTGGGGGTGAGAGCCTTTGGGAATGGGTGAGCCTTTGAGAATGGCATATTGCCCCACCAGGAGAGCAAAGTCATCTTTAGAGGAGCAGGGGGACTTTACTTACTGTTGGCTCTAGTATTCCCAGAGTTTTCCCATCCCTCCTTAAAAGGAACCTCTGTTGCAAAGGAAATCCACGATGACTAGCTCTTGGTTTCCCCATATTGACCCGGGTTACTCTTTTCCTGTCATCCTTTAAGCTGGCTCATGTACATCAGGGAATGCAGAAAGTTGGAATTTGTCAACTTTGGCACACGAGCCTGGTGGCCTTTGCTTGCAGAGCATGAAAATGATGCCCCATGTAGCCTAGATGATGATGCAAAATAGCATTAAGTATATTTTTAAGAAATGGTAGACATTTCGGAGGGTCGACCCCCTTTATTGCTTAATGCAGCACTTTTACACGCATGATTTGAAGGGAGATTTCTCATTTGACTGATGGGACGTAGCTTGGTCCAGCTGCGGGTGGGCTGTTTACATGCTGCAGCTATAAGATTATCAGTTACCGTTAATAACTCTAGTTCTTGGTTTTTCCTCTGAAAATGATTTGAAGGATGTGTTTATTGCCATTACTAATGAGAGGGACGTTTTTATGGGAATGTCCTTCCCATGCTCAAGCTGTCTGAATGCTGCTACTGGTTTTTACGTAACAGCAAAGCCGTATTTATGTTTCCAGTGATTCACAAAAGGGAACTATCCCATTTACTTAGGCATGTGCTGGCTTGAAAATGAAATAAAGCAAGTGCAGATATCTTGAGGGAAACTTAATGCTGGTCTTTCGAAACAGCCATTATTTCCCATTTAAANTTTTTTGTCAACTGTGTGGCTGGCCTGAACAAAGCCTCTTTGGCATGGGGACCTGGGCCAAAGCAGAGAGAAGCTGAATAAAACCATTTATTGGGTTCTTGTTCACTGCTCTCAGTAGAGCTGGCTGTGAAAGCTGCGTCTGGTTGCTGACCTGGCTGCTGAACAGCAGCTTCAGCAAGGGGTTCTGGTCCCTGCAGCTGTGTCTCCTGCTGCCTTTCCCCTCCACACCCTCTCCGAAGGTTCTGCTTGCCTGGGCCTGGCTTTCATCCTGCTGGGAAATAGGGGCTTTGGGCTGGTAACATAGCCTGAACGGGCTGATCTCAGTCAGCATCCTTGCTTCCCAGTCTGGAAAACTGGGATGGTAGTATATCCTTCCTTCCACCATTTGTGTGTCTTATTTATTTAGACTGTAAACTTCTGAAAGTAGGGACTTTCTATGCCTGACACAATGCTGTATCAGTGTTGGCAAGAAGCTTGTGTGATAAACCTCACTAGAAAATGCTTAGACGCACGCGGTTGTCAGACGTAAGGAGTTTGGTTATCTTTCGCCCTTCTTACATCACCCGGTTAACTGCTTTCTTTACCACACCACTCCATATTATCCCTCAATATGCAGGTTACACCCACGTGCTGACAGGTGACCTATGCCTTCATTTGCTTCACCTTTTATTTTGTCCCTCCTGTCATATAAGATCCATGCACAATTTAGGCACCCCAAGCAGCTGAGGAGATGGGGTGTGGTGGTAGGGGATTGCAACGCCTTGAGTGCCTGGAAGCTGCTAAAACCCCATATTCTTTCAGGTTTCATCAAAAAACAAGCAACCCATGGGGCAACAAGAATGAAAAGGAGAGTCTGATTGTCATACCGCTGTAGATGGGGAGTTCAGTGTGGTTTCAGCCAGCCATCATTTGCTCTCAGCTTCTATGAACTGAGAGCTGTAAGAAAATAAAAGCAGTGCTGAATTACAGGGTT
Organism: Heliornis fulica; assembly: GCA_013399135.1. Classification (NCBI taxonomy): domain Eukaryota; kingdom Metazoa; phylum Chordata; class Aves; order Gruiformes; family Heliornithidae; genus Heliornis; species Heliornis fulica. The sequence continues at coordinate 10,417 of VXBZ01001854.1, read as the reverse complement.
AATCTGACATAGCTTTAGAGGTTGGCATATGCAAGGTCCTTCACAAAGGCTGAAGCCTGTGTATCCTCATTCCTGTTAAGGCTTCTCCTGCATATGTGTGGCAGGGCAGGCCAGAAGGAGCAGGCACATTCTTCAGTGTAAAGAAAAGACACTGCCTAACACTTTATACAGGCTTTTATTGGCAGCTTTGCATACAGATAGCACAGCTCCTTTCCTTTTGCCTGCCAAATCTTAGGACAACATCCCTCACTCCCCAAACCTAAACATGACCATAAACATGGTGTAACTAAAATCCAGTTTCTTTAAGGGGAAGCAACGGAGCAACGAACCACAGTGAGCAGCACTGTGGCTTTCTGACAGCTTTTTATATTTTATTTTAAAGGAGGCAAATGACAGCTAATGGTGCTTATTTAAAAATCAGTGACTTCTCAGTGCTTTTCCAGCCTGGGGAATAAAATGAGCAGGGGGTGATGTCTGCACTGCAGGTCACAGTAAGGATTTCAGGTGTAGTGATGGTTAGTGTGGAGCAGAGGTCCACTGAAAGACAGAGCTGAGCAAGGAAGGGTGTCTGTAGCCTGACCTACTAAAAGCTTTAAGAACAAATCATCCCAACCTGAAGTCACTGTAGGGCATTCTTTCAGAGGAAGTTGAAGTGGTGAATACAGCGCAAGCATGAATTGTTTAACATTGTATCCCATTTTGAGTAGGTTACAGCCATGGAACAAGCCTACCAAGTCTTTTGCCTGTGCTCCTGTTGGTCGGGTTTCTTAGTTTCTGTTTGTACCTTGCTTAACAGATTAAGTGCTCTGGCTTTTGTACCAAAGTCACTCCCGCTCCAAAATAAGCTGAGGAATGATTTTATTAATGTGGTGTTCAGCTCCTGCCTGAGACCTCTGGGTGGTGCTTTGTGAAAATACCTTAGAAGAAAACATGGTATAAATGGTGTGTGGTGTGAAGCTTTATCCTTCTTAAAAGGGAATTTCATGACAGTTCCCCTGAGGTTCTACTTCTGTTAGCTGGTGGGTCAAGCAAATGAAATGGCCAAGCACTTTGTTAATGTACGAAGAACGCAGAGTAAGTGACTGTTCTTATACTGTGATTTGTGTAGGATATCAGTTCTCATTTGTAAAGTTCTAAGAAGGAAATATTTAGTTGAAAAATCTATTTTGGTACATTCTGTTTTAAAAGTATTTAGTTTGCCCACATACCAGGATTTGTTGTAGGAAATACAGTGAAGCTGTGGAATATGAAAATACTTTACTGAAGGAAAATGAAGAAAAGGCCTGAACCTAGAGATGTAGTAGCCATTGAAAGTCAAAACATCTCCACATTTCCCTCCACCTCAGAAGGTAAATGTTTTATTGCTTGTGGTGGTAGGTATATTATAGTTTGTTGTAGCTGCATATGAATTGCATACAGGAAGTTTGGAGAAGGATTTTGGCAGGGTGAACTACTGGGAAATGCAGCCATCAAAAGAAGTTTTAATGAAAGATTTAATAGAAGATGAGACGGTGATTAGAAGAACTATCCTCCTCTAGCTTGTTTTCTTAAAGAATCAAAGGTTACACTGTGTCTTTGTCTCCATTCCTGACAGAGCCGTAAAGATCTCAAGAATATTAAATTCCAGGGAATTCTGTTCAGAAACAGGGTTGTACTCACTTCAGGAAAGGGCTGTGGCACAGTTTCATTCCCTTGTAGAGACTAGAGACTTCTGAAGAAGTCCCAGGTGCTCCTCAGGGCAGCAGCTCCATGTTTGCTGCTCGCCATGCCACAGGAACTGGGACCCAACAGGAATCTGCAGAGCCTGGAGAAATGGGGTCTTGCCAGTGCCCTTGTTGTTGTTCATGTAGCATGGTTTGCTAGTTAGCCCTGGCGGTACTTTAGAAACTCACCGTGAGATGTTTGCCTTGCTACTCGCTAGAAAGAGATACAGAAAAACTGTTTTTTCTTACTCTGGGCATTTCTGAGGGTTTCAGTGTGCTTACACCTTACTGGGTTTGCATGAGGAAACTGCTACTAACACTTGATACTGTCAGATGCTTTAGATGGGCCGTGTTAAAAACACCAGTATACGCTTGACTCGGGGCCTGAAAAGCGAAGCTGGACTTCTTTCTGCTAGATGGGAATTGCTGTCTTCAACTGGAGAAACAACTGCACTTCTGGACAGCTATAACTCTGGATCCAGCTGTAGAAGGGTCTCTTTGGGCTGGAGGGGTCCAACTGTGTGTGTGTTTGGTGTTGATTGTCAGGTTCCTGATTAATTTGGGACATTGTTACACCAGTAGCAACAATGAAGGTGTTGTCACCACTGACATTTTAATTTTCCTGTGTTGCTGTTTTGCTCATTTAATTATTTTTGCAAAAACGTCAGGTTATGGGAACCTTTTCATGTGAGCACCACGGGGAAGATGTGAATTTCTTGCTATGGGTTGGTGTATTTTTGTCTTTCCCATAAGCAATGGTAATGTTGAGAAGTTCTGAAATAGTTTTATTGGTGTTGGCAGTTGGAATCTACTGGAGAGCTATTATACTTTTCAGAATCACTTTCCCCCATCAAGGCAGTCCTACTGTTTCATTTTTGTTTGTATTATGTATTTGCTGGAAGGAGAGTGCTATTGTGTGTTTTTTGATGGTGATTACAAACATAAAATAGATTCTCTTGAGAATGCTTTGTCTGCACTCATGACAATTGGTAATTGTTTTGTGTTGTGTAAGACTTACATGCTGCGCTTCTTGTTTGGCAGCATGTATGTGTGCACGAACCTCGTAATGCAGTCCCACCTCCAACCTTTTATCACTCATGTTTTAACAATGAATCCAAGAACAAAGCTTAAAACTTCTCTGAACTCATGTGTTTGTGGTTGGACTCAATGGTCTTAAAGGTCTCTTCCAACCCAAGTGATTCTGTGATTGCCAGGTGATGGACATTTGCCAGATTAAGGCCAATTTCTTTAGCCATTTTGGAAACAAAGATTGCTGCGCCTTAATTGATGTCTTCTCCAAGTCTTACCTGGATGAGATAGTTCTTGAAAATGCAAAACCCCCCAATTATACTCTGCATGGAAGCAGATTAAAATAGTATAGTTGTGTGAGAGGTGGGTGGGTGTCATCTTTTTGCGCCAAGTCTGCTTGCAGCAATCATTCCAAAATGCCAAAGGAAAAGGAATCCATAACCCTCGCATATCCTATTAGCAGAGTGCCTGGAGGTAGAGATGGGCAAGATGTGTGGAAAAAATGAGGCTTATGCCAAACGTTTTCTTTGTAGGTCAATTATTGTAGTTGAAATTACAGGGAGCGTAAGAACAAGCGGTCTATTAGCAAAGCCATACAAACAAACCGTTTGCCACTTCTAACAAATGTTGAACAAAAATATGCTCCAAATTTTAAAAATAAGTTAAGACTTGGCAAAAAATAAGACCCAGGTTTATCTGCATTTCATCAGGTACATGGCGTCCTGGAACGTAGCCCACTGGCAAAAACATGGGGAGTGTTATCCTTTGCAGCACTGGGAATGTTCTCTGCTGAATTTGGCGTCAATGACCGAGCTTTGCTTGTTAGCTGAAGTTCACACAGACTCCTTGCCAGGCCTGCCCAGAATGCTGTCTCCTCTGACTTCCTGTGGTCTTGCATAATATTTCCTTGCTTCTTGTATAACTGCAGCTTGATCTGGTCACTGCCCAGTTTATATGGTCAACTTTTTAAAAGGCCAGTCCTGCAAACGTGCGGGTGAGCCATGTCAGTGGCAGGAGGCGTCCCGACACTGACGCTGATGGAAGCACCCTTCATGGGGAAACTGCCGGCAGCGGGGCCGTACGGCGATGTTGACATGTCTGAAGGCAGTAAAGTTGACTGCTGCAGCCTCATGATGAGATAAGCGCAAGGCACGACTTCGGTTTGACTGCACTTTTGAAATGTGCACCGCTGTTGCTCTAAGTTCTGTAACAAATACAGACATTAACTGGGGGGGTGGGCAGCACTGTGGGCTGTGTATCAATGAATACTCACGTTTGCAGAGCACCGGAATACTCATTACTGCTAGTAGTCACCCAGTTGAAAGCCCTCACATTTGCCTTGAAAGCATGTTCCAGGTATCCAGAGTATTAATTAAACAAGGATAGCAAGTCAAGGCAGTGTGGAAAATAGTCTTTTCCTTCTGCTGATTTATAATGCTTCCACACAAGTTGTTTCTGCAACTGTCCGCTGTTAAAGCACGCATTCATTTTGCATTACTGTTGAAGCAAGTGCACTGGTTAATGCTTCCCACTTATTAGCATGGATTATTTGTATCTAGGTTTTGAAATTAATTTGATAGTGTGTGCCATGTAACTGCATATATACTGATTATTTTTCAAATATTTGTGTTTGCACATGTATTTATACATAGAACACTACATGATATTCCAGAGCTTTTCCAATAACTCATGTTCAGAAAGACACTTATCTACCACTGCTTCTTCTAGGACCCCCTTTTAACAGCAGTTTTTGAACTGTTACTCGTGTTCTTTGGCAGCATTAATCCTGGTATGGTTTTGAAAAACAGAAAATTAGAGATTATGAAACAGTCCCTTCAGTATGTTTGGAGATTTTTAGCCTAGAGAAGACTATGGGGGAATCATATTGATTTTTATAAATACTTGAGGGGTGGGTGTCAGGAGGACGGGGTCAGTCTCTTTTCAGTGGTGCCCAGTGACAGGACAAGAGGCAATGGGCACAAATGTGAATATAGGAAGTTCCACCCAAACACAAGGAGGAATTTCCTTACTGTGAGGGTGGCAGAGCACTGGGACAGGCTGTCCAGAGAGATTGTGGAGTCTCCTTCTCTGGAAATACTCAAAACCCACCTGGATGCTGTTCTGTGCAACTGGCTCCAGGTGATCCTGCTGTGGCAGAGGGTTTGGACTGGATGATCTCCAGTGGCCCCTTCCAACTCCTGCCATTCTGTGATTCTGTAAACTTACTCGATAGACTGTGTTGGTTTGTATGTTACAGTTCTCAGATCTTGTATGGTCTTCCTGTTAAATGCTATCTCTGTGAAGAAACAGAAGCATTGTTTTAAAAGGAAAGCATTAGAATTGACTTAGTCATCACGGTTACACGGGATTTTGTTTAAATCATCTTATAACGTCATCTCTTCCATGAATCCAGGTTATCCAGTTTTCATAGTAATTTTGACATCGAAATGTTCATGCTGTGTACATGTGACTTCTTGCAACACTTTTGAACTGATTAATAGTTATGATTCTATGATTCTATAATTGAATGGAAAATACATTTTTACTGGTTAATGCGTGGTTATGAGACAGCTTTTCTGGTCACTTAAAAGTGGCTTATTACCTCGTATTTTTAGAATCAACATTTTAATGGCTACAGTCTGGCTAATGTAATGTTTGGAGAATTGTCCAAGTAATACAGTAGCAATACTACTGACATGTAGCAGGGCATTTTATAGTATTGCACATACCAACACTTTTGGGAGACATGTATTAAATACATCACATTTCTGGCAGATGGATGCAAGGCAAAAGTTCATAGTATGGCTTGACCATCCAGCTACAGCGCCACAGATGCTGAATAAACCAAGTTCACCACAGCATGTTTTTGCGAGTGAAGGAGAAGCCACTTTATGTGCCAATGCCAAGCTAGCTTCTCACGGATGGGTTTGGAGTACTGGATAAGCCATACAAATATGAATTGCATATGGAGTGCAACTGGTGCTGGGTTGGCCCTGTGATTACGGAAGAAGTGTAAGAATTACAAGAGGTGTGGGGTTGAGAATTGCTTAGCCAGCTAAAGAACACAGTTCATGGTCACTAAAGACAGATTTACCTCTAGCTGGAAGCAGTTAAGAATTGTGGTCTGTCTCTTTTAAAAAGTATTTGCCCCTCCTGTGTAAATCAGCTGAGCAGCTTTAAAAGACGTCAAAAAATGTTTTTGCCTATAAAGTCACAGAGCTGGAAGTTTACTCAGCATGTAGAAAAATGAGGCTTAGAAACTTGTTCAAAACAGACGGACTGAGCTTTAGTACATGTATCAAAAGCATTAGAGAAACACACGTGCTCCCTGAATCCAAATGTAGGAGAGGTCCACAGTCACATGGGCATGTTCTTCCTGCTTTGACTTGCTTTTTTTCTTCGATTATTTAGAAAGGTGCAAATGGGGGCTGCAGAAGACTTAAGGGTTTAATCCTCAGCTGCACAGGCAGACACATCCCCTCTGCATTCGGTGGGAGTCTTGTCTGAATCGACAACTCAGGATTGTACACTTGTGTACATGTCTAAATATGGGTCTCGGTCAAGTAAACAAGCATGTAGCTGTGCACAGTAATCTGCTTTTGAAGCTGGGGTACACCCTGTGTCCCTGTGGGGCTGCGTACACAGCCACGTCTCACGCTCCTTGCCAGTTCGTGTTAAGGATGCTGATCGCCAGCCTGCGCGTGTCTTGCCGCAGGAGGGGAGCGATAGATATCTCTGAGGGGCAGCAGCCTCCGTCACTCAGCTTTTGGTGCGGTGAGATACCGCTCTCCTCCGAGGGACGCATTAGGGCAGATACGCACTTTCAAAATGTGTGTGCTTGCAGATAAAGGTGGAAGGCAACAGCTTGCCTGACGCTGGGTGTTCTCAGCCCCTTACGCCTGCCCCTTCCTGAAGCTGAACATCTTGCTCGCTGGTTCTTAGGCTCAGCTTTTACAGGAGCAAGAATTAACTTGTAATCAGAGGAAGAGACTGCGTAAAGGCTGAGTGGAAACATCAGAAATGGGGTTGTGCTTGTGATGCCAAAGAGCATTACAGTGCTTTTCATAAACTGCATCCTGTAGCTGGCAAAGTGTGCGACAGCCGTAAACCTCTTCAGAGGTGATGTACTTTCTCCTGACTGTATTGAGATATTCCCCATACAGGTATTCAAGGAGAGAAGGAGTAGTTGATTACTTTATTTCCATTTATTTTAATCAAAGTTTCCCAGGGGCTCTAGACTCTTGGCAGGGAAGGCAAACCAAACTTGTGATGTCACTGCAAAACACGCCACATCTCATGCAGTATTGTGACTTGCATGCTGTAATTAGGGACCTGTGCACATGAGGAAATGTTGTAGGTGTGTAACAGCAATTTTGCTGTATGCTATAAAATCCGGTCTTGCTTAGTGCTGGGGACCTCAGGAGTTTTGGAACAGCTTCTCCTACTGTCTGAAGTAGTAATGCAATATACTTAGCCTCTTAGAGGATCGGTCTAATAACAACAATTAGTACATTTGTATGTCTAAGTATGCTTGAAAAGCTCAAATGGATGCGGTTTGAAAAAGTGAAATGAAAGAACTGTAAAATTAACATTAAAACCCTGCATATGCTGTGGTGAGGAAGTGTAGCCTTCGCCATGCCTCAAAAAATAGAGATCTGAAAAGCCGTTTGGTTGTCAGATCTGCCAGGTCAAGCAGAAGTGAATCGTAAATGTTACCGTGGCTTATGGTGCCTTGGTTTTCATCTGCATTCTTCAAAGCATTAGGGAATTGGGGAGGAGGGGTAAAAATTATGAACATGTACCTTTTGAAATGTCACCAAAAGTCCCAGAAAGAACAGTATCTTACACAGTTTTCACATTTCAGTTTCTCTAAATGGGGAGGTGGGGCTGGGGTGGGGCGGGG
>VXBZ01001853.1:690724-714256 GCA_013399135.1 Heliornis fulica | reverse complement strand
GCCCGCGCGCTCGCGCGCCCCCAGCCGCTGCCCCGGCCCCCGGGGCCCCCCGCCGTGCCCCCGTGCCGTGCCCGTAGCTGCCGGCCCTGGAAAGGCTGAGCCGGGCAGGCCGCGTTCTCCGTCCTGACCTTCGCCCTCTGCAGATGACCTGGCCGACGAGATGGAGGATGTAGACTTCGACGATGAAGGGGCAGAAGAACCCGACGCTGAGGCTTGGGAGACGGAGGATGATGAGGGAGTGGAGGATAGCATGGAAGCACAGGATGACAGCGAGGTCACCTTTAACCAACACTCGGGTGAGTGGTGGGCACGGGCAGCAGCATCTGGGGCCCCCCTTAGGACCTGCTCCCACCCTGGCTTTCCCCCAAGGAAGGGAATGTAGCAGGTCCTTGCCAGGCTGCCATCACCCAGGCATTTCTGGGACAGCTGTCACAACTCAGGGCTGCCTTGGACTGTGCTCATTTCAACCTCACAGTCTGGTAGAGAAGCCCTTTGAGCCTCTTGTCATGGAGCTCAGCAAACAGCCCATGCTGCTCTTCACCCATGGGAAGAATTGATTCCCACTGGTTTGAATTGGGAGTTTAGTGTACTGACATCCCACCCAGAGCTGGTGCTGGATGGGGCTTGGATCCCATGGGAATGTCAGGTGGGATGTGAGTGGTGTCAGAACCATGTAACCTATCTTTACTGTTCTGCGAAGCTTCTGTTTTCTGCGTGAGCCTTGACCCCAAGACCAACACGCTGGCAGTGACAGGCGGGGAGGATGATAAGGCCTTTGTATGGCGTGTGAGCGACGGAGAGCTCCTGTTTGAATGCTCAGGTGAGGTGCTTAGGGTTGTCTAAGTGAGTGGCTGTGTCCCCTCCCAGCCATATCTCTCTGGAAACACTCTTCCCTGGCCAGGTTCCTGACTGTCCTCCAGAGCTTGGCCTGAGCAGTGTCTGTCCTCATTCTCTCCAGGACACAAGGATTCAGTCACCTGTGCTGGCTTCAGTCACGACTCTGTGTTTGTGGCCACGGGTGACATGTCTGGACTTATCAAAGTGTGGCGGGTGGAGACCAAGGAAGAAGTGTGGTCCTTTGAGGTGGGGGACTTAGAGGTGAGTGGTGGGAACCCTAGTGTCACAGGGAGCTTCTGGGGCTGAGATGGATGGGAAGGAAGGACACAGCACCCCCATGACACTGCCTGTCTCTCTGTCTGCCCAGTGGATGGAGTGGCACCCTCAAGCCCATGTACTTCTGGCGGGCACGGCTGATGGCAACTCCTGGATGTGGAAGATCCCCAGTGGAGACTGCAAAACCTTCCAGGGCCCTGCGTGCCCGGCCACGTGTGGCAGGATCCTGCCTGATGGTGAGGCATGGGAGTTGTATGGGATAGGCAGTGTCACCAGGTCTGTGACAGGTCCCGCTATCACCACCTGCACTCCTGCTTCTGCTGGTGTGTGCTCATGGGGAGGTGAGGGAATAAGGAGAGCTCTGTCTCTATCTGCTGGCTCTGTCTCACCAGGGAAGCGAGCGGTAGTGGGGTACGAGGATGGGACCATGCGCATCTGGGACCTGAAACAGGGAACCTCCCTGCATGTCCTGAAAGGTAGGGTTAATCACCTGGGGTGCTCCCTCACTGGGGAATGGGCCTTTCCAATGGGCTCTGACCTCTGCTTGAGTGAGGAGGTGGCACCCTCCCAGGCCAGGGGCTGCTGAAAGGAGCCTGGTGCTGGGTTCCCCTGTCCCCACAGGTGGCTGCCCCTTGCCACCCGGGTGCTGACAGGGCCGGGCAAGGTGGAGGCTGCAGGAGGGTGGGTTTCAGCACCCACCAAGTCTCTGCAGGGAGGACGTGAGCTCATGGCTCCTGCTCACCCCCCAGGCCAGGACGGCCACCAGGACCCCTTGACGTGTGTGGCCAGCAACCAGGACGGCAGTTTGATCATGACGGGCTCTGTGGACTGTCACACCAAGCTGGTTAACTCTGCCACGGGCAAGGTGCGTTCGTGTGGGCAGGGACAGAGCCAGGAGCCCATGGCGGCCGTTCTCCCCTGCCCCTGTCCTGGGGTTGGTGTCCCCGGGTGGTTTCTGGGTTCTCCCGGCCCTTGTCAGCCTGCGGTGGCCACCGGCAGCCAGCAGGAGGCGACCTTGGCCAACACAAGTGCTTCCAGGTATTGGTGAGATCAATAGCGCATGGTTCCACTGGGCTTGTGGAAACTGTCCCCTGTCCGGCTTGTTTGAGGTTTTGGGGACAGGACTTGGTGTCCAAAGGGCGTAGACTCGATCCCGGGTAAGGAAGGGGACCTCAGTGAGACTGGGTCACCTTCTTCTCGGGGACTAGTCCATCTCCCTCCACGCAGGTGGTGTGCGTGTTCAAGATGGAGAGTGCGGCCCCCAAGGCCCCGGCTGGTGAGGGGGAGGAGGCAGAGTCCAACTCGGTGGAGTCGCTGGGCTTCTGTAACGTGTGAGTGTGGTAACAGCCCCTTTTGTTGCTAGATCTTACCAGGCATTAGAGATAGACTCGTTTCCATCCATCTCTTGTGCTTGTTCTGCTGCATCTCTCTTGCCTTCATTCTCCACACGAGTGTGGAGGTCCCTGTTCCCTTGGGTATGATATGGAGGACAAGACCCCCCAACTGCTCAGGCCTCCCCTTAATCTGCTAGCTTTCTGGGCTACTGATGAGCCAATGCTGGGCCAGGATGGCCACCAGAGATGGCTCCCGGGGATCTTTCCTACTAGGGCACTGTCATCTCCCACCATGAACCTTGAGATGATTGCTGACTGTTGTTGGCCCATTGGGTTTCCTAGTCAGGATGTTCACAGCTCTGGCCATTAGGTTGGCCTTTGTCTTCTTGATATGCTGCAGCTCTTGGCAAAGGTTTTGCCTTCAACCTTGATCCTTCATGTGGTGACATCCCTGCTTCCCCAGGGCCACGTAACACCTCTTCCCCTCTCTGCAGGATGCCACTGGCTGCTGTGGGCTACCTGGATGGCACACTGGCTATCTTCGATCTTTCCACACAGAGCTTGAGACATAAGTGCCAACACGAGGTACTGCCCTACACCCTCTCCCTAGGCCTGGGCATGTCTTTGGGCCCATCTGAGACCTCCCTTGGAGCCCAGGGGCTTTCCAGAGCCCAGTTCCTGATTTGTGCTTCTCTCTCAACCCCTTGGGATTCCCCAAAGGTGGCCGCAGTCCCTGCAGAGGATGTGTCCCGTCACTGGGCTCTGGGGCCAGCCAGCCTGGTTGGGGGGAGCACGTGGGGGAAGCTGAGCTTTGCTGGGGGTCCCCAGTGCTCACCCTATGGTCCTTCTCCCCCTCCCAGTCAGGGATTGTGCAGTTGCTGTGGGAGGAGAGCTCGGCTGTGGTGTACACCTGCAGCCTGGATGGGGCTGTGCGGCTCTGGGACGCCCGCTCGGGGAAGATGATCAGCGAGTACCGAGGGCACTCAGCCGAAATCCTCGACTTTGCTGTCAACAAGTGAGTGGAGATGCCCTCAACCCCTTCCCCAGGGGGTGGGGCGGGACCAGTCTCAGGAACTTGAGTCACCTTTGGGTGGCCCTAGGGTCTGCTCCCAAGGGGGAAAGGGTGCAGTCTCAGGTTCATGCTGAGACTTGAGGGTCCCAAGGGGGAGTTGGGGAATATCAGACCTGGGTCAGGGGTATGACTGAGAACTGTCCACAACACCCAGCCCCATTTCTGAGTCCTGTCTCCCCCTCCTAGGGACGCCTCCATTGTGGTGACGACCTCTGGCGACCACCAAGCCAAAGTGTTCTGCGTCCAGCGCCCTGATCGCTAGAGCTGTGCTGGGAGACTGTGTCCTGGCTCCTGTACAGAGGGAGGGGGTGTCACTACCCTCCTCCAGTGCGTGCTTTGTAGTTTTCCAGCCTGCCCTGCCCTGCCCTCACCATCTGGGGGCTGAGCCCGGGGTTTTGTATGAAAATGTCTTTCAATTATATAAATTATTTCACTTAACTGGATGCCATCCATTCTGCTTGTTGCGGGGGGAAGACACCCGTGGGAGCTGTGCTCCCTTCCCTCCTCAGGGCTTCCCCAGCCTGAAGATCAGCAAGCAGACAGGTATAGGGTCAGGTGGAGGCAGCCCCCCTCCTTCCTTCTTGGCTTTCCCTGCTAGGGAAAGTGAGGGGGTCAGGGTGGGAGAGAAGGGTGCAGATTACTACCCTCAGGTAGGAGAGTCCTGCTCTGTGCAGGCCCAGGGGTTCCCTCATGTACCAGGACCTGCGCACAGCACCCCCACTTCAGCCACCAGAGAGGGATACAGCAATTGTCCCCCTTGGCCTCCAACCTCCCCCTCCTTCCAGGGCAGCGCCACACACACTGACACACCAAAGCCAATTAAGATAGAAAGATCTCCTTTATTAATTAACCCCAACAGTATTTCTTCAGATACAGGAGTTTTGAACTCAAATACTCAGAAGAAAAGTTAATATTGCATTATTCTCATAAGAAATACTGCAACTTATTTCTGGTAACATATTGCAAAGCGAAACAGCTTGAAAAGAAAAAAAATTAAAAAAAAAAAGAAAAGAAATTAAGTCAATCAAACTGGAATTAAGGTTTTGTTTCTTCGAACGATCGAGTCCTCGCAAGCACAGCTCGTTTCTGCAGATTACTCCCCAAACTGTCGTACAAACAGACCCCGATTGCTTGAATTCCTTATGAGCCCACAGAGGTGCAACATTAAAAGCTACGATTATCGGGTAGCAAGTGCCCCAACCTTCGTCCTCCTCGGCAGCCTCAGTGACCCTGCTGTTAGCGGGTTGTGAACGTCTTCCCCCTGAAAGGATGCAGAGAGGTGTCAGCACAGTTCCAGCGCCGTTCTGGGATGCCCCAGGGTGGTTATGGGGCTTTCTGGTGGGGGACAGGCTTGCAGCCAGCTCTCAAAGCCAGGCAGGCACTGCTGGGTCACAGCTCGCAGGGCTCAAGGCTGTGGGGAGGGGGCTGCTTTCACGGAGGAGACATGCCTGCAGTCCCAGAGCGGAACGCAAAGGGCTCTGGGTAAAGGACCTGAGGGAAACGCATTCACGCAACTGCTCTCCTCACCCATGTCACTCTGGGCTGCCATGTTCACAAGAGGGAGATAGCCAGCATGGTGGCCTGTCACTGGCCCCAGCCAGCTGCTAGGCTGGGCATCCAAGGAGCCTACACACTTGGGCAGCAGGAACTTGCCCCAGCAGCCTGGGAAGGGCCTGGTCTGGTGCTTCTTTCCCCCCCACTCTGGATCCGGAGCTGCCCTCAGAGCCAATCAGCTTTAGCACTTGGAATAACCCTTCAAGTGTCACCAGAAGCTCAGGGGCACACTGTAGACACCAGGTAAGTACAAACCTCTGGCAAAGGACCTGCTGGCACAGGGTTTGGTACAGACCCAGCTCCTGCAAAGGCCACGTGAGGCAGTGAGTGTGGTGGGAGCACAGGTACCCTGGGGGGCCAACACACCCTGATTTAGGCTTTCACCGAAGACACCCAGGCAAGCACCTCACCAAGAAACACCTCCTTTCTCTCCGAGATGGCTCCCAGCACATGAGGCCCCGGTCTGGCCACCTCCCTAACACGAGTCCTCCCCAGACCAGGGTACACCAAGCTGAGGAGCAGCGAGTCATGGCTGGCAAAGCCTGGAGGAACTGGGTCCCGCTTTGTTACTCACGTGATTGTTTTCATTTCTTTCTTCTCTGCATCTGGACGGGCACGGTTCAGCACCTTGAGGAAATCCGATGTTTTCGCCCTCATACGTGTGTGAATGTAGGCCTGCATTTCAAAATGGAACACGTCAGGATCCCGCCTTCATAGCTGGAATGTCGGGACACGGGGCAGGAGCTATCTTTCTGCTCACTGTTGGGGAAGCATCTAGTTCACTGCTAGCATGGGAAGCAAACAGGCACTGCCTGCACCGAAGAGCAGGGAGAAGGTGAGGATGCATCACTTGCCATCCTGCATGACTGGGGAGGGCAGTGCCAGACCTCAGTCAGTTCTCAGGGCCGGGGGACGGATGGACAGGACACAACATGAGCCCTGCCCCAGCCCAGTCAGACGAGCTGAAGCAGCCCAGTATCCCCCCCAACCCCTCGGTACCTTCGAGCACTTGATGTGGTAGTGCAGGTAGTCTCGGAATGTGTGGATCAGGTTGATGGTGTTGTCTCTGGCAGCAGCATTGGTGTGACGGGGAAACAGCACTGAAGAGAGAGGGTGACATAAACTGTTAGTGGCTCTTGACACTATTCACGGGCTTCAGGTTCCTCCTGTGCTGGAGGCTTCAGGGCTGCTGCTCCGAATGCCTACTCTGCTCTCCACCAAGAGCCTTTGCCGTGGCACATACCAAGGTTAAGCAGCACTTTTCCCCATCTCTGGCAGCAGCCTGGACCGCGCTGTGCGCTCTGGAGGACACAGGCAAGGCCAAGTGCCCAGAGATGACGGCACTGTAGGAAACTGTGTGATGCTACTTGGGTGCTTGGGAGAAGCAAGTGGAGGAGGGAGCTGGGAGGCAGACAAGGACAGCCAGGCTGCTCAACTGATTTCAAGATCCAGTCTGCCCTTGGATCTTGAGAAGGGCTGTGGATCCCAGGATGGCAGCTTGCCAGCCCCACGACAGGGCCAGGCTTGGCTGCTGCAGGGACCCAGTGGCTCGCCCCTTCTGCAGGCCGGTGCTGTGCCAAGCGTCCCAGCTCCGAGGTCTAAAAGACCTTTTTGTCTGAGTGATGATCTCACCTGGGACTGTCAGATCAGATAATAGGGAAACTGTGTCTCAACAAGAATGAATCTCAACAGGAACAGAGTCTCACCTGCTGTCCCAGGCGTGCCACCAGACAGCCCTCCCATAGCTGCCAAGCTGCCCTAACCTCAAAGCACCACTCCAGCACAGGAGGGTGTCAACGTCTGCGCTCCAACTCTGAGCTCCAAGCTGCAGGAATGCCAACCTGAGACCCCCTAATGGCACACCCAGCCATGAATCCCTACCCTCTGGAAGAGAGGCCTTTCCCTTTGAGCAGGGCAGGGATTGGGCTCAGCCCAGCCCCTGGCTGCCCAGGAGGAAGTGATGATACCAGCCAGCACCTCTGCAGGCAGGGGACAGACAAGGCAGAGCTGGAGACAGAACTCTGCCCTGCTCCTGTGCTCTGAGCAGACACCGCACAGCTGCCTGCAGCTGGACAAGCTATAAATAACACTCACATGAAACCTCCCACAAGAAACCTCCAGATTCCACAACATCACAGCAAAGTCACCCTTCCCTTGCTCCCAAACACCAGAGTTTTCTGTAGGCAGACACTGGATGGCTCACTGTCCTCTTCCAGGCTACCTTGCCCACAGCAGAGCTGAGGTGACCCGATACAGCAAAGGGACGCACCGAAGGGGGCAGACAACACAGAACACTGATCCAGAGTCCCTTCAGCCCCCAGTGACACACTTGAACACTCAGGGAAAGCAAATTCCTTTTTGTTTTTCATGTAACTCTCCTTCCCCAGTGTCCCCAGGCCTCAGAGCTGCCTGCTTACCGAAGGTGATGTAGCCAATATTGTCGCCAACAGCCGCGTCTGTGTCTTTCAGCTCCAAGGGTGGTTCCCTGTGGCTGAAGAGCACCTGTGGGGCTGTGTGACTGGCCCGGCGACCCTCCTTGAACTCCTAAACAAGACAAAGGATAGGTGAGTCCCACTAGGGCATTCCAGCAACACACTGGGAAAGCAAGTGTGTTTTCCTTGCTCTCACAAGGCAACGTGAACAGGTTTCCCAGCCTTCCCTGAATGGGGCTCAGTCCATCAGACCAAACCTCTGGAAAACAACCCTTTTCCCCAGTAAAACCAGACCAAAATGCATGGCTGCACCAGGTTTACACATGGCCCTAGCACAGCCCCTTTGCCAGGGTAGCTATCAGTGCCATGGATGCTTTCTTGAAGAGATCCCTCAGCCTGGCTCACAAGATCTGGCACGAGATTTTCTGGCAGGAGCCGTGCTGTCACCACCACCAATACTTCCAGTGAAAACGGGCAGAGCCTCCCACCCCAGAGGAACGGAAATTCTCAGGAAGGACTGCAAGGAAGGTCTCATCACATGAAGTAAAGGCTCTGCTGTTTGAGAATTCATCTTCCACCAGGAGTCTTTGCCCAGGCATTAAGAGGCATCTATGGGATTTGAAGTTTGTATGTGAAGCCTGCTCCTCTGAACATTTCTCTACACCTTGGAACACCTCCAGTCAGGGAGATCCCTTCTGCTAGGGAACCTCTGCAGCAGCACAACCTCCACCTCACAGGAAATGAGCTGGCTCTGCCTTTCAGGCATTGTAAGACCATCCCTAAGAGGGGCTGGGAAAGTCCCAACACCATTCCCCCAGCCCATCCTACATATCACCAGCCACCCTTGGTCCCTCCTCTCTTCTAAGCACAGCTTGCCCTGGGAAGAGCAGGAGCATCTGTGCCCCTTTTAGAGACCCAAGAAGTTCACTGGGGTTTCCTTAATAAAATGCTTAGCTTGCACTTCTGCCTGCTTATGCCAGAGGGTGAAACTACTGGGTAGTTAATGGTCAGATTTTTCTCCATAAGAGCCCAGATGAGCAGCCACTATGCCTGACTGGGCCATGTTATGCAAGAGTAATAGCTGGAGGGAAGAAGCCAGCATGACTCAAAGTGGAAATTCTTGTGGCTGGGCAGGAGCAGGGTTTGCTGTTGTAAAAACCAAACTCAGGACATGGAGACTCTGGGACAGCTGCTGCCCTGAAGCCTTGCCACTGCCCTGGGAGCCTCACAAACCCGTTTTTGTTCACATGACACCTTCCTCCCTGTTTTAAGAGCTGAATTCCAGGCTGTGGAATATGCTGGTGGGGAGGAGCTCAAAGCCATAGCAGATGTCCTGCCTGTAGCTAAAGAACACAGAGCAGGCATGCAAGAGAGAGCTCCCGTCACAACACATCCTGTTCTAATACCAGGCAAACTGGTATCCAGCAAACTGGACCAGTAACTGTCCACCAGCCTGCCAGCAGCACGGCCCAGCCTCCCTGAAGGGACAGGCTAAAGCTCCTCTAGTCCTGGAACACCCCACAGGACCCTACTCCATGTCCATGCCCATGCAGGAGGCTCCTCGGGTGCTTCAGCAGACACAAAGTGAGCTAGGCAGGCCCCAGTGACACAGATGGACACCTGTACCAGCAAGCACCGAGCCTTCCCCAACTGTAACCCAACATCCCAATCTCCAGAGGCTGCACACAGTCGTTAAGATACATGTGAAGTGCTGACTGCGGGACTCCAAATGCTTCCTGGCTAAATGGCAGTGGCAAAATATAGCTGAGTCCAGTAATTATGATGACTGATTCAAGCCCACAAACTATGGGGACTCAGAGTTGTGTGAAGCTCGGTTTCGAGAGCCCACAGCAGCATCTAAGAGCGGCCACACTAAGCTGGAGAAGCTCTGCAGCACTTGAGCATAAGCAAGAACAAACTCTGAGGTGCAGACAACCCTCAGCATCACCGCATTGTCTCAGTCACTCGTTCCTGTCAGGCTCTCCAGTGCTCAGTCAGCTGCCGTCCCAACACCCCAGCTGCACACCAGGGCCTCAGGGCGGTACTGCAGTGTGCACTGTGCTGGTTCTCATCTCTAGCAACACCAATGATAATAAAGATGCCAGTGCAAGAGCCTGGATTAGAAAATACACCGCCTAGGCCTATTAACGTGGTTCTTCCATCCCGGTGCAGCCTGGGGCCCTTCAAAGCATTCCAGTGTATTATCCTGCTGGAGTGTGCTCCAGCCTAACATCTGGTTGTGTGGCAATACTGCTCCAGGCAAGAAGGTTGCGTTGAGGACCACGCTCTTTCCCGATAATTCAGTTTCCATACCTGCATAAACACCTTCCCGATCACCACGTCGTCATCATCCTTAAATACCGTGCTGAACACAACCGTGACGCGGTCCTTCTTTGCCTCAACATACCTGCAGGTGGGTGAGAGAGGAGAACCCGCCCGTGAACAGGCACCAGGAAGTACAACTGGGTGAGGAAGGGTTAAGTAGATACAGCAACCATTCACAGGCCTGGCTGTGGGAAATTTCCCCTCCCTCGAGACAGCATTTACAGGGAGCAAAACACTGCTGTTGGGAGTGGCCAGTTCTTCTGTGTGCAACCACAAGTGCTGCCACTGAGAGAGGTTTGTGTAACATCCCTGCACCACCCTCCCTGGATACTTCTGACAGCCCTTATGACTCTGTCAAAGGTTGGGGCAACATGATTTCTTGACTTTCCACCACAACCTACAGCTGTGAGCATGAGCAGAGACAGCTGTCCGACTCCTGTGCTGCTTGGTTTGAACACTTACATTGTCTCATCATCCCTGTAGTGGATGACAGCTCTTTTTTCTCCTTCTTTGCCCTCTTCCTGGAATTTGAAATACTTCTCAAAGACAGAGGCAAAACAGTTGCGCTTCAACATGCCAGCTTGGTGCACGATAGCATCCTTGTCTGTGGGAAGGTTCTCCAGGTCGTAGAGCAAAGAGACATTGTAACCTGGAGAGGGACAGCCACTAACTTTAATAATCTACACAGGGCCTTAATGAAGTCAGAGGCATTTTTCAGAAAGAGATACCTGTAGACCCACCTTTACCTTAAGCCCCCCCCCAAAAGCCCCAGGGTAAGTGCTTCCCACTCTGAGCATCACCAGAAGCCATGCCTGAACTCGGTGTGTGGCCATGGCAACGTTCCTGGGGCTCCTTCCTGAGCTCCCAGACACACGTGCTGGCTGAGCTGCTCCCAAGTTTTTGCAGTGAGTAGGAAGAGATGCTGTCACAGGTAACCATGGTTTTCCTGTGTCTCACAAAGCGTCTTTGAGAAGAACAAAGACCTCAACCGTGAGGAACAGTGGCTTCCTGGCTGCACCAAGAATTACAGTTTGTGCTGTGAGCTACTTCAGCCCTGTCGTACCCAAGCCACTTTTTGCATCACCACTGGTTGCACCGATATTTAGCTCTTAAAGTGCAGCCTTCATTTGAGCATTTCTGAGGCAGCTTCAGTCATTCTGGGACTGCACTCACACATGTACACACATATTATCACTATTACCTGATTCAGGATTTACCAAGTAGTTTCCATATACTTTCTTCAAAACCTAGGAAATAAATTAAAACATTAGGAACACAAGCTATACGAGTTCCTCCTGCATAGATGAGGCCATGTTCGGTTTCCATTTAGAAACATGAAATCACAGCATTTGCCTCCTCAATTCTAAGTGAACATGGACAAATATTATGTCACTAGCTCTTAGTATTACTGGCTGCTCCTGCTCTAAGCAGAGCTCCCTGAACGCCACTGACAGGGGACATGCTCAGGACAGGACTCAAAACTTAAAGTTTTTAAAGCTCTTGCTAGTCCTGACCTTGCGCAGGAAGAAAACCCCTCCCGTACACCTCACAGTTTTGAATGAAAGCTGTCAGCAGAGCTTCACACAACAGATCTGAGGGCTACAACCCTTTGTCCCGTTCAGAGGCAAACGCACAGCGTGTCCCGTCCCTCCCGCTGCAGGATGGCGAGTTCAGAGATGGAGTCAGGCACAGCATGGCCGGGTGATCACCCGCCCTGCCTCAGCCTACTGCACGGGACAGATGGGGATGGAGAGGAAGCTGCCAGGCAGCTTGGATGGCTCCCAGAAGCACAGCCGCCTACAGCACACCAAAACCCTTTCTTCAAACATAATCACTGCTGAATTTTACATCAATGGCAATTTTCAACTGAGCCATAGCTCTGTGTCAATGAGGAGGCTGGGAACAGGAGGTATTTCACAGAAAGGAACACAATGACGCTGTGGCAGAACTGGCCCTCCTGGGATGACACCCACTACCACGCAGTGAGGACGCATGGGCCCTCTGCATGTCAAAACCTCCTCTCAGCAGAAAGCCTGCCTGCAGCAGCCTGGGGAGACGCTCTGTCTTAGCGGGAAACCCACTCTGCACTCCTCACAGTAGGGTTTCACCAAAGACAGAGCAAAACAAAGCTCCATCATCTCCAGGGAAGCACAGAAAGCAAGAGTTTGCTAACTGGAGATTTAAAAATATAATTTCTAGTTAGTCAGCATTCCCAAGGGAGTCCTGCAGAGATCCCATTTTCCTCTAAAAGCCTTAGAAGTTGCCTTCCACCTGCACCACGTTGGCTGCTGGTGCACAACGACGTTGGGTGCTGGTGCACAGTGGTGTCAGCCACTTGCCCATCACAGCAGTTCTCTTGGGATCACACACCACACCGATCCTCATTAACACGCTGGGAGGGCTCCTCAGCTCCACCACTTGGGCTGCCCGACCCTCTGGTTTGCCAGCACCTTCAGTAGCGGGCAGTGCTGCTCCTGGAAAGCTCTGCATGCAGGAGCCAGGTCAGCAGCACATACAGTCATTATTTAGTCTGACTTTGGTAGGTCTTTGGGTTCAAATCTCCTGTTTCTTGCCAGACTCACAATAAAGTCACGAAGCAGTTCCCTCGTTTTCCTCCAAGGTCAGACACCCAGAGGCAAAAACCTGCCAGAGTCCTGGGTGAATCCTATTTGAAAACTGACTCGGGAACTGAGTCACACTTCCTGCCTCACCACCCAACCACAGCTCAGAGAGGCTCCTGCTTTCTACCATAAATGGCTCTGCGCAGCCCTGGCCCATTCAACAGGAACTGAACCCGCTACTTCACACAGCAGCAGCCCCGAAAAGGGAACCAGTCTGCAGCCCAAGGTCTGCACGCCCAGCAGGAGCCCGTCAATCGCTCTCAAGTGTGCTTAGAGGCAGAAAAGCAGCGTCGTGGGACTGCAGGTCTGTCCCGGTGCCTGCTGTCACTCACTGGCTCAGCACATCCGTCAGGGAAACTGTTTCTATTTGGTCAGACCTCGTTTGGACTTTCACCATTAGTAGTGCCTTTCACCTTTCAGGCTGCAGGGTCATCTAAGCTGACTCCTTACTCAGGAGACAGCATGAATGCTCTTGACCCTTGTCTTCCAGCACAGTGCGACTCCTGGCTGGCACAGAGCTGCTCCTTTGACCAGCATGAGAGCACAGACGCTCCTCTAAGGGTTAAACATCAGATCCATGAACATGGCAAGAACACTGCCCATGCTAAGACAGTGTTTGTCTCAAGGCCCAGAGATACTCACCTCATCAGCACCGTGTTCCTGGAGTTCCTTGTAGAATTTCAGAGAAATACTGACCATCACTTTTGTCTTGTCTCCATTGGGGTTTGAAATATGGTAAAGGACTCCATCAAAGTCTATGAAGCAAGCAAGAGAAATGTGAGGGAACAGGAACTGGTTCTGATTGCCAAGGAAGGTTTTCCCTACACATTCTAGGGAACGCATAAAGCAACATGTCCCTCAGAAATATACCAAGAGAGAAAGCCATAATTAAGGACAGTGGTAATGTCACATATGGAGACCTATTATCATTCAGAGGGCTGAAACAGTTTTGACACCAGTCCATCACAGAAAGCTCAAGTCTAGTGTCATTTAGCATCTCTGACAAATCTGCTTGTGCTCAACACACGAGCATACAAACACGCAGAGACGGGAGCCTTCTGGATGGCCAGCACAAAGAGACTGACATGCCCACCGGGCCAGAGCTGCAGCCTGGAGACGAGAACAACTCTGCCAGCAAAGGCAGCTCTGCTTTTGCCTGCTGAGACGGCTTCCACTTCACTGCAGAACAGGCAGGGAGGACAGGAGGCAGGGAAAGGCAACCCTCCAGCTACCTAGCAAGCTCCACTTCACCAGGGAACTCCACAGCCTACACAGATTCTTGACAGAAGCAAAAAATCAGTTGCTGAATGAACACTTGAACTTCCTTGGTACTTCTCATCCTGGAGAGCAAACTTCAGGCGATGAATACATCTTGCCTTTCACCCTGAGCCAGCTTTCTAACAACCCAAACCAGATGCTGATAAAGGTGCTGTAACAAGTAGCATCAAGAGCAGGACCAGAGAACGGAGGTAAAAGAGAAGAGCTACTAGTGCACACCCCCCCCCAACAAAGCACTGCCACTACTGAACTCCATGCTGTGGGGGGTCCCAGGTAAGGCAGACGGACAGAGAAGACAGTGACAAAGCCCCAACTCTGGGAACCCTTTGGGGTGTCCACACCATCTGTCCCCACACAGTTCTCCCCACCCCAACCCCAGAGTGGTGCTGGGTGAATTGAGGCACAGCAGGTATAACTGTGGGCAAACTGCTCAAGCCAGCCCTTTTTACAGAGCAGTCAAGAGAGCTGAGGAGCTTACCTGCAAACGTTACTTCCACTGCCTCTGGTTTATTCCTAAAAAACAAAGAAAACAAAGGAGGTAATTGAGAACTCAAACAGTAGCTTCCAAGCTGTGAAGGAAAGAGGATTAATTTCCAATGCTTTATTTCTCACAAGCAGCATTACCTGAAAACCCTTCTATCTCCTGCTGTTCAATAAGCAGATAACCTTCGACAAGAGATCTTAGATTTCTCCCCATTCTTACAAGCACCAGTTCTACCCCAGATGATATAAAATAAGTCTTGGTTCTGGCTGAGACTGTTATTATTTGTAGTTTATTAATAGATTTCCAGTTGAAAATGTCACTTGTCACTAAGGAGTTTGCTTTAACAACCACATTCTTTGTACAGAACAGCCATGATACAGGTGTAGGGACAGATGTGCTTTTGCAAGTTCCTTCAATACCAGTTTCATGGAAGGGCCTGGGAGGCTGAGCAGTCCTTCCTCACAGAGTGCCCCCTTCACCACCCACAGCAGCTCTGCAAATACACTGATAAAACTCATTTGCAGAGAACACCCCTTCTCCAAGGTCAGGGCCAGGAGCAAACCACAGAAAGAAGCTTTCCAAATGTGCATTTTGTCCTGCCCCTCCATATCCCTTCCAAAACACCCCAACACTATTGCAACCACCTCTGCTGGAAAAACTGTACATCTGGGTTTGCTCTGACACTGCCTTGTGTTTGGGATCCCTGATCAGCAACAAGAGCACTGCACAAGCCACAGAAACATCGCGTCTTATGCTGTCGATATGAAGATCTAATAACATCTTTATCAATGCCGTTTGCCTGTTTGTGTGTGATTTGGTTTTTTTCCCCTACAAGAGCAGGATCCTGTTAAAGATCTAACTGCTTCTGAAAGGTGATTTTTTCAGGACTGGCACTATGTAACTGCTCTGGCAGCTCAGAGGGGACTGATATTAATAGGTCATTCTCTAACAGGGAGCAAGGCAAAGGTACCTGCACTGCTGAGAGGAAGGGTGGAAACTGAGAACAGGATAAAAATGCCAGCTGCTACTGCTGTTTCACAGTGTATCTCTGCTTGTTTTTCAAAAGCAGAAGCTGTTAAAGAGAGCACAGGCTAATGACACTGCTAACGGAAACTCAGCCAGTAAAACAGTTCATTCACATCCATCTGAACCAAAATAACTCCCCAAACCAAAGCCAGTGTGTCTTTCCCTCACCATATTCTGGAAAGGTTTAAAAGAGTTTGGTTTTTACCCCAGCAGAAAGCACTGCTCTTCCCGTCAGTGTTTCTGCAGAGAACCTCACTCCTGGAAGCCAGGAATGACCATGATGTGCTAAAACCTGACAGGCAACGCAAGGAGACCAGGGCACTGACCAGCACCAATTGTACACCAGGTCAACTATGTTTTATTCAGGTAGAAAAGGAGGAACTAAGCTCCAACTGAAGATCCTAAGTGGAAATGATGAGGTGTTGCTGCTTCTTCAAAGTTATCAGCTGTGAAAAACATCTGAACTTCTTGTTAGGAGGCTGGAGTTGGGGACCTGCTGTCTTTTGTGCTGAACCCCTGAAGACAACCCCCACAGCCGAAAGCAGCAGCGCAAACACAGCCCAGGCAGGGCCTTTAGTCCAAGAGCTGAGCCAGCTACCTGCGGTCTCGGCCCGAGACAGCGGCTCCGAGGCCATCCCTGCCCACGTACGTAACTGGGCACTCAGAGAGGGGAGCAATCCCCTACACCGCATCCAGGCCGCTTCTGCACAGTGCGGGGATGAAAGAAAATCCCACTGATCCCACTTGGCCAGTCGATGCAGACGTGTTCTTCTTTTAGAGCACCACACACACTCAGACTTGGGAATCGGCTTGGATGGCAGTATAAATTCTTATAAAAAAAGAAACCTATGTAGGAAGCTTTAAAGATAGCACAGTCAGGCACATGAGAGCTAGGAATATTAAAGAGGACGCATCCTTAAACCCCTCTTCTGCCTTCTCAGCGTTACCTCGTTCAAACACCATTCTCCTCACCACCATGGAGCAGCTGCCTGCCAGAGCCCTGGCTCCCAGAAAAGCCTCCAAACACGGCACCTTCCTCCAACCAACGCAGGGAAGTGACTGACAGCCAAGGTGCTATGGAAGGACAACGATTCCCCGACCCCCACCCAGCACCCCAGGGGATGGCAGGAAGATCATTCATCATGTTATTTCATGTTTATTTAAGAAGCTGTGTGAGACCACGTACCCAAAGTCAGCAGTGGCTCGGCACGACAGCCTTTGTTCTGCACACAAAAGCTTACGGCTTACACGGCCCCGTTCCTGAACGTTTCATCGCGCAGGCACGGGCTTCTCGGAGAAGTTATTTTAACGCCGATTCCCCGGGTGGCTCGGTACTCACACTTGGGAATGGCAGAGAGGGGAGATATTTAAGGGAAAGGCAGGTAACTGGGCAGAACTTCGGGGGCTGAGCATCCAAGCGCTTCCCTGCGCACCGCCTCAGCGATGCGAGCGCTGTGTGAGCTGCATACAGAGCTCCTCGCAGACATGCTGGCCCTGTTGTCTGCGGCAGGGTGGTTTTCTGACTTGCCTGGCACACACCTAAGTCACCCAGGCCTGGGCTGGCCCTGGTGTGACAAGCACGACTGGGAGCTATCTTAGTTCTTCACAGTTCAGCAGCTTTTACAGCCCCATAGTTTAAAATGCTTTTATTTATTTCTCTGGCTCACCTCACCAAAACCACCCTGGCCACTTAAAACATTTCTGCAACAAAAAAAAAATCACCCCTTTTGCTACTTGAATCATTGTTCCCCCATGAAGAAGTCCCCAGGCAGAGGAACTCTCACCTCCAGCTTCCCGCAGCTTCCAGATGACCGACGCCACAGGTCACACGCACGTGATGTCTTCCCCTTGCCCTTCCAGCAACCCCATCTTCCACCACCCGAAATAGCAGTGGGGATGTGCCAAACCCCCCACGGAAGCACAGCGATGCCCCCCCCCATGTTTAGCCCTCTCAGCCTGCCCCACTCACACAGGGGATGCGTAGCAGGCCTGGGACCAGCAGTGGGTACCAGTTGCCACCAGGTTACTGGTGTGATCCCAAAGAACTCTGCCTGGTCTAGCATGCTCCACTGCCTCCCATATCCATGACAAGACCCATCCCCAACCACGATGAGAACTGGCAGCTTAGCAGCTTGGTGCACAGCAACTATCAGTTCCAGCCATCCTTTTCACATTTAAATTCGAAGCAGGGCTCTGGGCACCTGGGAGCAAATTTGGGGTTCACATCCACCCCTGATTCATGTCTCCAAGATCCAGACAAAGGCTGGCTACGCTCAGAGCATTTCAGACAGTACAGCCCATCCTCTCCTGGGGCAAAGCACTGCTGTGATTCCTGCAAGCTCCTTACCATCAACACTGCCTGAGCCATCACCTCCCTCAGCCAACTTCCCTCCCTGCTACTGTCTGCCCCAAACACACAATAAAAGCAGCTCATGTCTGGAACAACCGAGATGGCTCCTCTCAGCACTAAACACTGACTCCAGACCAGACCTTTCTGCAGAATCCTGCCTGAATTCAAGATGCTAAAATGGCAGCTATTCCAAGCAGCAGCAACGGTCCATTTTCTGATAACACTTATCAGGTTTTAAGTCAAACCTGTACTAAATCCCATCTGCCCTCTGCTCATAACAATAAAAGGCTCTGACAGGTTTTATGTCTTCTTGCCCAAATTCCTCCTATTCATCTCCAAATGGCTCCTACCCTCCGACTATCTAATACAGAGCCAGCTCCAAATCAGATTTTTCACCCCAGCAGAGCATCCACTGAGAGCCACAGCGCCCATGGAGAGACGCCAGTGAGCACTTAAGAGCATCAGCAAATCTTTTCTTATGACAGCATTTCCTCAATTTTGACTCGGACAACTTCCAAACTTCCCCACTTCATTCTCAGGCCATGGAGGCTCTTAGCCATATGTTGCAACAAATTTAAGAACAGAACGAAGACTGTAATTATATAGAGCTCTCATCTTTGGTATTAAACAGACCTAAATGCAAACTTGGCCAACAACCATATTGAAGCATCTCCCACATCACAATTAAGACCTGTACCCTATAAAAGAAGATGGCAATTATTTTAAAAGCTGCAGGCATGCAGATATTCTAATCTCTTGCCCCAGAGGAGATGGAGGTGGGGAGGAGGTTAAAAAAAAAACAAAACAAAACAAAAGTGGGATTTCAAAGCTTAAAGCTCTGTGCAGAGCTTTCAGATCACCAGAGTCAAAGCTCAGTTTGGAGACAGCGAGCCAGATTCGGTGACAGACTGCAGGTTCCCGCTACAGAAAGGTCACCCCAATAAAAAAAATTATGAGCAATGTCTAAAATTATCTGAACAGTTCCTGCACTTCTGGGCCCCGCTCAGCTAACAAAAGCTACTCTGCGTAAGCTGCGGGAGTGTATGAAAGCAAAGAGCTCCCGTAGCTCTGGCAGCACACCCACCATGAGCTTGAGCAGGAGCGCTCTGTCAAATCAGCGGCACTGAGCGAGCGGTGTACAGCGGGCCCATGTGTGCCAGCTCTTCCTTCTCGATGAGGTGACCCCTCTGTGCCTGAGCTTCTCCCTTGCAGAGGGCATGGCAACCTGGAGGAGGAGGCTGGCTGGTAGGATGGTGTTGCTTTTCCCAGGGGGCAGAGCACAGGCTAGTTCGGCAGCACGTAGATTTGGGCAGGTCCGCCTCCAGCCAGGTCTTTGCTCCCTGTGCATCCCCATTCCAGCTGTAGGCAGGTAGCCTGTAATTCCCTGACAGAGTGATCCAATGCTGTGGAAGGTCTCTGGGAAACAGCCTCATTTAGCACAAACCATTACTGGTTTTGTTAGCACAGCGATTGACACCCACTTTTCTCTGGTGTCAAGCACCAGTGGCTGCAGGGAGAACGACTCTCGGAGCCAGCACCTCTCAGGAACCTGAGATGAAAACTGAGGCTGGAGTGATGATAGAACAAACTGGGAAAGCCTAACACTTTGTAGATCCAGGCTGCTACTCCCTCCTGCTCCCTGCACTGCTGCTTGAAAGCAGAGCACTGCCCAGATCTGGATAGCTGTGCTTCACAATCCATCATTAATGCAAAGTCAGCCTGCCTTGTGGCTGAAGCCTGAGGTGCTGTGGCAGCCCAGGAGCTATGTTCCAACACCTATGGTACAGTGTGCTCAATCAACACACAGAGCCAAGATTTACAGTGCCGCCCGCACCATGCTGAACCCAAGGGTGTCACTTTCTGCTGGTGGCATTGCCCAAGGACTCCTTGGATTCAGGCAGATTGAGTTTCAGCAAGCAAGGTTGTGCTGGTGTAGATGTGCGGCCCCAGGCTGGGCTTGTGAGGACACTGAGCACCTGCTACTGATGCTGAAGGAGCACGATCTGATCCCTGCTCCTTGGCTGCACCATGGTGAGCAGCTTTCACAGAGTGAATGGGACGAGGAAACTTATTAGGGCTAAAAATACCCAGTTTTGCCTGTTTAATTTGAACCTAGGTCACTTCCTCAATCCTGTTTCCCCTGAAGCCAGAAAAACTCCTATGTCAGCAAGGAGGAGAGGGTGACAGAAAAGCAGACTCTGATTTTGGTGGGGGCACTGAAGTGCCGGAGATGCAGATCCCAACAGCCACTCCCTCAGGGAGTTTCTCAGCAATGCCTAACCTCCCAGCATGGCTGACAGCCTCGAGGCTCCTTGGTCTCCCCACGATGAACTCACTTTGCATGTCACTTCACAAACACAAAGTTCACTCTACCCAGTTTCATTGAGCTGAAGGGCTCAGCTCTGCAGCTGATGAGCACCAAAATGACCGCAGACAGGAAACCCCTAAAGCACGCGGGCGCAGCTTCAGCCCAGCTCTCCAGCCAGCTCACAGGAACCACTCTACATCATGGAAGTTCAAGCTTCAGTTGTCTTCCTGTGTAGCTAAACAGTTATGAAGCCCCACAGATTTGTACCTACCAAAGGCTGCAAAGAAACCAATGATCTGAGATTCTCTGCCATCAACCAAAGGAAAAGGCACGCTGTTCTCCAGTGGTGCAAATTCCTTTCCTTTTCCACAGTGGGCAAATAGGAAGCAACAGTTTGAGACAGATGATTAATTTACTGGAGATTTAGGGCAAGCTATGTATGGCTGGGAAAATAAACTGGGCAAAGCCCATGTGCTACACTTTCACTGGGGTCAGTTAAATTAGAGCAGGACAAAACCAGACAGGCAAATCTGTGCCGAGAGGCAGCTCCTCCCAATGTGTTAAACAGACCAAGTATTATACAGACACAGAGGATAGTTATCAAAATGTTTTACACTTAATTTAAACAGTTTGGGGGTTTTGTTTGCCCCACCCCCGTACATGCAAAGGGAAACAATGTTGAGAAATAAAATCTATCTGGTAGAGCTCGTCGCATTTTTATCAGGAATGGGGAAATCTGAGTGTGACTCCAGGTTCTAGGCAACTTCTCAAGGCAAAATGAATTAGCCAAAAGCTTATGGAACAGTTTATTCTCTTGACACCTGCAAAAGCTCATAAGTCTCCTTATTTCAGACTGACCAGGTATTCCCTTGCTGCAGCAGCTCGGAAGTTTCACCAGCACATTCCTAACTCATATCAACATTCTGGCAGCTTTAGGTCTTCATTTAAAAGTGTGGTTGGTTAACAAAAATGGATTTAAAAAAAAGAGATTACAGTGTTAAATAAAGAAACTCCAGATGCACTTAAGTCTAATACCTGTCACCACCGCTATCTAAATGACAGTGTTCAACAGTGGTGTCCAAGAAGCTGAGGTTTCCATGGGTTCTGCCCACAAATACAAACTACATTTGGAATACCCAACTAATAATGGGTGGATGCTGCCAAGCACCAAGGACTTTGTCAAGGGAGGGCTCCTGGACACATGTTAGGTCCTGCTTCAAGCGCTGATGTCTGACTGGCAAGGCATCCTCCATGCTGGGAAGTTCAGAGGCAGCTGACAGACCTTCACAGAGAATGAATTTTGACATATATTACACGGCAATAACATTACATGTAGTTACGATCTCTAACTTGTAAATGTGACCTAGTTCTCTGTGATAAGGGTCTCTCAACCTGATGGTCCAGTAAAGCTCCAGCAGGGACTCTACTGAATGACAGCCACAGCGCAGCCACCGGAAGCAGAGGGGAGAGACACAGCCCATGTCACAGAACAAGTCCTTGGCAAAGGATTTGGAAACAGACCTCACCCTGCCTGACTGCCAGCTGGCGCTGAAGCCACCAGGCACACCTAGCTCTGAGACAACCACTGTGGACAAATCCTTGCATTGCACCTGCCCTGCTCCTGTTTCAGAGCAAGTAACTCAAAGCCAGCTCTGCCTGAGTGCCCAGACTCCTCCTGTCACCAAATCCCACATGCCTTGTCCTGTGTCTGTCCCCAAGACACACTTTGGGAAAAACATCACTAAAATAATGAAATACAGCAAATCCCCACCTGCCTCCCAGTTCAACACCACAGGAATGACCCCAAAACTGTGGCCAGAGGGAAACGAAATTTCACATAAATAGAAGTTGCATAACAGCCATTCCCTTAAAGACTTGAGACCACGAGGAAAAAAAAAAAAAAAAGGGGAAAAAAACACCCCAAAAAACCAGACACCTTCCCGTATATCAGACCTTTGTCCCTGCCCTGCACTTGCCTGGACAGTAGGGCCCCACCACAGGCACAGAATAAATTGCAGAAGTCAATAACTTCCTCTCCTCCAGCAATACACTCAAGGCACAAAACTTCTTTAGATATCATTTCTAGATAAAAGAACGTGCCACAGATGAGCAAGAGGCAGAAGCAGAGCACCATCAGCGGCACTACAGATCGATCCAGGAACAATTGGTACGCCAGGCAAGCACGCTGACGCAGAAGTGAGAGGAGGCTGTGCTGTACAGCAAAACGGAACTTTGGGCACCCACAGGCTGGTGCGGAAGGAGCAGCCCCAGCTCTGGTTGCACAGTCGGGGGTACAGGGTGCACCTGCCACCTCCACATTTACACCAACACAGAGATGCACGTGTGTTTTCTCTCCAGCAGGAAGAACGTCTCAGTACTGAGTTGTGATGAACAAGCGTTTCTGACACACACGATTAACTGCCATACACATATTTCCTAATGGATGAGCTGAACCACCACAGCACAGTCACTTGGGACCTCTCTCTTCTCAGTGCAGTCCCTGTGCGTGGTGGTTTGGGGGGAACTTGTTGCATTAAACAATCAAGCCTGAGAAGAATGAAAAGCCAGTGAGCAGTTTGGCTATCTTGCAATGCAGCCTGTGAGAGGTTATTATATGGAAAAAAAACCAAACAAATAAAAACCCTGAGCAAGAAGCCGACTATGAGAGGAAAGCAGAGGAAACAGCTTCTGTCAAAGCTTTGCACACAAAGGGCCGAGGGCTTTAAAAGCTGCAGGAGGAAGAGGTGACACAGAAAAAGTCACCTGCCTGGGGGGTCCCTTCCCAGAGCAGCCTGGGCTGAGCTCTTCCAGGTGCCAGGGCACAGCCCCACCCCAGAGATAACACCACCACCCTTTGCTTCTCAAGGCTTTGCCTCCGTACAAAGGTGCACGGTGTTACTCACACCAGCAGGCAGAGCAGTGAGCGCAATGGTAGCTTGGCTGCAGATAAGCACATTTATACGAAGGGAATCTCTTTTGCACTAAGCTGTGCTCAGATAAGCACCTTTACAGCCCTGCCACAACACTCAAGCACAAGAATCACTGTCTCCCCAGGGATCTATCTCTCTCAGCCAAAGACGCAGATGCAAAACTACCCCAACGAACACCCTGAAGGCCAGGACACCCACCAGGCTGGCACCAGGGGCTGTGACAGAGCTGTAAGGCTGCGATTCTTGCTTCCTTCATCCCTACTGCCGAGGGAAGCACAGGGGGCAGGCTGGAATCTCCTCCCCACCCCCAGTGCAAAAGGCTGAGGCCACAGTTCCACACACAGGCTTCCTGTCCCTCGGCTCCCCCCCCTCATTCTGTACCAGCACACACCGCACTGGGGCTGTTCTGATGAGAGCTGCTTTATCCAAGGCAAACATTCCTGCAAATCCACCTTGCCCCAAATCGCCTCCTTACCCTGGAACCCTCCTCCGACTCTGCCCCCCCAGTCCCATCTTCACCCCCAGGTTGCCTCCACAGTGCAAGCTCTGGTACCCTCCTCCTTCCTCCCCCGGTCACCCCACTGTCCCAGCACTGATCGCCCTGTCAAGCCCCACTTCCCCCAATTCTGCGTGTCCACCTCTGCTCCCTCACGCTTTCACCCCGCCCAACCTCCGATCCATCGCACCGCTCCCAGCTCAGCTACC
>VXBZ01001853.1:678648-689363 GCA_013399135.1 Heliornis fulica | reverse complement strand
GGGGGGGGGGCTCTGCTCTCAGAGGGGTGCTACAGAACCCTCCCCGGGCGGTGGGGGGGGTGCTCCAAGGGGAGTTCCTCATCCACTGGGGGACAGGAGACATGGTGGGGACCTTCTCCTGGAGACCCCCGGCGCACATCACTGCAGGGGATCGATGCACCCCGGGTGCGCCCCGGTGTCACCCGCTGCCCTGAGGCAGGAGGGCGGGGGGCTGTCTGCGAGCGCCCCACCCGGCCCCGGGGGACGGCATCCTGGCGGGGCTGGGGAAGGGTCCCTTCTGGCTGCCACTTCCCCTTCGCGCCGGGAGAAGGTTTTGCAACCTCGCTTCCTCCCCGGGCGGCATAAAGCGGGCGGCGGAGGGAAGGAGCACCGGGAGGCGGCACGGCGGCGGCTGCAGGTGAGGGACTCTCCGGCGCAACCCCCGGGCCTGGCGCTGCCCCGCCTCGAGCCCTTTTGGGGCGTGACGGCTGGATTCGTCCCGGTACCCGTGTGCTCTGGGACTTGGGAGCAGGAGAAGACCCTGGAGTTGGGGGGACGGTGAGGGCAGCAAGCGGTGAGTCCCTGGCGTGACCTGGGCATCGATGGGCCCCCCAGCTCCTGGATGAGCCCCCCAACATGTGGAGTGGGCTGAGGGTCGGAGTGGGCTGCTCAGGTGCAGGGAGGGGGAGCAGTAGGCAGTGGGTGGGGGTACCCAGGGCTGTGCACAGGGCTCATCTGGGGTACTGGCCATGAAGCTGCAAGGGGACAGCACCCACTTCCATCTCCTTGCACAAGGGTGAGCTAGGAGGGTGTTTCTTGATGGCCTTTCTTCTCCTTTCTCCTTGCGGGGACCCCCAGGGCCACCCTGGTGTCCCTCAGCCCTTCCAGGGTCAGGAGGGGAAATGAAGTGCTGCTTGTTCACCCTGCCAGATCGGCTGCAAGGTACCCATGGGTGGGCGGTTGCTGGCCTTGGAGGAACTGCTGGGATTTTGGAGCAGGGAGGCAGAAGCAGCTGAAAATAGACTGAGGGGAAGCGCTGGTGTCCAGCTCATCCCCATGCCTGCTTTGGCCCTGCACTGATAACATCCCCACGAGCAGTCCTCAGGGATGCCAGGGCATCACCACTCCATGATCACCATCCCAGCATCACCTTAGGAGTGGTACCTGCAGAGACAAGGAAGAGCACCAGTCCAGCTGCAGTGGGGAATCCTTGCCAGGCAAGAAGGGGAAAGTTTGTCCCAGGGCGGGTTTGGGTTCAAATGGGACAGCTCAGGGCCAGGGACCTTCCAGCACTGTGCAGTATTGGCACCCCCAAACAGCCCTGGCACTGTCAGGCCTTGGAGGGGCTCAGATATGGGGCATGGGGTGAAACTGGATTGAAACTCTGGTTCCTTGCTGAAACCAAGTGGTCTTTGCGGAGGCAGGGACAGGGAAAGGAGGTGGTGTCCTACATGCAAGGAGACATGAAGAGTGATGGTGACCTTTGGTTTCCTCATTGTGGCTGAGCACTGGGACGCAGGGACACCCAGCTGAGCAACAGGAAATCCAGAGACATGAAATATTTCTAAAGCTGCCTGCAAAGTGTGACATGTCTTTCCGTCTGGGGTGTGAAACCTCTCACTTGGGGACAGAACCGGATGGTAAAGAAGGTCATGAAATCACCTTTAGGCCTGCTGAGCACTGTAACTGGCTGGGGTGGCAGTGTCAACAGCGATGCTTGAGGGAACAGGGCAGCTGGAGGGATCCAGAGATGCTCAAATGATTCTTCAGATTCCCAAGTGGGCCTGAGATGCTCAAAGGGTTCAGAGGCTTTTGAAGGACTGACACAAACCAGGGGGATCCAAGGATGCTCTAGGGTCTACAAATTTCCTGGAAGGATGTGATGCTGCATTGATGGGGGAGTCCCTCAACCCAAGAATAGTTGGCTGGTACATGGGGAGCACTGTCCTCCATGGGGGACAGGTAAGGGACAGGTTTGGGGTGGAGTGGAGCAGACTGAGAGGTGCTTGGGGTGTTGTACCAGAGTAGGTTTTAGGTACGGTGTCCACATGCAACCTGTGCCCTGGTATGGTGTGGACATGGGGCACAATGGAGCAAAGGAGGGGGCTACCCCCTGACTGGGAGGGGACCTAGCGGTGCAGTGGAGATGCCAGGGGACCCAGAGACCTGTGCCTGGTGAACACCATCCTCCCACCCCACACTCATGGTGCTGTGTGCTCCACAGGCAATATGGAGTCCTTGTCCTTCAATGGGGATTTGTCCAATCTCTTCTCCCTCTACAACTACTCCTATGACTACAGCACGGCCTTGCCAGACACTGCTATCTCCTCTGCCCCATGCCGGCCTGATGGCTCCGTTCTTAACAAATACCTGGTGGTGATCATCTACTGCCTTGTCTTCATCCTCAGTGTGGTGGGGAACGGGCTGGTAGTCCTGGTGGTGACCTCCAGCCACACCAACCGCTCTGTCACCGATGTCTACCTACTCAACCTGGCCATGGCGGACCTGCTCTTTGCCCTCACCCTGCCTCTCTGGGCCGCCTACCGAGCCCACGAGTGGGTCTTTGGCACCGTGATGTGCAAAGCTATCTCTGTGCTGCAGGAGGCTAACTTCTACAGTGGCATCCTGCTGCTGGCCTGCATCAGTGTGGACCGCTACCTGGCCATTGTCTACGCCACGCGGGCTGCCACTGAGAAGAGGCACTGGGTGAAGTTTGTCTGCTTGGGCATCTGGGTCTTCTCCGTGCTGCTCTCTCTGCCTATGCTGCTCTTCCGTGAGGCTTTTCCCTCACCCAGCAATGGTACCGTGTGCTACGAGCGCATCGGCGGTGAGGATACGGCCAAGTGGCGGCTGGTGCTGCGGATCCTGCCGCAGACTTTTGGCTTTGCCCTGCCCCTCCTGGTGATGCTCTTCTGCTACGGCGTTACCATCCACACCCTCCTGCAGACCAAGAACACCCAGAAGCAGCGGGCCATGAAGGTCATCTTTGCCGTGGTGCTGGTCTTCCTTATCTGCTGGCTGCCCTACAACATCACGTTGGTGAGTGACAGCCTCATGAGGATGAAGGCCATCACGGAGACCTGTGAGCGGAGGAACCGCATCGACACAGCCCTCTCCATCACACAGGTCCTGGGCTTCGCCCACAGCTGCATTAACCCTATCATCTATGCCTTCATCGGGCAGAAATTTCGCAACAGCTTCCTCAAGATCCTGGCACAGCGTGGGCTCATCAGCAAGGATGCTGTGGCCCGCTACGGCCGTGCATCCTATGCCTCCACCTCAGGCAACACCTCC
The DNA here is from genome assembly GCA_013399135.1 of Heliornis fulica. NCBI lineage: Eukaryota > Metazoa > Chordata > Aves > Gruiformes > Heliornithidae > Heliornis > Heliornis fulica. The sequence continues at coordinate 686,090 of VXBZ01001853.1, read as the reverse complement.
ACCACCCTCTAAGCCCTCCTAGGACCCTGCCCTCCCAGGTCCCAGCAGGTCCTGGCACCTCACTCAGCCCAAAATCCTCACCCATACCCCTGGGATGTGAGTCCAGATGCCACAGGGATGGGCAGGGCCACCAATGGATGCTGGACCCTATTTGGGAGGGGACTTTGGTAGACCTCATTGCCAGGGGAGCAATGCCAAGCTCTGTCCATTGTCCCCACTCTTTGTGGTAGAGCCTGTGGCTTCAGGGACCCATGGCCCCACCATGGGCATGGCATTCATGGCCAATGGTCATCCAGCAATAAAGGAGTTGGTGGGTTGTCACCCAGCTCTGGCTTCTCTCTGCCACAGGGAGGTCAGCGGTGGGACGGGCAAGGGCACATCATGGGACAGAGGGTGCCAAAGTGGTAATGCCAGCTAAGCCTGGTGGGGTGTGGGTAACGCTGCTTGCAGGCCAGGAAAGTGCTGTTACCCAACAGGCTGCTGCAGAGGGTTCCATGCATCCCCAGAGGGGACCCAAACACGGGTCTTGCTGCCCGCAGCTGCCCAGCCAGGTTGGGCATTTCCCAGCGTGGGAATCTCCGTGAGGTGTCTGTCCTACCTGGGGACAAAGCCATCCCCTTCCTGCCCACGTTCTAACCCCAATGCAGCAAATCGCTGCAAGATCCATTGGAAGCCCTTCACTGACACCAAGCCAGTCCCATGACTCCTGTCTGAAGGGTGGCAGTGCCTGAGCCACCCCCTGCCCCCCCGACACTGTGGTGCCAGGACATCATTGTGCAAAGGGCTGGGAACCTGTCCCTTACACAACCAGGATGTTTCCGCCCCAGGTTGGGCAACTGGGGCTAGCACCGGAGTGAGGCAGGGGGGTTGCACCGGAGTGGGGCACGGGCTAAAGAAGGGGACTGTGACCCTCCTGGAGTCCCTCCCACCACTCTGTGTTCCAGGTATAGGGGTTCCTATCCCAGCATGCCCAAGCATCTCTCCATGGGGGTCCCATACTGCTCCTCCAATCCCCCCTTGCTCCAGGCTGCCAGTGCCCCCTAACTGCAGGACATCAGTGGGTGCCAGCAGTGTTTTGGCTCATGGGTGGGTATGGAGGTCCCCTGGCACCCATGTGGGGATCCTTGGGAACTCTGTGCTGGGAAAGGTCAGTGAGGGTACTGGGCAGGGACAGCCCATCACCTTTGCATCTAAGAAACCTCTTGCCCAAGCAGTTCCTTGCAGCCTGGCAGGAAGCTGGGGCTGTTGGCCAAGAGCTGTATCCCCTGCCCACTGCTGCCAGACAGGGCAGACAGTGGCTCAGTCTGGCTGGAGCTGGTACATCCCTTACAGGGATGGTTTCCCCCAAGAGGGCTTGGAAATCCCCATAGCAGCATCCCCACACCCTGCATCCAGCTTGGGGATCAATCTGGCGACAACCGAGAAGACACAGGAGCCACAGAGGCAGCGGGAACTGGTTGTTTTCCTCTCTGTGGACCGGCCACACAAAAAACACATCTCACACCCAAAATGCCAGGCAGCAGGACCTGTCTGCAGGCCCTGGATGCCTGGATCCCTGGTAAGTCCGAGTGGAGGCAGCTGGGGCAGGGGGTGTCCCTGGCACGGTGTGAGGGCTGCAGTCCCAGCTCATGTCGCCTGTGAGTGTCTTTGCTGGTAGCAGAGCAGGCAGCAGCGTCCCTGCTTGCCCACGTCCACGGAACATGTGTGGCACACCTTGCCCTGGCAGAGCCTGCCAAAAGAGCAGCTGGTGAGAGCTGTGCCACACAGATGCCACCTCAGTGCCACCCCCAGTGTCCCCCATAGCCCACCTGCAGTTGTACCGCCGGGAGAGGAGACGGAAATCCTTGCGGCAACGGGTGCACAGTCCTGCATCGCGGGGTGGTGGGCTGGGCATTGGGGTGTCAATGCCCTCTGTCTTCTGCCACAGGGCATCCTTCTCCCTGTGGGAGGGGACAGGTCAGGCCCAGAGGGAGTGTGCCTGGTGGCAGAAGTCTGGGAGCATGACCTGGTCCCCCAGGCCCAAGGTAGGCACCCCTGATTCTCCTGAGGTGGTGAGTGGGATTTGCTTGGGCTCTGGTGCTGTCCTCTGGGTAAAAGGGTTTGCCCCCCGCCCCATGGCCACATGCCAGGTGTCCCCGTGGCTCTCACCGCAGCAGCTCCAACAGCCGTCCCTTCATGTCACGGATGAGCTCCTGCTGCCGTGCCTGCTCCGCACCGCGGGTGGCCTCCCGCTCCAGGGCCTCCCGCTGTGCCCGCTGCAGTGCTGATGCCCAGCGCTCGCCGTCTTGCCGGGCCCTGGCACGTTGAAATGGGGAGATGGTCCCACTGTCCCTCAGCCAGCCATCCCTCCATCCATCCATGCATCCATGTATCTGCTGCCCATCTGTTCCCAAGTCCAGCCTGCTCCTCATCCCCACAGCCACCTCACCATCTGCTGTGCTAGCTACCTGTTTCCCAGGTGTTCATACAACCTTCCCCATATCCATCCATCCATCCATCCATCCATCCATCCATCCATCCATCCATCCTCCTTCTTCAAATCCTTCTTGCCCCTGCCCACTCCCAGGTGCTGCTCCCCTGGGTACAAATGGGCCCCCACCAGGTGATGCCCTGTGGCATGGGGTTGGGGATGGATGGAGTGGACATGTTGTGGGAAAGCGGGGGAAGTGGGGGTTGCTGCCCAACCTGACAAGCTGCTCCTGGAGGCGTGCCACCTCCTGCCGCTGGACCTGGAGCTGCTGCCAGCTCTTCCGGGCCTCCTCCTGTGCTGCGGTAGCCAGGGTGGCCAGTTGCTGCAGGAGAATGGGGGCTCAGCGCTGGATCCTTGAACCCCCACCCCACTGTAGGGCCCCCTAAGGCTTGCCCATACCATGGCCATGCCAGCAGCTGTGCCAGGCTCCCCTTCTACCCTGGAGTCCAGTGGGGGTTCCTGGGGTCCACGCATGAGCTCCAGCGCCTGCCGCAGCACCTCCTCCACGGCAGCCACCTCGGCTGGAGCACCAGCATCCTCCAACATATCCATCTGTCCTGATGCTGCCAGCGCTGCCTGGCACTCCCGAAGGCGTGAAGCCAGCTCTGCTGCTTCTGACAGGGCCCTGGCCAGCCGAGCGTCCCGCTCCTCTGCCACTTCCTGCCAGGCCCTCGCTTCCTCCTGTGCCTGTGCCAGCACTCCCGAGTCCCCTGCTTCCACCGCCGCCACCAGCGCCTGCCCCAGGAAGATGTTGGTCTCCCGCAGTGCCTCGGCCTCATGTGCCAGCAGCTGAGCCTGCTGGGCACTGCTTTCCTCCTTCTGCCGGTGACGCTGCTCCTCCTGTGCCAGCTGGGATGCCAGTGCCTGAGACATGGCCTCCTGCTGCCCCAGCTTGGCCTGCAGCTGGGACACCAGTGCCCGCAGGGTTGCCTCCATCCCACCTGTCTGTCTAGGCATTGGTGGTGGGGAGCCCGGTACGCCCCCGCTGCTGGGTGGTGGGGACGTGTCAGGATCCCTGTCACCACTGGGATGGAGTGCTTTGCCAGCGCCATGTGCGTCCTCCAGCTCCTCCACATCCACTTCCTCTACCTCCTTCTCATCCTTGTCCAACTCCTCTTCACCTTCCTCTCCTATGTTCTCCTCCACCTTCTCATCCTCCTCCACGTCCACCTCCACATCCTGCAACTCTTCATATTTCCCCACCTCCTCTTCATCCTTCTTCACCTCCACATCCTCCACATTCCATTCCACATCTTCCATCTCCACACCTCCTGCCCGCAGGGAAGCCAAGGCAGGTGGGCATGGGTGGGCTGGCATCCCACGGTGTGCCATGGTGGGATGGGCAATGACATTGGGAAATCCATGTGCCTCAGTGCCAGTATCATCTGTCTTTGGTGGGCTGCTCCTGGCCACCAGGCTGGGCCGTACCAATGTCCTAGAGGGGACATGGGGCTCAGGACCACCAGATCACCACCAGGGTCAGAGGGCACTACCACCCTCCCTCAGGGCTCTCTGGACACAGTCAACCTTTGAGGATGGAGAGGGCTGGTGACACTGGGTGGCACCTGGTGACAGGGTGGCACATAGTGATGCCTGCAGTGGCTGCAGGTGGGAATCTAGGGCTGACTGTGAGCTTGTGACAGCGTGTGCACACAAGTGTGTGAGCAGCAGAGCAGGTATGAGTGTGCTGGAGGGGCTGCATCTGTAAGTGCCTCCCTGCCAGTGCACTCGTGGGCAAGAGTGTGCACACACACAAACACACACATGTCGCAGTGTCACAGCGTGGCAGCAGACTGTTGCCCGGGCACGTACACGACAGAGGAGAGCGGTGTGCGTGTGCACCCACTTGTGGCTGGTGTGGGTGTCTGTGCCCACCTGGGACTATGTGTGGAGGGCTGGCACAGCTGGGGTGCCACAGGGGTCTGGGGCAGTGGAGCAGTGTCCGTGTGCTGCTCTGCCGTGCTGACCCCCAGGTGCTCCTGATGCCCTTAATACCCCTGGTGCCCCCGATGCCCCTGGTTCCTCCTGAATCCCCAGGCTCACTCGGAGAACATGGGCCAGGCGGTGTCCAGGTCAGTTCTGTGCAGGGCCAGGTGGAAGGTGACGCTGTCCAGCTCATAGAGGCTGCCCAGGATCTCTTCCCGGCGCTGGGGGCTCAGGAAGGGGCTGCGGGCATAGTACCACTCGCTGCAACGACAAGATGGGCTCACGCACCCCTCCGTGCCCCAGGCAGGCACATGTGCCTGCAGCACTTGCCAACCAGGTGCTGGAGGGTGCTGACTGTCCTGGCTGTGCCCCACCCTTCCCATGTCCCCTGCTCTCACCGGAGGCTCTCGGGGTTGAGGAGACAGAGCTGCAGGGACTCTGCCAGCTGCCGGTGCACCAGGCAGTACCGCAGGAAGGCTCGGCCCCTGCCCACGGGGGTCTTCAGCTGGGGGGAGAGGGGGTTATCCATCTCTGCCATGCCACTCTGCTCCCTACACATCTCCTCAGCTGATGCAGGGAGGAAGGGGCTACCCAGAGCCAGAGATGGGGGGCAGCAGGGACCCCAGAGGGGAGAAAACAACTTGTAGCAGCAGTGGGTAAGGCAGCAGTGGGTGAGTGTGTGCCTGTGCTCAAGGGCATGTGCACCACAGATAGGCAGGAGCACGCAGACGTGTGCATACATGAGCCTCCAGGTGACCCGCCAGCTGTGCCCACCTTGTCCAGGGAGGTGACGAAGCGAACACCCTCATGCTCCTGCCACCGCTGTGCCAAGCCCTGGCACAAGAAGTCCCAGTAGTCCTTGCGCTGCCCAAAGAAGCTCCTCTTCTCCTTGAGGTCGAACTGGTAGAGACACAGGCTTGACTTTGCTTGTTTGGGGGTGTCCACTGCCCCTGCACGCCCATCCCTCCCAATCCTGCCCCCTGCAGGGCTGGGATCCAGCCAGTTCCCTCAGTACAGTGGGTCTGAGTGTCCCCTGGCTGTCCACTCTTTGCTGGCTCAGTGCCTCAGTTTCCCCTTTTCAGCATGTGCAATTAGACATGCAGACCTGGGTGAGCCTGCTGCAGGTTCTCATGGGGATTCTGGGGATGCTGGCAACACCGTTTGGGGTCTCCCACCTCCTCAAAACACCTGGCATGGGGTCTCTGCTCTCTACGGTGATCCAGGGGAAACTGAGGCAGAGAGTGGCGGGGATGGGGGAGCAGCAGTACCTGGAGGAGGAATTCCAGCTGGGCACAGAGGCTGTGCAGCTCCTGGCTCCCATCCGTCACCGGCAGGTTCTGGTCCCGGTACCTGCAGCTCAGCTCGGCCACGGTCTCTGTGTGATGGCAAGGCTGAGCTGGCACAGCGGGCACCCTGCCCCATCCCTCCCCACGGCTTCCCGGCCCCGGGGATTTCTGCCAGTGTGAAAGAGGAACCTGACCTGGGATGAAACGGGAGAGCAGGGGGAGGGGAGTTGGGATGGGGGGGCACAGGGCCAGACACTTCTGGTCCCCAAATGCTGGCAGTGCGGACTGGAGCAGGGTGGGCTCTGGGATGCTTAGGATCACGCATGGCAGTGACAACCCTCCCACCAGTCACCCCATGGGTGAGACGTGCCGGGCAGGAGACACGCTGGAAGGACACAGGCTGGCACACTTACTCTGCAGGTCCTTGATGACGCGTCTGAGCTCCCCCTCCCCGGCCATGGCTGTCCCCAGGGATCTGTGAAGGCAGAGGCAGTGATGAGAGGTGCCAGGCTGGCAATCACCCGGCACCCACAAACTCTTTGTCCCAAGGAAAGGGTCCTCCCACACACTTCCCTCCCCTGCCCCTCAACCCACAGTTCCATCCTAGAGCTGCCTGCTGTTAAGGTAAGAGGGGGTGGGTTCAGGCACCCCCTTTCCCTGCCCATGTCCCCCTGCTATATGGGGTAGAAGGTATGAGTGGACAGTGATGCCCCATCGCATACCTCCCTACATGTCCATGTGCCCTGTCCCAAAGTGTCTCCATGCTCTGCCCACACACTGTACCAAGCCTCTGTCCCCATTTCTTGGGGGGGTCCAGAGGCTGAGCCCCCCCACCCCCCTGCTATGTCTCTGTCCTCGTCCCTGTTTCTGTCCCCCAGGATTCAGGATGTGGGTTTGGCGCAGGGGGAAGCGCTGCCTTTGCTTCTGCTCTCGCTTCCCTCACCATGATCATGAATGGGGGGGCTCCCAGGGAGTATGGAAGGGGGACACACCTCCCCCAACACACAGTCCCCCAAACTGAGCTCCCTCCCAGCAGAGCCTCCTGGCATAGCACACTGCCTGCAAGGCTGGCACAAGGTTTGGGGGTGTTTTGGTGGGGGGTGGGGTGTCACAGTGCGGTGGGATGGTTTTGGGTGGTGGAAGGTGGCACCCTGGGGATGGGGCGAGGGACAGTGCCAGGGCTTATCACCACAGGTGGTGGCTGGGCACAGGGCTGGGGGTGTACACGTGTGTGTACATGGGGGTGTGCATGGCAGGGTGCTCACAGGAGGGTGTGCTCACAACCGTGTCTAAGCATCCTGCGCCTCCTGCCATGGAAGAGTGGCTCAGCGGGCATAGAAGGACGCCTGGGTTCCTGTCCTGGTGCCCTTGAGTGGCCTTGGCTGAGCCATCTTCCCACCTGCCCACCCTGTCAGTGCCTCAGTTTCCTCCCCCCCCCCGGGGAAGAGGAGCCCCTTACCTGTAGCTGGGAGCTCTGGGGTTCCCTGAGGCAGTCACTGGGTGCTGGGGGAACTCTGGTGTGCCCCCGTGCTCACACTGTGCCTGCCTGCTTCTCCTTTTGTAACGAGGCCCAGAGGAAGTGTGGTAGGTAGGGGAGGCTGCAGGACCCACCCCCTGCCCACCCCCCATCACATCAGGCACTGTGGCTTGGGCTCCCCCTGGCACCCAGCTCCCCGGTTTGGTGGTTGCCAGTTTTACAGGGGATAGGGAGGGAGTGAGGCTGTGTAGCCCCAGGGAGGAGGAGGAAGGACAGTGACAGT
>VXBZ01001853.1:628829-655232 GCA_013399135.1 Heliornis fulica | reverse complement strand
GTGTCTGCTGCGGCAAGGCGGAACCCGGACCAGGGCTGTGTGGGTCTCCCCACCTTTCCCAGCCCTGCTCGCACCGGGGGATGCGGGAGTCCCTGGGGAAGGAGGAGGCAGTGGGCCTGGGGGTCAATGCGGCTGTGTTTGGGGTGATGCTCTCACTGGTCCTGGGGGCAGGAGCTTGGTTTCCCTAGGAAGGGGCCTGTTCCCTGGGAAAGGGTCTTCCCTCTTCTCCTTGAAGCTGGAGTATGTTTGAGCCAGCCTGGAGAGAGGGATGAAAGCGGAAAGCAGCGCTACGTTCCTGCAGTCCTCGTAAAACTGCCTTTCTGGGATAAGAGTGTGCCATGCAGCGCGGGCTGGTGTCTCCTGCAGATGGGAGGAGCAGTGTCGGGTGAGCACGAGCCCGTATTAACCATGAGAGAATCCGCTAGGCAGGGAAATACAGCACGGGCACCCCAGTTTTCTCCTTTCTCTGTCTTGAAGGAGCATTTGTAGCCCGTGAACCTCCTGGTGCTGGCAGCAGAGGAGGGGTGGGCATGGGCCCTACCTCTCTGAGGGACCCGCGTGTCCCCAGTGTGTGGGAGCTGCGCATCTCTCCCATCACTGGCCTCGGAGCTGGGGCTGGGGGGTAGGCTGGGGGCCCTTGGTTGAGCATCCCTGGGGGAAAAGTGCGTCAGTGTGCGGGGCATGGTGCGGGGTACGGCACGGCCCTCGCCGGCTCCGTCCGCAGTGACTCGCTGCCGGAGAACATTCCAGGGAGGCTGGCGCAGGTCCAGCACCGCGGGGCAGGGAAAGGGGCCTTTTATGGAAGCATTTCTGCATTAGAATAAAATCATAATAATAATGCGCAGAGGAAGGGAGCGGGAGGAGGAGGAACCTCTGAAGAAAACAAGGAGGCGGGATGGGAACAGGCCAGCAGCCGGGGAGGGGGGCAGGCTGTGGGCATCACGCTGTGGGACTGGGGGTGGGGTGGGATCGGGGTGCTCTGAGTGGGGTGCTTGCGCGAATCCTGCTTTTTATGGCCTGGGGATGGGGAGGCTGAGGTGTGGTGGCGTCTCCATGGTGGGGGACCAGCCCCTGAGTGGTGTTTGACGTGTTGGCTCAATGCTGGGAAGGGGCTGGCTGGGGGTCCCTGCTCACGGGGACACATGGGGAGCACTTTGGAGGGGATGAAGTACCCCAAATCACACCCTCCCACTGCAATCGGCATCTGCAGGCCAATGTGAGTCTGTTCCTGCTGCCCCCAGTGCTGCCAAGCGAGGCATTGCCTCTCCCACCGTGGCATGCTGCTGCTTCCCATCGGGCTGGGGTGCACGCAAAAACCCAAGGTTAATTGTCAGTAATTGCCTCTGGTAATTAAGGTAACAATAGCTGGGCTGTTCAGCTGGCGGCTGCAGGAGCGCTCACGAGGTCAGGCTGGGGTTTATTCCAGGAGCTGGGCTTGGCATCAGTCAGCCACCCCACGCCACGCTATGCCCCGCTGTGCCCACCTGGGGCTGGAGCTGCCTGGGCTCCCTGGCCAAGGACAACTGGCACTGCCACTGTGGCCCCAAGCCCACTCCCGTTACTGTGACCTCAGGACAATGCTTTTGCTCCTGCCTCGGGTGGCAGGGCCATGGACTGTGGGTGTTCCTGTCACCCCCTCAGGCAGGTGCTGGGTTTGCTTGGGGAAGGATGTGGGTGAGAGTGCTGAAGCCCAGCCCCTTCCTGTGCCCTGTGCTGGGCTGGGGGCTTTGGGAACTAATCCTGGCCCTCTTTCTGCTTCCTTGCAGGCTGTGACCCCCTGCTCCCCGACTGTCAACTATGAGCCGGTAAGTGAGCCCCCTGCTGCATTGGGTGGGATGGGACACCCTGTTCTGCACTGGGCATGGGGCTTTCTCTGTTTGGGGGTGTCAGGGTTTGAGTTCCTTGACCCCAGAATCACAGGGGTCCTGTGCTGGGTGTAATGGCACCCCTTATTTTGGTGTTGTGCCAGTGCTGGATGCAGGACATCCCATGTCTGAGCAGTGTGGGCTGGGGCAGCCCACCCGTCATGGGACTTCTGGAGCTGGAGCTTTTGGGGAAGAGGGGCTTGTGGGGTTGCTGAGAGGGACAGGCAGTTGGGACGTGACCAGTCTGGTCTCTGGGGTCCCCCAGTGCTGAGAGCCTCCCTGCTTTGGCCAGAGCTGGGGACGTTTCTTGCATACCCGGAGATGGCTCTACCAGATGTGCCTTTGGCTCAGGGCGCTCAAGGCCACGCATTTGCAGCCCTTGTTATTGTCACCCCATTCTTTTGTCCCTCCTGGGGACATTTTTTAAGCAGTTGGGGTCAGGGGGACACACAGTCCTACCCACCCTGTGCTCTCCGGACACCGGGAAGACAGCTGGGCGTCCCATCTCCGTTCATCCTGCTCTGAGGAGGACGGGCGTGGGGGCTCTGGACCGGCAGTCATGCTGCTCCAGGTCATGTCAGGGCACTGGAATGGTGCCAGGAGTAGGACTGTGCCCGGGGCTGAGGTTTGGGGATTGTGGCACGGTGGTGCCCACCAGGCAACATCTTTCTGGCAGAGCAGCACCCCTGCCCCAGCTCAGCCGTGCCTATGGCGGTGGGCAGAGCGGGCACGTGGCGGCAGAGAGGCTGGCATTGCCCAGGGCTGGCGCGGCTGCCTCTCCTTGCTCCGGACGTGTGCCAAGGCTTGCTGGGGCAGGCGCCGGGGAAAGGAGGCCCTGGCAGGGTTTCAGCCCCGGGCTCGGCAGCCTGGCAGTGCCGGCATGGCTGTGCCTCACGCGGGTCCCTGGGTTGAGCACCCTGTAGCTGGGCAGGGGTCTCACCTGAAAAACGGCTGTTGGGAATGACCCCCCGTGAGCTCACGAGGTACAGTGCGGGAGCCAGAGCAAGGGCATGGTGGCAGACTGTGCTGCCCCGGGGCCCTGTGGTGCTTATCTGCCCTAAGTTTAATCTCTGCCTGCACCCGTCACCCATGCCAGGCTCCCTGGGCACTTATCACTAGCAAAAACATGTTGGCTTCGAGCTGAGACCGTTACTGCGGCTTGAGGAGGAAATCAAAAGGGGTTTGTCCTGTCCCATGGCTGGAAATGGCAGCCCCAACCCCACTGTCAGGACTGGGGCAGCCTGGTTGTGGGGGTCCCCCTGGTCCCAAGACTCCCCACGAGCCACTTAGTTGGGTCTCTTTGCTGTGCTTCCCCCAGGAGGTCCAAACAGTTGTCCCCAGGCAGAGATGTCTGTCTCCTGCTCCTGATATTTGGGGTTTGGACAGTGTCCTGATGGTGGGAATCTAGTTCCCATCCCCAGCCCCATTCCGCAGCTCTGCAGGCTCTGGCAGTGTGCCACCCCCTCTTGAGCATGGTGGACCTCAGCTTTGCTTCTGTGGGGGTCCTTTGCCAGCCCCACGGGACCAGGTTTATCTCGAGGAGCTGGGCTTGCCAGCAGCCAGGCTGGTTGTGGGGCTGTGCTGGGCTCACCCTGTTGTTTACCTCCTGGCTGTGGGTCTGACCGTGGAGGGTCTGGATGGGATTGCAGAGGCGTAGGGAGCACCGGGTGCCTGCTGTGGAGCAGATGCAGGGTTCTGCCAAGCGCTCTCCATCCATGACAGCGATCCATCGTGAGGGGGCAGCTGCTGGGAGGCAGGGCAGCAGCGTCCTTGGTACGTGTTTGGGTTTCGAGGGATTTCCAACCTTTAGGAAGAGCGGACATGTTGGCGGGCAGGGAAGGAAATGGGACTGTGCTGCATTTCCTAGGAAGGGACAGAAATAACCAGGGGGGAACTTTTGACCCCAGCCCCTGCTCTGTGTATGTGTGTGTCTCAATCTCTCTCTCCTTCTCTCTTGCTTGCCCTTTTCCCACCTTCCCCTTCCTCCTGCTTGCCTGCCTGAAGCCATCCCCGGGGGAGAGCATCACGAAGCAGGTAGATGCCCTGGTAAGTGCTGCCCATCGTGGAGGCTGCTCTCTGCCTCCAGACTCCCCAGGGGGTGGGGGGAGGGGCATCACTTGTGCCTGCCCATTGCTGCAAGCACCCCTTGCAGCCAAAATCCTTCAGAACCCTAGTCCCCCAACATCTCTGAGAGCCACCCCAGCCTTCCCTCCCTGCCAGCCAAGGTGATGGTGGCAGTGCCAAAGGCCAGGTGAGGTGCCCAGGGTCAGTGACAGAGCCCAGTGGAGCTGGAGGGATGGGGGGGAAGCCGGTGCTTTTGCTGCAAAGCCGGCTTTCCTGTCTCGGAGCTGGGGATATGTTATTTAATCTGTGGACATGGAATTGCTAAGACCGTGTAGACAAACGCACTGCCAAAGTCAACGCGGACAGCTTCCCCCGCCGGCAGCAGCTCACAGGCCTCCCTGCGTGCTGGGGCTGGGACCCAAGGGATGGAGGCAGGGTGGTTGCCACAAGAAAGAGGATGAAAGCCTTCCTCACCTGAGACCCGGCTTCGCCCCATTGCTTGGGTTGTCCAGGATGTGTTTCTATCCCCTCCCTGAGCTGGAGAAAGAGCATCTGGAGCTGGAAGAGCCCAGCAGGACAGTCAGGATCCCCCTTTGCCAGCTTTGCTTCATTTTGGGAAAGTTCCCTGGCCTTTCTGCAGCCCTTCTCGTGCCTCACATCACCCTTTCCAAGCAGAAGGGACCTGCAGGCTGCATGTGCTGCCCAGAGCCTGGGGACATGCTGAGCAGCCTGGGGCTGGGAGGTGGATGCTCCATGGGGTTAGCAGGGGGGTCTTCAACCCAGTGCAGCTGAGACCAGCTGGTCTGGACTGGGATATACTGGCTTAGTTGGGGTCTCTGCTCCAGTAGGGACCTTTGCAGGGTGTCCCAGCCCAGCGGCAGGCAGGAGTGTTTAATAACATGAGTGCTTGTTCCTATCAGCTGATCATGGGCTGATTCTTCCTCGTGCAGGGGCTGGTGGCAGAGACGTCAGCACAGCTGTGGTTAGATCGTCGTGGGGGAGTGTGGGGCAGAACTGGAGGGTGGCTCCATCTAGGGTGGGTGACATTGGAGGGTCCTGGCTGCAGGCAGAGTGCTGGAAGTGGAACCACTATGCCATGGATATGGATTAGCAAGGGTCTCGCTGCTGTCAAAGTACAGAGAGGGAGAGGGACTCTGGCGTCACCGCCTTGCCCTCCTGTGCCTCAGTTTCCTCGTGCTGGAGAGGCAGATGAGTCCTGGTTGTCCCATGTCAGCTCCTCAGCTGTGGTTTGGGAGGCTGCTGTGGCTGGGTCAGTGGCCAGGGCTGCTGGAGCTCCCCTGGCTGGTGGGTGCGGGTGGGGAACCCCAGACGTGTCCTGCTATGAAGGTTTGGGATAGAGCAGAGCCCATGGTGGGCATCCCATCCTGGTCACTGGTGGGTGATGCAGGGATGAGCCCATGTTTAGGTTCAAGCTTGCTCCACACACCCCAGCAGGAAACGTTTTACCTCTGTTTTTTCTGGATTTTAATTCCTTCTTTGCCCCCAGCAAGGTTGGAGATCTGGGGCACCCTGGGGACAGCTTGGGTGGGGATTGTCATTGCTGCCTGCACCCCCCTGGGTGCTTGGACGAAGTTGTCACCTCCTGGAGTAGCTTTGGCTGGCAGGGGACATGTCCCAAGGCCTGCCAAGCCCGGTGCCGCTCTGCCAGGCAGCCTGACCTTGAAAGGGGGATGCGAGGCCGATGGAGGGTGACGCCGGTTGCCCGCCTGTGGGAGCAGCCCTGGGACAGTGCTGGGTGGGAGATGGCAGGGTGCTGGGAACACCTCTCCCACCTGGCCTTGTTGCCTCTGGTGTGCTGTTTGTGGGATGCCACAGCCCCAAGGAGGGTGGCAGCAGCTCCTGCATCCCAGGAGCCAGCTGTGAGGTGCACCTCTTGTTTCTGGATGCTTCTGGGGGCTCAGGATGTGCTGCCTGTGCAAGATGAGTCTTTAAATGACTCCTCTTCGTTAGCTGGAGATCCTAAAGCTAATGAGGTGTGAGTGTGTTTTTCCTTAGTGGTTTTTTTTTTTTTTTGGAAACCTTGCTTTGTTTTTCGGTTGAGGTCACGAAGTCACCGAGCAAAACGGCTGCAGATGAAATTCTTGAGGCTGGAGAACATGCATAAATAGAAGTTTCCTGCTCTGAGAGCTCAAACATTTCCTCCCGGCACTGGGTCTGTGGTGCCGGGGCCAAAGCAAACTGCCGTGCCTAGATGGCTCCTCGCTGCCGCTCGGGCAGCGAACCTGTCCCCACGCTGGGCACGGCCAAGGTCACTCTGTCCTGCCAGGTCCGTGTTCCGCCTTGCCTCAGGAGCCCACCTGAGACCAGAAGGACTTGTGACATGCATGAGACTGTACCCCCACCTCCTCAGAGGTCCCTCTGGGGCCCTGTGTGAAGGCACTGGACCTGCAGTGCCCATGGTGGCTGGTCCTGGCTGCACTGGGGTTGCAGGAACTGGTTTTGCTTGTGGCCGTGGTGGGAGGATGATGGTGCCACCAGGATGATCAATGGGTGGTATGTAGAGACAGCGATATTTTGGGGGGTGTTACGGTGTGCAGTGCAGCATGGCAGGAATGGAGTGCTTTGGCTGCACCAGTCACACCTGGCTGTAGTAGGACCCCTGTACTGGCTGCAGGCTGGGTTGGGGGCAATAATTTAACGTTTCCTCTCTGGTTCTTTAGGATGCCACAAAGTCCCCCAGGAGTGGGCAGTCACGCCGCAAAACATCCAGGTAGATACCTCAGTTTCTCTTTCTGGTGACCATCTCTGCCCAGCCTGAACTTACCCAGTGCCAACACTTTGCTTCTCCAGATGTGCTACAGCTGGGAGATGCTCTCCATGGAGAAGACATGGGGTTATGACCCACCATCCCCAACCTGGGGTCTCCAACAACAGGGCTGGGAGCAGGGAAAAGGCTGCAGGCAGCCCTGCTGCTACATGTCCCCGCGTGTCCCATTCTGCCCCGCTTAATTCTATGCAGGATGGGGAAGGGTCACCATGTCCCTTCCTCATGCCATGTCCTCACTATGGTCCTCTCCTTCGCTCAGGAGCATGAGCCTGACTGCGGCCATGGAGAGCAGCTGTGAGCTGGACCTGGTGTACATCACGGAGCGGATCATCGCCGTCTCCTACCCCAGCGCGGCCGAGGAGCAGAGCTTCTGCAGCAACCTCCGCGAGGTGGCCCACATGCTGAAGTCCAAGCATGGGGACAACTACGTGGTGAGGAGCACGACTGGGTCCTTGCCAGGCTGGGGAAGGGGCTGGGGTGCTCAGTCCCAGTGATAGGGTGCTGCAGGGGATGGTGCTGTATCCTTGGCTCTGGTGGGGCTTAACTGGTGAGGGGGGGTCTTTGCACCAAGATAAATGGATTATTTTTTTTGTTGTTCTTTGAAGCTTTCCTTTCACGTTTGGACCCCCTGGGAGTTTTATGCCACTGTGTTGCTCCGTGGAAGGGTGTTAATATGTCTGGGGAAGCCTCTTGGGGTGAATCTGGGGAGGCTTTGGGGTGAGGAGGAGGTGCGAGGTGGCAGCGAGGAAGGAAGGTGTCCCCTCACTCTGTCTTTTCTCTTCCCTGAAGCTTTTCAACCTCTCAGAGCGGAGACATGATATCAGCAAACTTCACCCCAAGGTGGGTCACAGTGGTAGGGAGCAGGGGGGCTCAGGGCAGGGCTGTCTGTGGGACCAGCTCCACACTACAAGCTCTTTAGGGCAGAAACAGCCACACTTTCTGTTCTGCCAAGCTGTTGGAGGAGCAGAGCGGGGGAAGCCCAGAGGAAAACACCAGGACTTCTCAATGAGTTTGTGGGGTCTCAGCTTAACACAGACACACACACCCGCATCCAAACCTGGCTGATGGGGCCTCTGTGAGACCTCCCTAAGGCATTGACCCCATTGCCCCGGGCAGCTGAGTCTGGTGACCTGGGGTGAGGCTGAGATCTGGGACCCCAGTGCTCTCCCTAGGGTGGGGGGTCTGAGCAGTGGGGTGCAGGTTTGGGGGAAAGGCTGGAAGAGGCATGTCATGGCAACGCAGCGGTGCCCACCCCAGGGTGTGTGCGCTGGGCTCTGCACACTGGCAGGCAGGGAACTGCAGATGGGACAGAGTCCAGCGTGGGTGCGACCCCCAGCTGTTCCCCCTGCCCAGGTACTGGATTTTGGGTGGCCTGACCTGCACACCCCAGCACTGGAGAAGATCTGCAGCATTTGCAAAGCTATGGACACGTGGCTCAATGCGGCGACGCACAACGTGGTGGTGCTGCACAACAAGGTGGGCCAGACCATGTCCTTGGGGTGCACAGTGGTGGGAGTCTGGGGAAGGGGTGGGGGTGAGGGGCTTCAGGACAGGGCTGAGTAGCCTCGGAAGCTGAGGGATGCAGGGGACGTGGGGATTTGTGGTGTGGGCTGTGGGTAGATGTTGTGCATGCGTGTGTGTATGTAAGGGTTGGGGTGTGCAGGTGTGCAGGAGGGTTAGTGTGTGTGTATAGGGACCGGTGGGTGCATGTTCATATGTGGGGCAGGCGTGCCTGGGTGCTCTCAGGCACTGCTGCCCCCGTGACACCCCTTCTGCTCTGTGCCTGCAGGGAAACCGTGGCCGACTGGGGGTGGTGGTGGCTGCCTACATGCACTATAGCAACATCTCAGCCAGGTGAGAGGGACACGTAGCCCCATGGTGGCTCTGGGACCCACTGCCAACCTCCATCCGGGCAGCGCTGGGACCCTGGTGCCAATGTTTTCCTTCAACCTCATCTTCCCTTTCGTCCTGGCAGTGCTGACCAGGCTCTGGACAGGTTTGCCATGAAGCGCTTCTATGAGGACAAGGTGGTGCCGGTGGGACAGCCATCCCAGAAGAGGTGGGTCCCAGCATGCATTTTGCCCCTGTGGGCAAGGTGTGCAGAGGAGGCAAGGGAGGTGCTCTGCTGCGGGTCCTGCCCTGACCTCCCTGTCCACCCTCTAGGTACATCCATTACTTCAGTGGGCTCCTCTCTGGCAGCATCAAGATGAACAACAAGCCGCTCTTCCTGCACCACGTCATCATGCACGGCATCCCCAACTTTGAGTCAAAAGGCGGTAGGTGCCCCCACGCCTCCCCCCACGCACACACCACCGCCCCGTGCTGCCTGGCCAGGCTTGCTCTCCACAGGGAATGTTTTTGAGTATTTCCTCTGCAGTTTGGATCGCCCTTTCCCTCTCAGGGGCCGTCTGCTCTCTGACCGTTTGCTGTACCCTTTTCCCTGTGCGAGGTGCCCTGGGCTGCACCCTACCCTGAGCTGCAGGGTGACAAGCCTTTTCCAGTGGCAGCAGCAGTTGGGGTTTGGGATGCAGAACCATGCCCGGTGCCTGTACCCAGAAGCAGTCCCTTGCTCAGAGACCATCATCCCGCCTCCATCTCTAGACCAGCGCTTACCTCAAGTCCTTACCAGACCCAAACTGGGCTGTAGGGGCTTTCCCCCTCTCCCCATCCTGAGCATCCCCTTCTGCCCATCCCAGATGTTGCCCGTGGCCGGTGTGGGGAGCGGCTGTTTGCCTTGGCTCCCTCCCTGTTTGGATTTCTCCCCCATGACTAATCCCTGCCCCGGCCTCTCCGCCCTGCCGGCTAACAGCAGCATGCCTTCTCTCTTCGCCTTGATGTCTTCCAGGTTGTCGGCCCTTCCTGAAAATCTACCAGTCCATGCAGCCCGTCTACACCTCGGGGATCTAGTAACTATCTCCTTACCTTGGGGTTTCCCTCTTCCCCCCCCTACCCAGAGCTTGGCAAGTGGAGGGGAGGTGGAGAGGGTGACAAGGTGCCAAGTCCCCATCGGTCCTGATGACCTGTGCTGTGGTCCAGGGAGCTGAAAAAAAAGGGTCTCCTGTTTCCTGAGAGGTGGTAACTGGCGATACTGGGCCATACTGGGCACTCCTGCTGGGAGGGCTGTACTGACTCTTTGTATCAGCAGAGGGAGCCCGGGGCTGTGCAGAGCCTGGGGCTGGGTGTCCCTGGAGGGATCGGGTCCAAGGATGGGGACACCTCCCTGAGGGCTGGAGGCGTTTCTCTCTTCCCTGCCCAAGGAGCCGGCTGCATCTCAGCCTGGAACCCTTGATCCTGCTCCCACCCCCCCGGAGGGAGCAGACCCTTCACCTCCGGAGTATTCCCATCTCATCCCCCCAAAATGACATCTCCCTTCCCCACAGCTGGGTGTCCCCGTTAGCCGAGATCTACTCCTCTCCCAGCCTCGCCTTTCAGCTTTTAGTAGACTGTTTATGGGATGCTGGTAATAAACTCCAGGTTTATCTTGCCTGTGAAATCCAACTCCCTTCTTCCCTCTTCCCTCACTGTGGATGCCACCGCCTGGAGGCAGGCCCTGGTGCCCCCAGGAAGGGGAGGTCTTCCTCAGGGAAACTGTGGCAGGGAGGAGAGCCTTCCCTGAGAGGTCTCCCTCTGCATGTCCCAGAGGGAGACCTCTCAGGGAAGGCTCCCTCTCCAACCCATGGGAGCAGTGTGGATGGTGGATAGCCCAGCGCCAGCACTCAGCCCCTGGTCAAACCCACCCAAGACCTTTAGCATCCTCAGTTTGAATCTCCTGTCCCCATCCCCCTGATGGTACCCCCTTTGGTGTGGGTGATGGGACCCACCTCTTCTGTCACTGTGAGGGCCTGCTCCATGCTTGGCACCTTTTCTCGCAGGGTTTGTGGGGAAGGGGCTGGTGGAGGTGGTGCTGGGAGCTCTGGATGGACTGTGCTCCCCAGCTCATGGCTTCCCACTGTCCATGTTTGCAGCAATGTGCAAGGAGACAGCCAGACGGGTATCTGCATCACCATCGAGCCTGGCTTGCTCCTCAAGGGTGACATCTTGGTAAGGAGCCTTGGCCCAGCTCCACCTGTGTAGGGAGCAGCTGGGGGATGGGTGGTCCCTGTGCCCTGGGACCCTCCAGTTCCCCCTTGCCCAGCTCTGGGGGCTCATCCTGATGGCCTGAACCCGCTCCCCTCTGCAGCTGAAGTGTTACCACAAGAAGTTTCGCAGCCCGACTCGCGATGTGATTTTCCGTGTGCAGTTCCACACATGCGCCGTGCACGACCTTGACGTCGTCTTTGGCAAAGAGGACCTGGATGAGGCCTTCAGAGGTAACCACCCCGGCACCTCCCCACTCCAAACTCCCTCCTCCCACCCCTCTGGCGCCGATCCCATCACGGGGACCCACCCCCAATGAAAGAGGGCACCCCTGCTGCTGCAGGGAATGGTGGCAGTGTCACCCTGTCTGTTGCCAAAATTGGTACTGATGTGGAGGTGCTGCTTGGGGGTTGTTTTGGAGGGCTGAGATGTGCTGCCCTCAGCCAGGACATCCTCTACCAGCTCTCAGCCTTGAGCTGGTCTGCAGGCACGTTTGGTGCGGCTGCCCGTGTGCTATTGGAGGGATGGATGGAGACGGTGTCCTTGCTGTGCTCTCTCCCTGACAGATGACCGCTTCCCTGAGTATGGGAAGGTGGAGTTCGTGTTCTCTTACGGCCCTGAGAAGATCCAAGGTATGGCTGGCTCACTGCTGTGGGGGTTTGAAGCTGGATGCTGGCTTCTTGCCTGCTCCCCAGCTCTATTTCCCCCTGCCTCCCTTGTGACCTCCCCCTGCCCCATTTGCAGTCCCTTTGTCAGCAGGATGAGATAAGGGGTCCAGGCAGTGATGCTGATCTAGGAGCACCTGTGGGTGCCCTGTTATCCTTGCTCTCTTTTCCAGAAAGCTTCTCTCTGCAGCTCTTGCTGGCCTGGAAGAAAGGAGAGGGTATTTGGAACAGAGTACCCACCAACCAAAAAAGCCAAGGCCTAGGCACAGCCGTTCTCAGCCTGTCCCTAGCAATTCCAAAAGCCCCAACCAGACTTGTACACCTTGTTTGTGGGTGATGATGTACCTCCCATGCTTATCTGTCCCTGTCACTGCCCCTATGTGACTCTCCTGCCTTGTCCTACATCTCCTGCCCTCTTTCCCTTGCTTGCACCTTCTGTCCATCTCTTGCTTCCATCCCACCTGTGCTGGCTCCGTCGTTCACCCTGACTGACTGTCCTGCCTCTTCCCAGGTATGGAACACCTGGAGAATGGGCCCAGCGTCTCTGTGGATTACAACACATCAGACCCACTGATCCGGTGGGATTCCTACGAGAACTTCAACATCCAGCGCGAGGACAGCACGGAGGGCACCTGGGCTGAGCCGCCCCTGCCCGGCAAGCACATGGAGAAAGGTTAGGACTCATGGCGTGGTTGGTGGCCAAAGTGTCCCCAGGGGAATCCCCCCTGCCCCAGGGAAGGGGATGCTGTCAGGCAGCAGAGCTGGGGCAGGTAGCTGCTGCTGGAGGAGTATGGCCACAGGATGGGAGAGGAAAATCTGTGGGAAACCTGAACCCCAAGTCTCTTGCAAGCAAGACCTAATGGAGGGACTGTGAGGTCTCCCAGCTCCTCACTTGCAGTGCAAGCATAGGGGGGTGTACCTAGGTCTCAGTTTCTTCTGGGGGATGCGGACACTTTGCTGGCCCCGGAGAGTCTGCACCATGGCTTGGAGCTGGGAAAAACCCCTTGAACATCTGCCTGGATGTGGCGAGTCAGCCACACTTGCCCCCTTGGCAGGAACAGGCAGCACATGGGTGTTGGTGGGTGGTGAGCCCCTGTCCCAGCAGCAAAGCCACCTGTGGCTGAGCAGATGTCTGAGCTTTTGTGGCTTGGTCCAGGCAGGCGTCCCCAGAGAGGGGACAGCTGTGGTCCCCAACATCCCCAGAGGTCATTGGTTGCTCTGAGTGAGAGCTGTGCATGGCCAAACTCACTGGGGAAGGTGGAGACTCGGTGCTTGGGACAGACAAGGGGGTCCCTGGTGGTGAGGACATGTGGCTGGAGCCAGGGCAACTGCATGGAGCTGGCATGGACACCTGCCTTGGCACAGGGCAGTAAACAGGCAACTCGTGACACGTGGGCTCAGCTATGCAGCAGGGAGCTGGGGTTGGCGGTCTGGCTCCAAGGGGAGGAGACGTGTCCCCACCGTGAGCTCAGACCATGGATCTGCCCCAAGCTGGCAGGACCCTCCGGCCTGCAGAGACCCGATTGCCTCAGTGCATGTGTGTTCCCCTCCCTCTGTCCCTCTGGGCAGAGCCATGGCACACCTAGCCCCTTGGGGCTACAGAGGTACCCCAGAGCTCCAACCTATCCCCTCCCAGGGGTCTTGGTGGGTGTCAGAGCTGTGGATGTCCCTCCACGTGCCAGCTAGGTGAGTGGTGATGGGTAACGAGGGTACCTTTGCAGTCAGTTTGGGGGTGAGCCTGGACTGCCATGGGGTGAAGCTGGAGGCAGGAGGCTGAGCTCTGACCTGTGCCAGCATAGGCAGCTCTGACACAGCCCATCTACAGAGAGTCTCCCCATGCCACCCCCCACCCCCGCAGGGCACCGTAAGCAGTGTGAGGGAAAGCCAGCATGGGCTTGGGGGTCTCCAGTCTTCCTCCTGCTCTCTTAGTACTTTCTTTCTTCTCCAACCTGTCCCAGACTGGGACAGGGACCCTGATGCCCAGCTACGCAAGGAGGGGGGGTCCCTGTTTATGGTTGTTCTCGCCTTATTTGGTCAGGGAATTGCACGCCACATTTTTGGCACTACCAGGCGTGAGCGAGTGGCGGCCGGGGGTGGAGGGGGGTGAGGTTGGCACAAGGACCTGCGCCGGGGTGGGACCAGCCGCTGCTTCTCGTCTGTGCCACTGCCTGTCCCTACCACTGCCTGTCCCTGCTGCTCGGCGAAGGCTCCCCGCGGACTGGCACTGCAGCCCGGGCCGACTGGATCGGGATCGCCTGCCAAACGGTGGGTTCCCCCGTGCCGTGTCTCTGCTGGACACAGCTGCTCTTGCTGGAGGAAGACGCCATTCCTCTGGTGGCTTTGGCTCAGTGTGGGGTATCTGTATGTGCTAGGGGGGCACACGACCCTGTCGGGGTGGGGGTGACCCTGTGGGACCCCGAAGCTGGCAGGGCAGGTGGATGGCTGGGGATGGTGCCTGTCCTGGTGTTCTCCTCGTCTCGGCGGTGCTTATCCACGGGAGCTTGGGGAAAGGGAAACTGAGTCGCAGCAGGGTCACCAGCTGACCAAGTTTGCCTTATGCAGGGGGCATGAGAGGAGCATCTGAACATCCTGTGTCTTGCTTTCTGGCTGAGGGGACCTGGCTGGGTCTGGCAGGTGGCACCAGGAGCTCACCCTTCTGCCTTACCCAGGCACAGCCCCTGCTGCCCGCTGGGCTGTGGTCCTTAGCGGGAGGGGTGACCTCTGCTGTGCTGGGGTACCCCTGCAGATCCATCCTTCTGACTGTCATCCATCCCTATGGAGCATGGGGGAGCCTTCTTCTTTCCTCTTCTTCAAAGGGGCTTTGGAGTCAATTCTGGCTGCGTGGAGAGTTACTGCTGCAGTCCTCATAGCCATTGACTGGCTGAGAGGGTGTTTGGAGGCTGAAGGGAAGTGATGGGGTGTTTCTCTCCTTGGCTGTTTTTGGGGTTGAAATGTCTCCTATCCAGAGTGGATGAAGGATGCTTTGCCAGCACCATGGTGCCTCTCCTTGGGGTGCCCGACTGGCTCCAGGGCAGCCACCTGTGGCTGGGTGCGGTGCTGCTGGGTTTGTGGCTGGTTTGAGCATGACCACAGAGCAATTTCTGGGGCACTGCAGAAGCAGGTCAGCAAAGCTGGATGGGGAACTTCTATGACTTGGTTTGGTTTTGTTGGGAAAACCAATGCAGATGGAGAACAGGGAGTGGAGGCTGACATAGAGCCGGTGGAGCGGTTGTCCCCAGGTTTGGATGTGTGACCGTGGTGGGGGGACAACAGGCTTTGCTGTCCTGAGGTGGTGCAAGGTAACACAGCGGGCAGTGTGTGTGTGTGTGTGTGTGTCTACGACCCAGCAGCTCCTGGTACTGGCTGTCCCTTGGACCCACCCTGGCTTGTCTGCTGCACCCAGTGCCCTGTTCCTCTCCTACCTCTGTACCATCCCAGGTTTCAACCTGGCCCTGCTTTCCCCCCAGCTTTACTGGGGCTGGAAGTGGGGTGGCCAGGGTCTGCCCAAATCAAACATCTGCGGGAGACTTGCTAAATCCCCACCTGAGTCATGGTTCTGGCACAGGGCTCCCCTGCAGCTCAGCCCCATGTGTGGGGCAGAGCTGGCTGGGGTGGGGAGCAGGAGGAGCATCCCACCCTTCTGGGGATGGGAGGTCATGATAGAACCTGACCCCCGTGTGGCAAAGGCTGTGGGGTCCCAGAGCCCCTCAAGTCAAGCTGGATGTCAACCCTACACTTTTCCGTGGGGCAACAAGCAACAGTGTTGCTCTCATCGGCTGGTCCTCCAGGAGGGCTGGTCACTCGTGGGGTACGTATTCCTTAGTGGGGTCGAATGCTGCCCTGCTTATCTGGGGCTGAGGCTGCCCAGGACGGTGAGCCAGGCCGTGAAGAGGCGGGCAGCCACATGGGCCAGGCCGGAGCTGTTAAATCCATTGCTGGAGCTGCCGGCGGGCTGGATGCGTCCCTTGGCCAGGCTCGTCGGGGAGGGGAGCCACTGGCTCTCCTCTGCCTTCGCCAGCTGACTAAAGCCAAAGGAATCCGCTTCCCCCTCCCCATCCCACCCCTCTCCGCTGCTCTCTGCTCCGCTCCAGCTGTCGCAAGGTAAGGGCTCTGTGGGGTGGCTCTTCTGGGGGGCAGTGGGGTTTTGGCTGTGCTGGATGGGGATCCACGGGAATGTCTGTCTCCCCCTTGCTTCTGGTTATTCCCCACAGGAGAAATGCTGGAGCAGTCACAGCCTTGGATAGACATTTTTGCTGGAGCGTGGTTGCTCCCAGGGCAGGGAGCAGACCTGGTATTGGGGGTTGTGAAGTTGGGAGGTGGGTGTATAATGGGGTTTGGTCCTGCTGGGATTGGGAACCAGGCAGGACTGGGATGCAGGGAGAGAAGGATGGGCTGGTGGAAGCTCAGCCGCTTCTCTTCCCCCTTTATGCTGTCCTTGAAGTCAAAAACTGCTGGAGCAGCATGTGTGTGTGGGGCTGGGGCTGCCCACCGCTGTGCAGCTGGGTGAAAAATAAAAGCAGAGAAGCCAGGAAACCTCGGAGGTTTTGGGAGGATACCGACTTGGCGTGTGCCACTACTTGGGAGCAAACGGGGCTGTGAGTCAGGGGGCCGGCTGGAAACGCTGCTCTCATGCCCTGCCGTCATCCGCAGGGGTGTGGGAAAGGCATGATCTGGGGGATTGGAATGGGGGGAGCCATGTGTTTTTCTGAGCGTTTCGGATCACTGGAGGAGCGGAGTTTAGAGTGTGAACTCAAGCAGGGGCCTGGACATGGGGTGGGCTTGCTGTCACCTGGACCGGTGAATTGTCAGCACCATCCCAGCACGGATTCTGCCCAGGGTTGAGCAGTGAGGTCGCAGGCAGCTCTGGGTCTCCTGCCACGGGATTAGGTGACACGTGCCATTCCCAAACCAGTGCTGGCGCATCCACGCTGCACCGTGGTGCTGGCAGGGCAGCGAAAGGGGGTTGTGAAAACAGGTCGGGTTTGGTGCTGGCAGGGCCATGGTGGATCTCCCCTCCTCTTCGGCTGTGTATTTATCTAAGATGGAGAAACTCAGCGTCTCCAGCAAGATGTTTGGGTTTGCAGCCCTGGCTGGGTTACAGCATCACGTGTGGCCCGAAGGGACATCCCCACCCCAAATGTGTCACTGTTTTGTGGAGACAGGTGTGATGTGTGTTGGCAGGAGCAGGGGGTCTCTACTGGTGGGGGGGCTGTGTCTGTTAGCGGGGTGATGCTCAGCTGTCCAGCCGTCTGTCCGTTGTGACTAGGAAATAGTTAACGCTGCGAAGCCCTGCCCGTGGAGGAAGTAGTTAATATTCATAGCTAGGAGCTGTCTGCCCGGCTGTCCTCCCTCACTGGCTCTCACCCTCTCCCCAACCTCGCTGGGGTTAACCCGGGCTGGGGCTTGGGCTTGGGCGGCCCCCAGCCGTCTTGCCTTCCACCTCTCCCCTTCCCCTCCCACTGGTCCCTGTGTGGTCCGGGCTGGAGGGGAGCACAACCTCACCTCCTCGTCTTCAGCCCATCTCCTGCCTCTCCTCCATCCTTCCCTCTGACACCCGGTGTCGGTGTCGTGAGGGTACCCGGTATAGGAGTCCCTCCGGCACCCCACTGCCGTCAGGATGTCCCTCTCGCTGGCCCCACGGGACACGGTGCTGGGGAGGGAGTAGCTCCCTCCGCGCAAGGGAAAGCAAAGCCAAAAGGACAAACACCAACCCCAGCCAGCCCCGAGCTGTCGGCTCCTGTCTTGGACGGACGCGCGGAGCGGGCTGCAGACACCACTCGAGGTGCCACCACGCCAGGTCCCCCTGGAAGGCCTCGGTGCTGGAGGGAGTGAAGGAAAGGGATTTTACCACCCACTCCTTCTCTTCGTCTGGGATCTTTTCTTCCCTGTCCCCTGTGGTAAGTCCTGACTTTGCTTTTCTTTGTGCTGGATGGGGTGGGGGGAAAGGGCTGGGAGTGGGTGAGAAGTGTGTGGCCATGGTGACCTGTGGCTCGGGGGCTGGGGTTAATTCTTGCCATCGTATCTGGGCACAGGATGAAGCCAGACCTCTTCTCCGCGAGACTCTAGTCCATAGGGTCCCAGGACCCCAGGGACTTTCCTGCTGGTTGATGCTCTGGAGATGTCCCAGGGCCAGGGCTCTGGGTGGTGGGCAGTGGAGACAGCAGGTAGGATTGAGCCAGGGGCAGGATCAGAGGAGACATGGTGGTGCCCCAGCCTGTATGCTGGTGCAAAGCCCCGTCCAGGATTTGTGCTGGTGCAGGATACTTTACGGTGCTCCCCACTGGGCATTGTCTGGGTGGTTGGCTGGGATTTGGGGATGTGAGCTGACACCCCTTCCCACTGTCTTGTGTGCCCTGCACCATGGTCTCTGAGATGCAGGGTGCTGGGGACCGGGGCGGACAGAGCGTTGTCCTGCTGGTGCAGTGAGCCGGGCAGTGGGACAGGGCCAGGCTGGGTTCAGCACTTTGGCTGCCTCTATATAGCTGGAGCAGACAGAGCCGGAGCAGAGCTGTGTCCAGGGATGAGCCCTGGGTGAACCTGGCCCACACTGCGATGGCACAGCCTGCCAGGCTGGAGCTGCTCTGACCTTTGGGGACAAAATCTGACCTTGCTGGGAGCTGAAAATGCTTTGCAGAGAGGGAACTGGGAGCCTGCTGTTTTGGGGACGGCTGCTGTTGCCCCTTCCCTTTTATTTTTTTTTTGGGGGAGTGGGGGTGTGGCTAATTCAATTTTTCAGGTGACGAGCAATAGACAGTCATAGGAGTGATATGGTGGTCCAGGGCTGGTGGAGGGGGCCTGGGAGTGTCAGGAAATAACTGAGTTTGGCTTGAGATGTCAGAGCCCGGGGAATGCATGGGGACAAGGCCAGGGTGGACAGTCAGTTGTGCAGCAGAGCAGCCGTGGGACAAGGGCTCGGCTGATGGTGGAGGTGTCACAGCCCCCTCCCTGCTTGCCACCCTGGTACCACTTTCGGGGTGGGGACCAATGGAACCCCCTGCCCCTGCCTGGCCAGAGGGTCCAGTGAAAGTGAGAGGAGGTGTTTGGGGCTTTCTAGCTCTGGCACATCGTGCCCCATCTTGACCTGCTTCGAGACATTTCTCCCAGCCATGGGGCGGTGCCCAGCCCACAGGCTAATTAAAGCCTTTCCCGTCTATTTTCTCCCTTGGCGCCACGTGCTTTCATTTATATTTATTCCCTTTTCCTTTCTATTCACTGCCCTATTTATCCCAGCCCCCACCCTGGCTATTGCCCTGCTTCCTGGGACCAGCCAGCACCCATCGTTGCTGTGAGACAAGAGTGCTGGGCAACGTCCCGGCTCCAGGCGATGTCTCAGCCTCTCCAGCCCTGACATTGCTCCTGAACATGCTCCTTTTTCCTTTATCCATCCATGGGAAGGGATTCCCTCCCTCTGTCCCCCTTTTCCCCAGTATGGGAGGTGTTACAGAGTCAAATGATGCTGGATCCTAGCCATGCTAGCTGGCTGAAGGAGCTCTGAGTCTTCGAGGGAAATCGTGGACCCCATCCCCATCATTTTTGCTCAGAGAGGACCTTGTTGCATGGTCCCAGGGCACCTTCAAGCCAAGAGGGGGCTTTGACTGCCTCCTTGGGATGCTGCAGCCCGGGATTTGGGAGTGGAAAATTGGTGTCAGGGAGGTGTCCCTGCCTCGGTAGGACATGCACTGTGTGTTATTGCCCCCTTCTGTTTTACGGGGAGGGAGGTGGATGACGCGGGAGCTGCTGGGTGCAGGCTCTGCGGCGAGGGACTGGTTAAGCTGTCCCCGGCTTGGGGTTGGCTTTCGGAAGTGTTTTGCTTGCAGATAGGAACGCTCTGATTTCACACTATCGCGTTAGGGCCGTCTTCCGTCCCTGAGTCAGCCGCCTGGCCTCCCGCCAGGGAAGAGTCATTTTTTCCTCCAAAAGAAAGTGTTTAACGCTGCTCGTGGGCCCTTCCAGGAAACCTCGGCGGGTAGCTGGAAAAACAGGAGTCTGCACGCTGTGGTGGGGGGATGCAGCCTGGGAGCTGCTCCCCATTGCTGTCTCAGTGGCTGGGGTCTCTCTGTGCCCCCCCAAACCTGGCTGCTCCATGTTAAAAGATTGAAAGGGTGCAGCTGGTTGTGGTGTTGGGGCTGGTGGGAGCTGGGGGGGCTAGGAGCTGGGAGGCAAGGTTGCCAGTGGAGATGTTGCTGTACCCCGGATGCCCCCCAGCTTTTCTGGGGTGCAGAGCTGGCTCCTTATACCGGCCCTGAATCATGGGGTTGGGGTACTCAGTGCCTCCCTGGGGAGGAGATACTGCATGTTCAGGGCAGAGGCGCGGCCCACGTGGGAGCTGTGAGGAAAGGTCTGGGACAGCTTCAGCCAGCCTGAGAGAGGGAAGGGGAAGGACAGAAGAGGTAGGAGCCCGTCTGTAGCCAGAGAAGAAAATGTCAAGGATGGGCAGCTGGCTGGATCCATGCATCATTGTCTGGGAGGAGAGTGGGTAGGGAGGGGGAAGGTGGGTCCGTGGTGTGTCTGTCCTTCACCCACGGACCGAGTATATCCATCCAGCTGGAGAAGCACAGCACTGTGAAGCCAGATCCTGACCACCTCCGCCTGTCCTATGGCCCATGGTGCATGTCCCCACGCCTCCCCATTCCTCTCCGTGGTACCACATGGACGTTTGGGGCTGGCTGAGCCCTGCGGAGCAGTGGGCAGCGGTGAAATGACATCTGACCGTGTGGGCAGCCCTGGCCCTCACCAGCTCCGGAGGGGAATTGCTGGGGAGGAGGCCTGGAGCTGGGAGGGGGATGTTTGGTGGATCCCAGCCGAGACATCAGTGTTTGCAAGGCAGGGCAGGATGGTGTATGGAGCAGGGGGCTGCAGGGCTGTGGGGTGGGGGGTGGATCCGACTCCGGTGTCTCTGCATGGTGGCGCCTGTGGGATTGCGGAGGGTGCCGAGTAGACGGTGATGCTGGTCGTTAAGCATTGCGGCGGCATGGAACAGATCGAAACCACCAGCTAATGGGACCCATTAGCTCCGTGTAGAGAGCCAGCAATTGATCTGGGGTCTCGTGTTCGTTTCTCCCCTTGCAGAGGTTGGGCACACGCAAGGGCCCCTGGACGGGAGCCTCTACGCTAAAGTGAAGAAGAAAGACTCCCTCCACGGCAGCACCGGCGCCGTCAACGCTGCCCGCCTTCCGCTCTCGGCAGCGCCTAACCACGTCGAGCACACGCTCTCGGTGAGCAGTGACTCGGGCAACTCCACCGCCTCCACCAAGACTGACCGGACCGATGAGCCGGGGGTGCCCGGGGCACCTGGCAGCCGGGCGGTGCTGAGCCCCGAGGAGAAGCGGGAGCTGGATCGTCTCCTCGTTGGCTTCGGCTTGGAGAGTGCGCCGGCCATGCACAACCACGCACCCGGCCCCGGGCCGGCACGCCTGTCCACCCTGCCGGGCCGCCATGTGGTGCCGGCTCAGGTGCACGTCAACGGGAACGCCGCGGCACTGGTAGCTGAGCGGGAGACGGATATCTTGGATGACGAACTACCCAACCAGGATGGGCACAGTGTGGGCAGCCTGGGCACGCTCTCCTCTTTGGACGGCACCACAACTGCCAGTGAGGTTGGCTACCAAGAAGCGCCCCGGGTGGGCAGCCTCTCCTCCCTGCCTAACGGCCCCTCGAGCATCAACGGAGCTGAGAAGCTGCTGAAGGAGGGGCTGTACGACAGCGAGCCACTCTCCAATGGTGGCTACTCCTACAACAATCAGAACACCCTGATGGGCCACCACCTCCGTGACCCCTTGCCTCCTTTGCGGCCCTCAGCATCTGCTCAGGACCACCTGGCTGGCTACACCCAGCGTCCGCCGGGCTCCCACGCCCCGGGCTGGCTCCAGCCCCAGCCTCTGCCTGGCTCCCAGCCCTACCTGTATGGCTACGACCCCCCTGGTGCCTATCGCTCCCGGTCCTTCCCCGTGGTGGATGTGGGCAAGTATGACGGGAACCCGGCACTGCCCCAAGCCCCAGCTCGCAGCACCAGCAGCCGGGAGGCCGTGCAGAGGGGCTTGAATTCCTGGCAGCAGCAAGGAGGGAGCCGGCCACCGTCCCGGCTGCAGGAGGGTGGCTTGGAGAGCCACAGCCCAAGCATCTCCAGCGGCAGCCCTCAGCCCAGCCCGCTGCAGCCAGTGCCCCCCCACAGCCAGAGCATGCCCGAGTTCCCCCGGGCGCCCTCCCGCCGGGAGATCGAGCAGTCCATCGAAGCACTTGATGTCCTTATGCTGGACCTCGCACCCACCGTCCACAAGTCACAGAGTGTGCCTGCTGCCTCCCGCCAGGATAAGCCGGCAGGCCCCCTGCTCTCATCCCTCTCGGCCCAGCCCGTCGCTGGTCTCTACACCCGGCCGGCTCCACAAGTGGCCCAGCCGAGGTCATTCAGCACCTCCGTGAGCCCCGTGGTCTCTGAGCCTGGGGGCAAAGGCTATTCTCCTGGGGAGACAGACTATGGGGTGCATGAGTACCGGGAAACCTACTCGCCCTACAGCTACCAGCCAGCCCCAGTGCCAGAGCCGAGGAGCTACAGCCATGCCCCAGCTGGAGCACCAATGGGCATCCTCCCGCTCAGCACCTCCTACAGCCCCGTGGGGTCTCAACAGCTCCTTGCCTCCTCCCCACCTTCTCCCACCGTCCCGACACAAACCCAGATGCCCCCCAAGGGACTGGAGAGCTATGAAGACCTGTCGAGGTCAGCAGAAGAGCCTTTGAATCTGGAGGGCCTGGTGGCCCACAGGGTGGCAGGTAGGACACTTTGATACCTTGGGGGGTGTCTTGAGAAGCCGGAGCCCATGGGGGTGGCATGCATGGCCAAGACGGGGATGGGAGATGCGGCGACTCCTGATCCATGCCATATCTGGGCTTGGGGCTGAGCCACCCACCGTGGGGGCATGACGGGCAGGGGGACAGCCTGTGATGTTCTGCTTTGCTGAGATCCCACCTTGCAGCTCACCGACAGCAGCAACATTGCCCAGAGGTGGGGAGAAGGGGTGGCTGAGGGGGTTGGGCTTCCCACCCTCACCCCTTTGAGATATGGGGCTGATCTGTCCCCCGTGGCAGGACCACTTGCTGGGTCCTGGGAGGATTTCTCCCGTTGAGGGAGAATATGGCTCATTTTGGGAAGATGTTTTCAGCTCTGTCTAAGGGTTTCCTGCCCAGACCTCGCATTGGACATGGTGGTCTCGTTGCCTGGAGCGTGCTGTGGTGTAAGGTCCCAGCAGAGCACTCGCCTTGTGTTTGATGTAGCTGGACTCCTCCCTATCTCAGCCCCCACTTTCCCGGAAGCGTACTGGACTCAGTGCTTGGACCTCCTCCCTGGGCAGCTGGGGTGCTGCCAGAGTCGGGAGGGTCCAGGGTGCAGCTTGGCAGCAGCCTTTCTGCCCTGGTGGCCTGGCCAGCTTGGCCTTGGGTAGCTTGAAGCTTGACTTGGCCTTGGGGTAATGGTGAGGGGCTGGGAAGGCTTTTGGTGCGGTGTTTGGCTGGGTGCAGTGCCGAGCATTGGCACCGTGGCTTGATCAAGGTGTTTGCTCCGTGGCGCAGAGGGAAAACCGCGTCCTCCAACTCCCAGCCCTCCTGCGGCTCCAGCTGGGCGGCTCTGGGGACACAGAGGGTCCCAGTGCCCCAGGAGAGAGGTGCCGTGGCCCTGTGGCAGGGTGGGTGCCCTCCCTCCCCACTGCTTTGGCTGCAGTTGTTGAATGGTGGAGCGACATTTGGGAAGGCTTTGGGGGCTGTGGCCAGGCTGGGGGCCAGCTCGTGATGCTGGGGCTTGGCAGCTCCATCCCTTCCAGCGCTGCACTCAGTCCAGAAACTCGCCTGGCATTAGAGGGAGGGGGAAGAGGCTTGGCTGGAAAAATCCAACAGCTCCAACCTTCCAGGCAGGGGGCCGAGTCATCGGGCTGGGAGGCAGGAGGGTTGCTACCGGTGTGGAGAAGGACGTGGAGGGCCACAGAGGTGTTGAGGGCAGTGTGAATCTATCTGAACCTGACCTTGGTGATCCAGGCCAGATCCACAAGAGGGCTTGCTCAGAGGGTTTAAACAAACCCAAGAGCACACAGATGCCCAAACTGCGCTGTCTGTCTGGGCTGAGTATTATAAGGAGTGGATCCACCCTCAACTATGGAGGAAAAACATGGGGTGGAAAGGATGGGAGCCTCAGGAGAAGGACAAATGGTATTTGCAGTGTGTGGGAAATGGATGTTTGATGGTGACTACCAAAAAATCCATCCCCCCAGCCCTGGGGGCAGGTCTTCAATGCTGGTCTGAGGCCACTCTCATCCCGCTGCAACTGCTGGGCTTCCCAGGGAGGAAAGGTGTCCTAGAGACGGTCCACAGCCTAAGGCCACCTGTCCCTGCTGGAGCCTGGCCGTCTGTGCTGAGGTGGGGTGGGTGGCCTGACCTCCAGCAGGAACGAGATGTCCCGAAGCCGGCGCCGAGAGGGGACGTTGAGGCATGGATGGGTTTGTTTACATTCCCTGCTGCTATAAATTGCCTGTGTGTCCTGGCGCAGTGATGAGGAGCATCTCACACCTCCTCCTACCCGGCGGGGGTGTGCTCCTGGTCCCGAGGGGAAGTTATGGGACAGGACAGAGAGTAGCTGGTCCTGCCGTCCCTCAATCCCCGTCATCTCTGAGCGAGGTGTCTGGGGTCATCCCTTCTTGTCCCAGCCCTGGGTGTCCCATGATAGAGGGGACACTAATGGAGCACTTGAAGCACTGCCCAAGGCTGGGAGCCACCACTGATTTCCCATGTGGATGTCAGTGGTGCCTGGAGCCAGGCAATCTGAGTGATGGGAAGGCAGCTCTAAGCGGGGTCTGAGCTACCTGAGACCCCAGCCGACCTCAGGCTCATCCATTGAAGCCTGACTAATATTTTCTCTTGTTTCTCTCTCTCTCCCTATTGTATCTCGTGACATCTGTCGTGTCTCCCCTGTCCTCTTCCCATGGGGGACTGTGTCTGTCCCCTGTGACCTCCCACCCCCCCTTGCACACCCTGTCCTGGTATGCTGGCAGAATACAACGCCAAGCTCAGGGACCTCAACAAGAGCACCAAAGTCCCCCGTCCTCCTCTGAACCAGCAACGGTCCTTTTCCGGTTCGTTCATTCCACCTCCCTACTTCCTTATCCTCTCTCCTTATCCAATCATCCATCCATCCTTCTTACATTCCTCTCTTCTCTCCTTCCTTCCTTCTCATCCCTTCTTTTTCCCTCTTCTCTCTCCTTCCTCCCCTGTCCCTGCATGCTGAGTGCTCTGTGTGTTGCATGGATGTGGGATGGAGTGAAGCTTGGGAGACCCTTCCCATGCAGTCTTGATACCCCTTCTCAGCAGGGTGATGCTCAGGGCTTCTGGTGATGGAGGAGGCCCTGACCCTGGGCACAGACTGCCCTGGCTGTGCTTGCCTTTGCATCTCATCCAAGCTTGGCGCTGCTCCTGGCGGGGTTTTAATGCTGGGCTTGATTCTGACCCTTGTTTCAGCCTCTCTGAGCTTTGTCCTGGCTGTGGCTCACCCCTTGGGGGGCAGCTCCACCTACCCCATGTTCAGCCTAGCTGGCTCTCACCTGCCTCACCTCTTGGTTTTCTCCCCTGGGTCTGTCTGCAGCTGGGGGTGTTCAAGGGAGGGCCCACAGATGTGCTTGTTTTGGGGTCAAGCATAGGCAGCTGCATCACAGCAGTGCCCAGGAGGAGGGGAGCACTGGAGTTACCTGTGCCTGACGGGACGGGGTGAGTTGGGCTCTGGTGGAAAGTGGTACCAGGCAAAGCCCGCTGCGGTTCCTCGTGTGGGTTGGGAGCAAGTTTGCATCTCCCTCTGCCCTGGGTATCGTGTGTCCCTGTGGGGCTTTACTGCTGGGTGCTGCATCCCATGGAATGCTACTTTACCCTCTCCTCCTCACTGGCAGTAGATCCGGTGTCAGAAAGCAATTGCCTCCTGATTTGTCCCAGAAACAGCTCCTGAGCCACAAACCCACTGGATTTAAATCCCTCTTGTTTCCTTCTCCCTGGCTGTTGTGCCTACCCTTCCCCAGCCAGAGAGCTGTGTCTAGTCAAGGGCAGGGTGAGGTTGCTGCCAGGCTAGGGATAAAATAGACAGCAGAAGGGGTGGCAGTGCCAGAGGTGGGGGGAGCGAGGGAGGGGTGCAGGCTGCTCTTCCCCCTTTGTGATAGGGAAACCCCTTCCCACAGCTGTGCGGGCATCCTTGGGAGGGGGTCATGGCGGTCCTGTGGCTAAGGGAGGCACAGCGAGCAGGGAAAGGAGAGTTTGTTTTTCAAGTGTAGTTTCCAACCCATAAATCACCCGGGGGGTCGGGGGAGCCGTGCTCAGAGCTGGGTTTCCTCCAGGCTTTGCTCCGGGCAGCCCGTGAAGTTTCCCACTCTCGACTCCCGAACAATGAGTCCCTTTTTCCCCCTGTCCTTGCTCCCCTCCCCACAGCTCCGGCCTCTTTCTCTGTCTGGCGAGTGGGGCAGCCAAAGCCTGGTGAGCTCCTGGGTGTCCCGATGGGCCACGTTCAGCTCCCTGCAGCTGGGTGACGTGCACCCCCCTGGGGATGGAGCTGGGGGTCCCATGCTGCGGGTGTGTGATGCGAAGCCAGGCAGGCATGTGGGGCTTGAGGAGCCTGGTCCCTGCCGCTCCACAGTGCTTGGTCACTGCGGCTCACTTTGGGATGGGCCAAGGGATGCTCCTGGCGACACGCTTGCAGTGTGCAGGAAACCCAACAGTGCACAAAGTGGAGGGGTAAAAATGAAATATAAGGGTTTGCTTTACTCACCCCACCCCTCCCCCCCATTTTGTTTCTCCCTACACTCAAGACTTTGCTCCCTTAAAGCGAGGGGCAGGGAAAAACTTAGAGGGTCGCCCCATACAATGCAACCTATGGCCACTGCACCTGCAGGACAGCTTCCCAGAGACCCTCTCTGTCCCCCTGTTCTCC
>VXBZ01001853.1:612651-628440 GCA_013399135.1 Heliornis fulica | reverse complement strand
ATGTACTGGGCTGAAGGGGGTGTGAGCACTCCCTGACTCTGCAGGAAAGGCTATAGGCATGGTGCTGCCACCCATGCTAGTGGGGCTGAGACCCGGGGTCACCATGCAGCTGTGTGGGTCCTGGGGTGGAGCAGGAGTCCTGTGGGGCTCTGAGCTGTACCCGTGATGCTCTATGTGGTTTCCCTGAACTGAACCCAGCACTGTCGTCTCTGAGCCTTGATTAACCTCTTCGTCAGGGAAGATGAGATGGAGACCATGCTTGGGCTTTGTTGGGGACACACCCCTCATCTCAGCCCCCCTGCCCTGCTTTGTCCCCTTCCTGGGCTTTATCCCAGCCCACAGGATAGATATTTATCCCAGCATCAGTGCTGGGAGATTTGGCCCTTTCCCACTGTGATGCCGTTGGAAGGTCCCAGTCCTCCCCAGTTCTGTGGGGCTGTGCTGCTGTAGGGTCTATCTGCTCCAGCTCAAAACTGGGCACGCTGGTCCAGTGCCTAGATGGAGGTGAGTACTAAAGCTGCCATCTCCGCTGGGCAGAGCCCATTCTGTGACACAGGGCCCCAGGGAGACCTCTCGGATCAGCACCAGAGCATCTCCCCCTGTGGTCCCCTTCTTAGCAGGTACCTCCTCACCCATCCCCAACCCTGTGCTTGCGCTGCAGGCGTGCAGTCCCGGGAGAAGTCCCCAGAGGAGATCGCCATCCCTGCCCGCAAGCGGACCCCCAGTGACAGCCACTATGAGAAGAGCTCGCCCGAGCCCAGCTCGCCCCGCAGCCCCACCATTCTCTCACCTGAGGTGGTCAGCACTATTGCAGCCAACCCTGGAGGGAGGCCCAAAGAGGTGTGCTGGAGTGTGGGGGGAGTTGCTGGAGTGGGAGGCTGCAGCCATCTCTGGGGATGGAGAAGGCTTGGGTGGGAGTATGGGACTTTCAGCATCCATGGCATCCTACTGGATAGGGGACTAACGATGCCTCTGGTGGTGGTGGTGGTGTCCTGGGGGGTTGTGCCCATCATAGGAATGGGACTGAGCCTTTCTTCTGCTCTCCTCAGCCTCATCTCCACAGCTACAAGGAAGCCTTTGAAGAGATGGAGGGTGCTATCCCCAGCAGCCCACCCTCCAGCGGCGGTGAGATTTCTCCCCCCACCCCAGCCTTCCCTGTCTCGCCACAAACCCCTTACTCCAACCCCTGTAAGTGCTGCGGCTCCGGGAGGTGGAAGGGCTTGGTGGTGACTCTTGGCAAGCCAGAAATTCCACAAGGGTCAGGCAGCTCCGGGCTTCAGACACCCACCACCATGTTAATCACTCCTCCTCTGCATCCTCCTCTCTCCTCATCCTCCTCTGCCTCCCACTACTCCATGCTGCCATCAGCATCCTGCACTCAGCACCCTCCTGTTGGCTTTTTCCCACCCTCCGCTCACTGGAGAGTTTCCTAGCTGGAATCCCAGGGTGGGACAAGGAGAAAGGCAGGGTCCAAAGGCACCATCCTTTTGCCCTATCCCAGTTCTGCACCTCCCTGTCTTTTCCATGGGCATGGCAAAAAGGGCAGTGATGCTGCCGTGGCAGGCGAGCCAGAGGGAGGCAGGAGGGTCTGATGACTGCGAGGGGACTCGGGGCGGGCCCCTGCATGCTGTGCCCCTTCTTGCTTGGTGTTTCCAGGGCAGGAGGGGGAAAAGGCTTGGAGATCTGAGCCCTTTGCATGCAGCCTGTCTCTGCTGCTCAGCAGGCACACGTCCTTTCTGACTAACCCTGACTGTCCAGACATGGTGGGTTTGTGTGACCGGCTCGAGCAACAAACCCCAATGAGCAGCCTCATGTTGGCACAGCACTGCCCAGGATGGACCAGTTCAATGGAGCAGCCAGTCAACTGGGAAACCCTTTGAAGAAAATGGCATCCCCCTCTACCCCTCCTCCCCAGATCCACTGTTGCAGGCTGGATGCGGAGGGATGCTCTAGGGCTGCGGATACTGGGCTGGGCACTCAGCTCAGCCTGTGGGGCTGTTTCCTCCCGTGCTGGTGCTGGTTCCTCTCCTGCAACCCGCTGGCATTTGAACCCTGTCTCGTGGGACTGGAGTGTGGGAGCGTCCCCGGGGTGCTTGGCAGCTGGGAAATGGCCCCGTTGTTCAAGGGACCCAGAGACCTCGGCCCCGGGGCAGCAGCTCCTTGGCAGGGGAACAGTGGCTCCTTTGGGGGTGTGAGTCACTTGCAGAGGTGACGACACAGCCTGGCTGGGGATGTGGCCCTGAGGTAGTGCTGTGTGGCCAGCACCAGGCCTGGGATGTTTGAAGCCTGGGAGGTTCAAAGGCTGGGAGGTTTCAAGCCATAGCACTCTGGTTTGGCCAACTTGCCCCTCGGGGAGGATGAAGGAGGGGTTCCCCTCCATGGGGAGACAGACAGAGGTCCTGGGGGAATTCCCAGCTCTGGGAGGACCCAATGCTTGTCAGCCAACAGAGGTGTGGAGGTGTGAGTAGACACTGTGGCTTGTGGCTGACCAGGCTTGGGGAAATGGGAGACCCACTGGGGAAGGCACTGTCCTCTTGGTTTCCCAGTGACTTGGCTGCTCAGCTGCTCCATCCCCAGCTGTGGAGAGGACCTGACCTCAGGCGAGGGTCTGGCTTTCCTACAGAGCACCCACCACCCACCACCTCCTGGCCTCGCCATGGGCCCCATGCCCATGCCACCAGCCAGGGACTGATGAATGGTGTCAGCCAAATGCTGATGAAGGGATGTGTGCTCTGATCCCTCTTGCTGGACTTGAGACCTGGAGGTCTTCCCCAGGGAGATGCAACGTCAGATGGGTCTAACCTGGTGGGTGGGCAGGAGGGCAGAGGAGGTGTAATTAGCTTGGGCAGATCTGCCCTGCCCCATGAAACCCTGCTGCCCCACACTGCTGGTGCATCCATACCATAGCCATACATACATACTCAGCTCCTTCTGGTATCTACGTATGGGCACAGGGGTACAGACCTCTTGCGAGCTTTTCCACCCCTGAGGGAACATGCTCTGTGTGAACATCCTCACCCACCCATTGAGCTGGGCTGGAGGGCGGTGGGTGGGAGTGGGGTTGCAGTCCTGATGCCCATTTTGTGGGGGAGATGAGCTGCTCTGGGACAGCTCAGTCCCAGCTCAACTAGATGTAGGGATTGGTGGAGTGGGGGCGAGGTTTGGGAGTGCTGGGTTGGGGGGCAGCTGCTCACACAGGGGCAATCAAAGAAGCTTCTTGCCTGTGGTGGAACCATTTCCTGTGGGGATGCTGCTGGGAGATGGGAGTCTGGGCCTGCCCTAGTGGGAATTGCCCCCTTTCTCCATCTTGCCAACCCTGCAGTGGCGCAGACTGCTTGTTACGGGGCACCTCCTGCACCCCCAAATGGAGAGGGGGGATTGGTGCCTTTACCCAGGGTGCTGCTGCTTCACACGAGGGCTCTTCCTGGCAGCCCCCCATTGCAGCTGGTGTGGTGGGTGGGTCAAGGGGGCTCTGAACCCCTGGTCAGGTACAGCTCAAGCTTTTCCAAAGCTTCACCTCCCGCCCCTCCACTAATGCTCTCATGTCCGCCATGCCAACAGTGCGTTCTCCCCCCGGCCTGGCCAAGACCCCACTCTCAGCACTGGGGCTGAAACCCCACAACCCAGCTGAGATCCTGCTGCACCCGGTGGGAGGTGAGTATGGGCATGGGGTCTGCAAGTGGGGTTTTTTTGGGGGGATGCCCATGAGGATGTGTCCCCTGCCTGGAGAAGGTACTTCTGCTTGCTTTTTGGGGCCAGGTAGACTTCAGGCCCTTGTCACATCCTGTGGGGACTCTGGGACTGTGTGGGATATTGGTGCTACCCTGGGGGGGAGGGTTCAGCCCAGCAGGGTCTCTGGTGGTGGAGGGTAGAAAACCCTGGGGTCCCTCCTCAGCCCCATACCTTCTTCCCGGCGCAGCCAGAGAAGGTTTGGCCTCTGGGAGCTGAGTCTGTCAGCCAGAACAGTATCCAGAGTCCTCTCCATCCTGAAGAGGACCATTTCCATCCTGGAGAGTGATCCTTGCTGTCCTGGGGACATGTCCCAGAGCAGCCTGCCTAGCCAGACCTCTCTGGTCCCCAGTACCTTCCTGAGCCATCTCAGGGCTGAGTGTAACCTCCCCAGAATGCAGCTGAGCCTGGGGAGCACAGCTTGGCTGAGCCCACCTAGCCCCCAGCCCACTTCTTGCTCTGTCCCCAAGTGTGAGCTGATGATGTTTTGGTGCTTGCTGGGCTTCCTAGAGCAGCCCTTCTTGGTGGCTCCTCGCTGTTCCCTCTTCCTCTCCTGAAACCAGCCTCCTGGGGTTTGGACATCATCTCTGGGATACCCAGGTGGACGCTGGGGGTGGTCCAAGGCCAGGGGCCTGGTTTGGGGTGCGGTGTCTGGGAGGTGCGGGGCTCTCCTTTGCCCTCTGTGTGCCCTTGCCTGAGTAAAGCAAAGCTGCTTAACTTGCATTTCTCTTTCTGTCTCATACCTCCCTTCTCTGCCTGCTCCCATCGCTCCCCTACCCCTCCGTCTGTCAGAGCTAGAAGGGGAGGCGGGCGGTGGCTCTGAGGAAGGTAAGAAAGGCTTTTCTTTCTCTGTCTCTCCCTTCCCTGCCCATCCTCACTGTCGGGACGGTCGCTCAGAGCAGGCTCCAGCTGTCTGTGCCGGCAGCCTTCCCTCGCATTGGCCCCCAGGGGTGTAGGAGCCTGAGTCCTGCCGGTACAGCTCACTTTTTAGGAAGGGAATGTCATGCCTTGTGTTGTGATTGGCTCCTCCGATGTCCATATAGGAGCTGGAGGTCTGTCACGTTGGGTGGCAGTTGTACATGGGGGCTGAGAGCT
The DNA here is from genome assembly GCA_013399135.1 of Heliornis fulica. Taxonomy (NCBI): domain Eukaryota; kingdom Metazoa; phylum Chordata; class Aves; order Gruiformes; family Heliornithidae; genus Heliornis; species Heliornis fulica. The sequence goes on along the minus strand of VXBZ01001853.1, from coordinate 623,616 downwards.
CTTTGTTGGTGCGTGACATCCTCGCTGGCAGCACGCTGGGGATGCTGGCACATCACGGACAGCTTTGGGTGAGCCTGGTGGGGGTTGAGAGCAGCAGCCCTGGCTTTGGGCTCCTGCTCTCCCCTTCTGCCTTTGCTGCTGCTGTTCAAAAACAAACCAAAGTGCAGCACAAAAGGTCACCAGGAGCAGAGGCCACCAGCATGCTGGCAGCTCAACTGGCCAGGCAACGGCACAGCACCGGCAGCCATTGCACATCTTCTGATGACTGGGACGATGCCTAAATTCACCCCTCCCCTCTCCATCCCCAGACTGTGCCTCTTTTGAGATGCTAAGGACTGGTCTGAGCTGGAATGGCAGCTGGGGGATGCCTTTGCTGATAGAGGGGCACTGTGGGCTCCAGTATGGCTTATCTTCTGGGGGGATGGAGGCTCGGGGAGCAGCTTCGATTCCCTGGAGTGCTGCCTATCTAACAGTTGTGGTGGTTTTTCTTTCTTCTTTAATGAAACTTTGGGCCCTCAGGGCTGGGATGGTGAACTATGTGTTCCAGACAAGTTTTGGTGAGTGTACGACGCTTCTGGCCCGGGAACTGTCAGTGTTTCTCCTCTGGAGGTCCTCAAAATGCACGTAACCCAAACCCAAACTTTATGTAATATTGGAGAAGGTGTTTACTTGAAGGAAGTGTCTATTTCCAGAGCAAATTTTTCAAAAATGCCTTCTTGGGCACCTTAAAGGATGTCTAGTGACCCCATGCTGTCCAGGCTGAGTGGCCACCACCAGCTTCTTGCCCCGCTTTTATCCTTCTTCGACAGCATGATGGTTTTTTGGGGGGTTGAACCTGCAGTCCTGAGCAGGGACGAGTGTTTTGGCTAAACACCCTCTGCACCCGACCACACACTCCACGAAGATCCCTGGGGGCCAGGGATGCTCTGGCAGCGAGGGAGCTCAGGGCCTGGCTGCTGCTTCTGAGGAGGCTTTCAAACCTCCCCATGTAGTCACAGCGCTGGGTATTTCTGGCAGGAGCACAGCAGCCCTGCTGCATTCGGGATTCCCGAATGAACTGCCCACCCCGGGTGACTCACAGCCTCTCTGTTCTCCCACCGCCTTCCTGTCTCTGGACGCTCTTCCAAGAAAACTCTAGGAGGCAAGATCCAATTTTTCCAACCTAAAAAAGCACTGCCTGAAACTTGTCTCTGTTTTTTTTTTTTCCTCTCTCTTCTCCCCCCCTTCCTTTTTTGCCCATGCTGAACCGCAGGAGCGCATGCCCAGGTCACACACCTTGCTGTGGCACTCAGACGCTGTCCCCCTCCCCCAGCCCCCAGCTCCTGCCTTCCTTCAGCCCCCACCTTTGCAGGAGGGGCTGGAATGTTCCTTTGGTCTTAACCTCTCGAAGGCTGACTCATACGTACTGCCTGCCTAATTTTACTCTGGGGTGGGGAGCTGGGGAAGAAAAGTGAGTAGCTGTGAAATTAATTTAATTATCTAAGTGGGGATGAGTTTCACACAGCTGCCTTGGGCGTCCCCCTGGGCAGCACCTCATCCCTGTCACCCGGAGCCACGTGTCCTGCCTGAGGATGCTGGTACCCCGCCTGCGCTGAGGTCCTAGGTCTGGTTTTAGCTTGGTCCTTTCCTGGGGTGGTTGAGCAGGGCTGGGCAAGGAGGTCAGCCCGAGGGATGGATGATTCCTCCTCTGTCTGCAGGCAGATGAGACATGGAGACACTTGAGAGGGAGCCGTGACAGTCGCTTTTCCTTGCAACTCTTTGGTCCAGCACCAAACACCGAGCTGTTGTTGGCATTGCTGGCTGCAAGTGGGCCAGCTTGTCGGCAGGCTTAGCTGAAGCCTGGCTGTTATGAATAATAATAATAATAATAATAATAATAATAATAATAATGTTTGTCATGCTAATTGCTACTGTGGAGATGCCTCAGGCATGGCCAGCCTGGGGCTGGGGACATGGGAGGATGCCTAGCCCATAGTGTTAGATGCCAGTGGGTCTTGCTTAGGGTGTTGTGCCCCAGCACAAGAGGCAGTTGGTGACACTAGGGTGTGACACCGCTACGGGAGCCTGAGGGACAGGGCTGGAGCTACAGCTCCTGCATCTGACGTGGCTTTTGTGGGGTGAGCTGTGGGGGCTATTGTAGGAATGGGGACCAGCCTGGATGGAGCAGGAGGGAAAGGGAGGAGGGAAGGCTGCGTCTGGTGGTGGCTTTGGCTGGTGACGGCCAGCCCAGCCTGCTGCTCCTGGCACGGGACAGCTCGGCGGCTCCAAAGGAAAATTGCTTTTCTTGGTCATGCTTGTGAGCTCTGGTTTCAGGCTGGGCTGGGAGCAGGAGTGTTGGATACTACAGTGGAAATAGCAGGAGCTGCTCTCTGGTCTGCTGCTGGAGATGCCTGGCAGAGGTGGGCTGCTTGGGGCAGAGACCACTGGGCATCATCATTAGTCCTGCATGAGTCAGTGTAGGCTGGGCAGAGTCACCGGCTCTATTTTTAGGGCCTGGGGATGAGCAGGGAGCATGACGTGTGCTGTGTGGCATCCCTGTCCGGGAGGGACTCTGACTCAGAGCAGGGCGGGGGGACCGTGGCTCGGGGAAGGGACAGCAGTCCCAAGTTCTCTGATCCCCTCCGGGAAAGGGGTGGGCATTACCCCCCTCTTTGTGCCATGGCTGGGATCCTCAGCATCTGTTGGAGCAACCTAAAGGCCCAGGTGGGGCTTTGCACAGCCCTTGTAGGGAAGAGGGACGTGGGAAATGTACTGATGGAGGAGCTTTCTCAGGCACTTTCACTGTCTGAAGCAAGGATGCTGAGAAGGTCGTGGCACCCTTCCCATGGGAGCTGTGAGCTCATCTTTTTCCCCTTCTCTTTTTGTGCAGAGCCCAGGAGCTACGTTGAGTCAGTGGCCCGCACAGCCACTACAGGCAGGGGAGGGAGCCTGCCCACTGCCCAGCCCGGTGGCCCAGACGTACCCACCAGGAATGGTGCCTTTGCCAACTCTTTCACTGCCCCCAGCCCCATCTCCACCAGCAGCCCCATTCACAGTGTGGACGGGTAAGGCAGTGGGTGTAGGTCCTGGGGGGCTGTTGGGGCTGAACCCTGCCTGGTGTTCAGGCTTGCTCCCACTTTGAAATTGCCTTTGCAAGGACTCCTGTCTACCCACACAGGGTTTAGGGGTCCTGGCTAACCACGTGACTCACTTCCTGAAGACACAAAGCCAGGTCACTGGTGGTCACTGGTCCTCAACGTCATCTTGCTGGGAACCTGGCCCTAGTGGCAGGAGGAGGGATGGGGTCCGTGCTAACTGGGAGCCCTGGGTTGGGTTGAGCATGAACTGGGAGGAATGAACTGTTTGGAGAGGAGCTGGAAAAGTCGTATTTTGAGAGGGAATTGCAAAGCATGGGGGAATTAAAGCTGCCTCCAGTTGCTTTCAAGCAGTTGTCAGGACCCATCTGTCACAGTCCACTTCAGGTGGACCCGTGATGGTTTGTTTATGCACCACTGACAGGAGTGTACCAGCTAGCAGGAATGAGGGGTGAAGCTGAATCCTCCTTCTTCTCATCTCTCCTCAGGGCCTCCCTCCGCAGCTACCCATCAGAGGGCAGCCCCCACGGCACGGTTACGCCGCCCCACACCTTGGCTGAGCCTGTTTACCGGTCCCCTGTGAGCTCCCAGATGCCCTCTGCTCACAGCAGCTACCAAAACTCATCTCCATCTTCCTTTACAATGGTCCAAGGTGGGGTCCCAGGCTCAGTGTATACCAGTGCTGACTATCCTGATAGTCGAGCTGGCCTCCAGACAGACCCCCAAGCTCGGTTGCAGCCACAGGTCAACGTGATGGGGGCCCATGTTCTGCCAGGGAGCCCCCGCACCCTGCACCGGACAGTGGCTACCAACACACCGCCCAGCCCTGGCTTTGGGCGAAGAGCTGTCAACCCTGGCGTGAGTGGTGCTCCGGGCAGCCCTGGGCTGGGCAGGCACACCGTGGCAGCCCACAGCAACCTGATGGCCCCACCGGGAAGCCCGAGCCTGGCCAGGCATCAAGCCGCAGCGGCTGTCCCCCCTGGCAGCCCCCTGTACGGCTACCCTAGCCCAGAGGAGAGGCACCCAACGCTGTCTCGACAGAGCAGCTCCTCCGGCTACCAGCCTCCCTCCACGCCGTCTTTCCCCGTCTCGCCGGCATATTACCCTGGCACAAGCACACCACACTCCTCCTCCCCGGACTCGGCTGCCTACCGCCAGGGCAGCCCCACGCCGCAGCCCGCGCTGCCTGAGAAGCGGCGAATGTCAGCCGGGGACCGCTCCAGCAGCCTGCCCAACTACGCCACCATCAACGGCAAGGCGTCCTCGCCCCTCTCCAGCGGCATGTCCAGCCCCAGCGGTGGGAGCGCTGTTGCCTTCTCCCACACCCTGCCAGACTTCTCCAAGTTCTCCATGCCAGGTAAGGGTTGACCTTGGAGGTCCCTGTGTCTCGCTGGCCTGCCCAGGGCTCTGCCCTCCTCCTCCTCACCAGCCGGCAGGGAAGGGGTTGCGGATGTGTCCTGAGTTACCCCTCCTGCCCATCCGCAAACCCGTGGCACCGCCGGGGCTTGGGCCATTTCCTGTGCTTTTTTGGCAAATCCAAACAGGAAAAGCACCGACCCGGCATCGCTGGCGTAAGCAGCACCCAGAGTTGTGTACAGGGAGATCAAAGCGCCCGGAGGAGACTTTTCATGGCCGTGGGGATGCTCTGACCTCCTGGCCCTGTTCCCAGGGGGTTTTACCCCGCCAAGACCCTGCTGCAGCGCTGTGTCCGTGTTTCAAATGGTGTGCTGTGCCCTGGGTGCCACCGCACCTGGAACGCCTTCGCTGGGCTCCGTTACGGGACACCTCGGTGACGCCAAGATGGGTCAGATAGGACCAGGGGAATAAAGCCGTGGGGCAGCGGTGGCTCCGGCTGCCGGGCCGGTTTTGCTACCGAGCAGGCAATGCTTTGTGGGCACACTGGAGCCTGCCCCGGTGCCGTGACACACCGTGGCTGGGGACATTTCCCAGCTGGGAAGCACCAGCAATTAAAAACCTCAACAATTAGTAAAGGCGCTGGGAAGGGGAGCGAGCCCCCGCCCCGCTCTAGTCGACCAGATTGCGGAGGGCTGATTACGTGTCTCCAGCAGAGATGCTATCTGTCCCGCTGGGTTGTTTACTTGGTTGGGTTTGGAAAGCAGGTGGTTGGAAACGTTGTCCAAACAATGCAGTGGCTTCACAGCCAGAGGACCGGCTCCCACGGGGTCGTGCTGCCGATGGGTACTGAGTGAGGCAGGGACAGGGCTGGGCGCTGCATTGCCGAGGGTAGGTTGACCTGTCCAGTTCCTCTGCATGGAGTAGAAATAAGGGAAGGAGTTTATTTTTACGATAGATGAATTAAATCTTGAACATTGGAGAGCAGTGAAGCCCCATAAGCTCCAAGAGATGATCAGCTTGCCTGGGTCTGAAGGACTAGCTTGGAGTTAAAGCAAGTGCTGGGGCTGGAAGGAGGAGGAGGTATTGGTGCTTTAGCTGGATTCGCTAAAATCCCACGTGGAGGTTTAGGTGCAGCTTCTTTTAACTTTTTTGTTTTCTTCTCTCTCTTTCCTTGCAGACATCAGCCCTGAGACCCGTGCCAATGTCAAGTTTGTACAGGACACTTCAAAGTACTGGTACAAACCAGAGATCTCCAGGGAGCAAGGTGGGTGGATGGCACAGGATGAAGGATGCAGTTGTGTGAGGAGCTGGGATGTACCTGGGATCACTGGGGTTAGGAAGTATTTCCTTTAGGGGCTGAGTTAGGGGCGAAGGTGGGCTGTGGTTGCTCAGATTGTGGTAGAGGGGGATTGAAGCCAAACTCAGCTTCAGGTTTGCAAAATGTGGCATCCCCAAACCTTCTCCTTTGTAGAGGAGCACTGGTCCCTGCAGTATGCAGTGGATCTGTATAGTTTGGGATGCAGTGCACTCAGATCTTCAGTTGAGAGAGCTCTGCGGCTCTCAGGGACATAAGAGGTTAAAATAAGAGGGGAGAATAAGGAGGGGGCAAGGTGCCTTATAGGACCAAGGTCCCAGCATTTGGGCCCTGGTCTCTGCCATCCAGAGCCTGGTAGCACAGGGCTGGGCTGGGTGGGAATGTGTGTTCTGAGATATGCAGGTGAGGGCAGTGGAGTGTGGGACATGAGCCCTTGTCTGGCTGCAGACCCACTCAGGACCCCCACCCAAACATGCAGAGGAACAGTAACATTGTGGTGCCCAGCTGTGAGTCCACAGAGATGACTTCTGGTTTTGAAGGACACGTCAGCTCTTGCCGTGATGGCTCTGAAGTCTGCCGTTCTCTCCTGCAGCCATCGCACTGCTGAAGGACAGGGAGCCGGGGGCTTTCATCATCCGAGACAGCCACTCCTTCCGGGGAGCCTACGGCCTCGCCATGAAAGTAGCTTCTCCACCTCCCACGGTCATGCAGCAGAACAAGAAAGGTATTGTGTGCCATTTTCCATCCCACGCTGAGATGCTTTCTGTCATTTGGCTGGGGCGAGCGGGCAGCTGGCTCTGCTGAGCCAGTCATGCCCTTGGGTATGTGCTGATGTGGCAGGATCCCTCCCGCCCAGGGCACAGGGAAGCACCAGACATCCTTGGCCCTGAGCTGTGGAGGGCTCAGGTGCACCTGTATCTTGGGCTTTGGCATGGTGAAAAGGGCACAACCTCCCCAGTGTAACAACACCATGGGGGATCTGGGTTTGGGGCTGACCCTGTGCAAAGGGCTGGGGTTGAGGAGGGTTTGTGGAGAGGCAAGGACCCCCCCTGGAGCTGGAGTGCTGTTTTCCCTGTGGGACTGCAGAGTGGGAGGAGGGTGAGGGTAGCTCTGGTGTGAGACCATCCCATCTCTTCTCAGGAGACATCACCAATGAGCTGGTGAGGCACTTCCTCATTGAGACCAGCCCCCGGGGTGTGAAACTAAAAGGATGCCCCAATGAGCCCAATTTTGGTGAGTGCCCCCAGTGTGTTTCCCATATGGATTGGGTTAAGGTGGGTTGGAGAGCGTTTCCTTTGCTGGACTATCAAAGCTGGGTAGTCCGGTCTCTGGGAGGGGCAGGGTGGAGGGCAGAGGCTTCTGGTATTCCAGTTCTCCCATGGTTCATATGCTCTGAGGTACTGTTCGAGGACCTCTGCCCCATTCATTGTTCCTAAATGGCCCTGGCATCCCTGTCCTCTCCCTGAGCTCTCTGTGGCCATGGTGGTTCCAGTAAGAGGAGTATCCACGTGTGGCATTAGGGCCTCAGTGAAGAAACCTACCAAAAAACCTGTTCCAATCCACCTTGAGCAACAGCCTAACACCAGGGAAACTTGTGTCCCCAGCCCTGTGATGACCATCTCCTCTCTCTTTCCAGGCTGCCTCTCAGCTCTGGTGTACCAGCACTCCATCATGCCCTTGGCCCTGCCCTGCAAGCTGGTCATTCCTGACCGAGGTAAGAGCCAGTGGGAGGCAGGAGTTCCTCAGCTCCCACAGCCTGTGGGCACAGGGTTGGTTTCCAACCAGTGTGCAGCAGTAGCCATTCCATGTCTTCTAGATCCCATGGAGGAAAAGAAAGACAATGCAGCGGCCACCAACTCAGCCACAGATCTCCTCAAACAGGGTGCGGGTGAGTAGAGAGGGATGGTCATGGGGTGAATGTGGCCTTGGAACAGAGGTTAACCCCATACCGGCTGTCTCCCTGTCCAGCCTGCAATGTCCTGTTCATTAATTCGGTGGAGATGGAGTCACTGACAGGCCCCCAGGCCATCGCGAAGGCTGTTGCAGAGACACTGGTGGCTGACCCCACACCCACTGCTACCATCGTCCACTTCAAAGTCTCTGCACAAGGCATCACCTTGACCGACAACCAGAGGAAGTAAGAGCACTCTGTGACCACATCCTCGTTTCCCCAAAGCCAACGGGACTATGATCCCTGGCGTGGCATGAACCTGGTCATGGTCATGGGTTTTGCCCTTCATTCCTGGAGCATCCCAAGGGAGACCTGTGGGAGTGTTCTTCATGCCAGTAGGGCTGGACTGTGATGGGGCAGAAGTGGGGGTTCCCTGGCCTTGATGCTCCCTGTCTTGTGTTTCAGGTTGTTCTTCCGACGACACTACCCCCTCAACACGGTCACCTTCTGCAACCTGGACCCCCAGGAACGAAAGTGAGTGCTCTAAAGTGTGTGTGGGGGGTGGGGGTGGGGTGGGGAGGAGCACGTGTCCCATGTCCCTTTCCCTCCCCCAGGCTCTGGGTTTCCTTGGAGCAGGGTCTTGGCTTGCTTTGTCCAACTTGCTCTTGCAGAGAGCAGGGATGGAAGGTCAACTTAGATTACATGTGGCAACATCAGCTTCTCCTCATGACTTCTTGGTGTCTCTAAGCCTCTTCATGCTGGGGGAGAGGTCCACCAGGTTTTGTCCAATGTGACAAGCCTGTGCAAGGCTTCACTGGTCCTCCAGCATCAGTGCAGCGGCAGTGCTGCAGCCCTGTCTCTCTGTGGGGTTCAGGAGGCACTTCACACCTCACACCTCCTTTTTTCCTTGCAGGTGGACTAAAACCGATGGTAGTGGCCCAGCTAAGTAAGTAGTTTGGTGCTTCATTCCTTCCAGCTGCTTTTGAGGTGGCTTCTGCTGGTGTTTGAGCATTGTCTGGGAGATGCCTCGTGCAGGGCAGCCTCTTGGCCACAAATGTGATAGAAACATCTTTCAGCCCCAGATTCCTGGTCAGAGCAGGCCAGTATAGCTCTTGTCGAACTGTCCTTACTGGAAACTCGTGGTGGAGTCAGCAGGAGCAGACTCATGGAGCAGAGCTGGGGATTATGCTGACGGCACATGAGCTACCGGCCGTACCTTCCCTTTCCTTTTATCCTCCTTGCCCTGACCCACAGGAGCACAGGGCCACCAACTGAACCCATTTCCAGGGGCAAATTCCCACTAATTTTAGCCATCGTGTTAGAAAAGGTTTTTTATTAGGATGTCCAGCTGCTGGGATATTTCCCCTCTCCAATTAGAAATGCCACGGCCCAGGCCTGTCTCACATTCTGTTCCCCCGTATTTATAGCTTGAGTTTGCACGTTCTAATTAAAAAAAATAAAAGACATTTTATTTATTGGGGGGAGAGACTGACAAAAATAACCAAATGGTCTCACCCAGCTTCCCATGTCCCCACATGGCCTTCCCGGTTTCATGGGGTGTCTCATATGGGATCAAACCCAATGACCAGCCCATCGCACCTCCATGGTTTCAAGGGTCATCGCCCAAACTGCAGCAGTACTGCGAGCATCTGGAAGGTCCTTTCTTAGGGATGGTCTAGGAAAAGGTGGAAGGGGTGGTCAGAGCAAGAAGAGGAATTCTGCCCAAGAGATGATGGATAGATATGTAGTGCTGGCCTTGAATGAAGCTGTAGCAAAGGGAGGAGTAGACTGGTCTTCATGCCAGCCTGGTTGAGATTTCTGCATGTGCATCTTGCAAGGTGGATGTTAAAGTGGGGCAAGTGGGTAAGACCATGCTGGAAGAAGGGGTGGTGTACCTCACTGAACATCTCGCCTTCTCCCCACTCAGGCTCTTCGGCTTCGTGGCCAGGAAACAAGGGAGCACCACAGACAACGTCTGCCACCTCTTTGCTGAGCTGGACCCGGACCAGCCGGCTGCAGCCATTGTCAACTTCGTCTCCAGAGTGATGCTCGGCTCCGGCCAGAAAAGATGAACCGGCGCTTGCGGGCGATTCTTGAATTTTGTAGAAGGACTTGGAGCTGATCCGAGAAGGAGTGTGAGGAAGTGCATTGTGGGAGAGGGAAGTGAATCGGGAGGGGGGGGAAAGGGTTGGAATTTTGGAGGAAAACAGTGAACAACAAAAATAAACCCCAGCGAAACCCCTAAAAACTCAACACAAGCTGAACACACGCATAGAGGAACCAAACCCATGTACTTACATAAGAGAGCCACAAAGTCATGCCAGACAGGATGCACGTCCCACCGCAGGGAAGGTGACCAAAGCGAAGGCGGCAGCGAGAGGTGTGTTCCCTGCTCTTGGTGTCAGTCTCAAGTGGTGACATCCAGTCAGGACTGAGCATGGGACCATGACTGATGATTTCCGTCTGGAAAAAAGGAGGCAACCGGCAAGTCCCATGGAGGAAGCTCCATCCCAGCAGCTCTGTCAGTGAACATCAGCTGTGTGTTTGAAATGACCTGTAGGAGATAATGTCGTGGGTCTGCAGATCATTAGAAGAGATGCCCTTGGAAACCTTCCTTTGCTGGGCTGCAGTGGAGGGTCGTAGCCACCCGCCATGTTTCTCCCCAAACTTGCTGGCCACCTGGCAACTTGCTGGGGACATGGGGGAGCTTGATCCTGAGCCCTCCAGTCCCTGGGGAACTTGGCTGTGGGCTGACCTCTTGCTGACCCAGAGCACGGCGCCAGTCACAGGTGAGCTGCTGTGAGTCTGCCCAGAGAGGGGGGAGCTCACAGCATTTCCCCACCTCTCAGGGGGGGCTTGTGCCCTCCTAGCCCTTGGGGAGGTGTGGGGGGCTCCTGCCATCCCATGCCTGGGGAAGGCAGATGCTCCCTGAGGACAGAAAGTCGCCTCCTCTCCTGTCTTCCCCTTTTCCCTCCCATCAGTAGTCCTCTTTGGCAGTTTTCTCCTGCAGCCCGTCCAATGTTCTCTTAACACAAACAAAACAACTGAGAAAGGAAAGAAAAACATTGTAGTAATAATAATAATAATAACAATAATAATAGTAATAATAATTATAATAATAGCGGATGCTGGCACGGGTGGGTTCCCCGTGGGAAGCAGCAGACCCGTGGCTACCCCGTCTCACTCTTTGGAGATGCACAAGTGGTTTTTAAATTGCATGAACGTTCAAGTTGCACGAAAGGCGAATGACTACAAGTAACTCAGGCGCTTTCTTCTCCGTGTATTTTAGAGGCCACGTTAAAAAACCAAAATGGAAGAAAATTACAAAA
>VXBZ01001853.1:561756-612626 GCA_013399135.1 Heliornis fulica | reverse complement strand
AAAAGAAAAAAGGAAAGGACCTGCGGTTGCTGGGCAGCTTTGGCTCGGTGGGGAGGTGACAGGTCCTCCGAGAGCCACCCAGCTCTGCACGTGTGCACCCCCAAAATTGGCTGGCTGGAGGCTCGTGCCCCCTGAATGCACCGTAGTTTTGCAGTGGCTTCGGTGCCTTTGGCTTCTCCCTTTACTTCGGGTGGTGAGGAGAGCCAGCCGGGGGATGGGGGGGCAAGAGGGGCAAAGGGCCCCCAGAGCTGCTGTGGAGGGAGCATCCGTGGTTGGGGGAAGCAGGCTGAGGAGGGGACAGAGGATGCTTTGGTCACACTTGCAGGTTTGGGAGGGGGTAGAACAGTGATTGCTGTGCCCTCTGCTGCAAATGTGTCCCCCTCCCCACCCTAAAGTTTTTTGGGAGAAGTTTTCAGTGCAAAGTGGCCCAGATTGTTTATTGGGGGCAACAGTTAGAGATATAACACTGCAAGCCCCCTCCCCCCCGAGAGCTTGTCTCCCTCTGATTGCCCTTGCCTTGATAGCTATAATATATATACAATATATCGTTGAAATACTGTAAGCTACCGAAATTTTAAGGAGGAAAAAAAGGTTAAATTTACACTCTGAAAGTATTTATTTTTGCCATATTGCTTTCCACACATCATATCTCCCTCATTATATCTGCCCCCCCTTCCCCTGCCCCGGGGAAACACCTGCACGTTAAAAGAAAATCCAGAGCAAGGAAAAATACAGATGGCGGAAGAGGCGTGGGGGTTCCCCGTGTCGGGGGTGTGTGTGTGTGTCGCCCCCAGATCGGGGTGGCGTGCGTGTGACCGGTGTGCGTGTGTGTGTGTGCGTGTGGGGGATCGGCGTGGTGGAGGGGGCTGGCATGGCCGGAGGCTGTACAGATGTACATGAAAGGATGAGTAGCGGGGAGTTGGTTGCGAGACGGCGGTGGGATGGGGGTCCAGGTGGGGGACGCTTTCCCCTTCTCCGGCTCCCCAGCCGCACGGATGTGGAGACTGTTTTGTTTTTGACGTTTCCAGAAAGCGATTCCCTCCTTCTGCGAAATTCAAGTGAGATGAGAGCCGATCTCATCTGTAATCTCCTCACCCCCGCCGTTCACCGATTAGAGAAAACACTGTGTTTATAGATACTTAAAGATATATTTTTGAAAGCCTCTATTTTTCAGACTTGTTTTTCTCACTGCTAAGAAAAGAGATGATAATAATGTAATTTTATTTTAATCTGCTGCCTCGGAAACCGGTGCTTGAAAACTCCTGTTCCTCTCTTCCTCCCCGTACAAACGAAGCAGATCTAAGCACCCCGGAGGTGTCGCGCAGAAGCCGACCCCAGCAGATACCTGCCGATAGCATCACGCCTACTTCGGGCCCTGGGCCGCTCATGGCTTCCCCACTAACCCACTAGCTGAAGATTTAGACCGTATCCCAGTCATGAACACTAACAAAATCGTCAGATGATTGTATTATATTTTTTAACACTGAGCTAACCACCTTCCAATGATGTAGCTGGGTGTTTGTCAGCTCCCTTTAAAGGCACTTTTTAATTTCCTTTTTTCTAAGTTACATTTTTGTGTGTAACTCCCCTTTCTGTCCCTGGGAGAGACCATTGGACCCTGTTGAGGATGTCCCAGCTCAAGGGGCTGGTGGGGACCTAGTGTTGATATTTTTTTTCCTTATGAAAGGGACAGAAAAGACTTTTTGGGTTAGTTTGCTTTTTTTTTTTTTTTTTCTCTTTGGTTTTTAAATGCAGTCATGGTATTTGAGATTTGAGCTTGCCGAGCTAAGCCCAGCATATGTTTCATTGTAATCACACTGCCGTTGTCAGCAGCTGGATGGTATCTCTCTCTCTCTCTCTCACACACACACAAACACATCCCTCCTTCCTGCACAAAGAACTGCATATATTCTTGCCAAAGATATCCTTAAAAACGCACTTTTCCCNGCTGCCTGTCCCAAACAGTAGCACCTGCACCGTGCAAAACATGGGGTTCCCGTTCAATGGGGCTGCCTCTGGCTATCTCCCACCCTGGCAGCTATTCTGGGGCATGATCCATGTCATCATCTGCTGATGGGATGCATCCATCTCACAGCTTTTGCCTGCCCCCCCCCACACCCATCACCAGTGGACACAGGGTGGGGTCATGAGTTTCAGCGAAGTTTGGGGTTACTCTGAACATAACATTTGCCGTCTGCCCTTGGTCAAACCGCACGTGGAAAACAAACCAGGTAGGGAGAAAAACCCAACCTCTGGGCATCGATTTTCCAGCACCTGAACCCGAGCGCAAAGTAAATCCCCACCCAGCAGGTCGGGCGGGTAAAGAAACCAGTTGCCCCAAAAACCCCAGACAGCAGCATTAACAAAAGGCAACCCTTCCCGTTGGAGCAGGCAGGAGGATCAGACAGCAAAGGAGCCCGCAGGGGCTTGTTTCATTTCGTTCGTTTGTTTTGCAAATTGCAAGGTTGGTTTGGGGTTACTAATTTTTTTTTTCTTTTCCTTAAAAAGGAAAAAAAAAGCGGGGGGAAGAAAAAAAGGAAGCAACCCCACGTTTCTGTTGGCGATCCTGTGCCGCTGTGTTATGTGTGGGGTTTGTTTTTTGTTGTTGTTCTTGTTGTCTTTGTTACTTTGGGAATGTTACGGATTTATTTGTTAATCAGTGTTAATGAGCAGTTTCAAACTTTTAGACTCGCCCATTTCTGTGTATTTATATAGATGGGAAAAAAAAACCCCACCCCGTTATATTTTGTATCTTTATGCCCATAATGTTGTCACACGTGTAAGGATGACTTCGGTCGCGCCATGTCCGTGTGTGAATGTGACTCCGCTGTTGTCTTCCCATTGTACAGATGTTGGATTCTTTGCAGTTCCTTGTATGGCTTTATAAGGTGTTAAAAACAACAAAAAAAAATCAGTTATATAAAATATACTGTTGCTTGGAATGCCAGCTTGGTGTCTGGATTGCTGGAAATGTATCTTGAAATTTAAGGGAGCGCAGGAATAAATGCTCTGTTCTTTTTTGCACAGGGGAAAAAAAACCAAACCAACGCTAAAAAGCAGCGGGTGATGTGTTTTCTCCGGGCTGTCATTTCCCCCCCTGTTCTTCGACGGCAGATTGGGGCCCCTGGACAGATGCGGGGTGGTGGGCGTGGGTAGAAGGAGGGGTTGTGCCGCTGCTTGTCAGCCTCCAGCCGCAGCTTGTGTTCACCAGATGCTCGCTAACCAGACAGCCCCACAACTTCCTACATGGCTCCTGCTCCAACTTGGGCTTTTGTTTACCAGGAGGGACCTCTCCGGCTTGCTGGGCGGGCACTGGGTGCACTTCAAATTCTGCTGCTTTCTCCCAGGTTGCCTTTAGGTGCCATCTGTCCAGCCCCTCTGAGTCCATCTCCCTCAGCAGAGCGGGATGGATTGGTGCTTGTATTTTTACCTACACGAAGGTCTGCTCCCATTATATATCCCACTCCCTGCCCCTTTTGGAGACCTGCTCCTCCCCTGTGTCCAGCAAAACGTCCCCCAAAGTGTCAGGCCTGGCTTTACCAGCTCTCAGAGCAATTCCCAGCATCTGTCAGAGCTCTCAGCCCTCTGCTGTCTGCCTCTGCTCCTTCCCTTCCTCGCTGAGTTGGTGGCCAAGACCCGGCCCCCGGGATGGATTGAGTTTAATTATACAAGAAATAACAGCCAGAGCAGCGGCAGTTTCTCTGGCGCCAGTGCTGCTGTGGCTCAGAGGCTCAGAGCTTCTCCCGGGAGCCGGCAGCACTAAAAATACCTCCTGCCTTTCTCTAAAATAGCTGCAGGGCCAGGGGCGGGTTGAGGGGGCTGCTTGTGCTGAGACCCCGTGCTGCGGGGCTTGTGCTGGGGGTGGGGGTGAAGGCAGGAGGGGTAAAAAAGGAAAGGGGAGGAGATGGGATGGTTTCTGGCCACCCAGAAATAGCTGTGGGGTGGTGCGTGGGCATCCAAGCGACATGCCCTCTGAGCCAGGCTGCACCACGGGACCCTGGGGAGGTACCTGGTGTCTGCCAGCCTTGGCCTTGGCTGTCCCCTGTCCGCCCTGGACCTGCAGCATTCCTCTCCCCATCCACACCATGGGGATGGCATTTCCTTGCCAGTTGCTCTCGTGTTTGTTTGTTCCTGCTGGAATCACACCCCTCAGGAGCCAGTACCAGCTGCCTGCCCATTGCCCATGCTCCTGCCCGGGGTGGCTGCTGCTGGGTGTCCCCCCCGGGCAGCAAGGAGAGGAGGCGAGTGCCTGGACATGGAGTGCCTGGACATGGACAGACTATTCCTTGCAAGTCTTAAACTGCTGTGCATTCCTCCCCCCGCTCCCACCCTGCTCCTTTTCTGCAGTTAATTCCCCATTTCCTTTCCAAAATTCCTCTGGAGCTTCTGGTTTGTGTTTTTCCTCGACATGTTCTTATCTGCCACCCGCTTCCCCTCACTGGCTCTCACAGCACTGGCTTTCTAGTGTCTCTCTCCTTGCAGCTTGCTGCTGTCTCCAGGCCAGACTGGTGGCTCTGGTGTGAAGGATGGCAGGACCCACCAGCTCCACGCTAAGAAACCTTCTCTCCATTGTATCTCCCTGAGCCTCTTGAGTCCCCACCTCCATGTTCCCAAACCAGCGGGTTTTTTCCCCACTTTCAGCCCCTGCTCTGGAGGCTCTGGGCCACCCAAGGAGTGTTTCCTGTGGAGCTGTGAAAGGCGGTGAAGTTACTTCCTCCTCTCTGCCTCCTACTCCAGGAGTAAGAGGTGGGCACAGTGTTGGGCAGAAGAGTGGTCAGAAAACCCTGGGTTGGGGCCAGGGCACCGAGCTTTTGCCAAGGGCAGGTATTCCTAGCTGCCCCCTAGCAAATGTGGTCAGACTCCATCAGCAAACTTGGGGTCATGGTGTTTTCTCTTCTTTCACTTTTTCTCACGCTTCTCAGTGGTACTGAGGCGCCTTCAGAAGTGTCCCCAGGGGACAGAAGGTGTGACACAGCCTGGCTTTTCCCAAGGTTCCTGCATGGGCAAAGGCCAGGAATTAACCAGCTTCCCCAGGGTGGGAAGGGTGGGACAGACCTGATAGGGCCAAAGCCACCCTGGTGCTGGGATGAGGTGTGCTCATATCTACACCCTTCAGCAAACAGTGTCCCTGGCACTGTCCTGCTGCAGCCACTGATGTCAGACCACCATGGTCATGTCCTCCCATCCAGTCCCAACTCACCTGTGCCCCATCGCCACACAAGGGAGGGACTGTCCACATGTCCAGCTGTGCCCGACCGATGCTGTACCACTGCCTGCCAAGTGCCCACATCCCATTTCCTTGCCCAGTTCAGGCTCTGCACTGTTGTGATGGGTCTGGGACCTGAGGTGGAAAACAGTCTCTGGGGGTTGAAATCACTTAAACATTCTAGAAGGTCTGATCGAAGCTCCTCCGCAGGGAGGTGTGTGTGCTGGGCAGGGTGCTGCCTGCCACGCACCCCTGTGCCACACTATGAACCACACACACNCACACACACACACACACCCCTCACTCGCGGGGGTTGTGTGTGTGGGAGTGGCAGTGACTCCTTGCAGGCTGCAAACCATGCTGTGGCGGACGGGATGCTGCTGCCAAGTCACCGCATCCCTGAGTTGCTCTGTCACTTTGTGCAATGGTGACACTCCAACCCATTGGTGCAGGGGCAAGGGCCTCTGGCCCAGGTGCCTGGGGCTCCTATCAACCAGGGCAGCACCAAAATAGGAGCTTCAAGCGTAAAAGAGAGGGGTCAGCCAGCTTCCCTTGCAACAGCAGCTCACCTGGAGCAATCTCTGTTCCCTGGGCCAAACCCTCAGCCCTGAAGGACGGGGACCAAAGCAGTGGTAAAGGACATGACGTGTGAGTGCTGCCATCCAACACAGCAGGGCCTGGGGAAGTCCATTATCAGACTGGTGGTGTGAAAAAACATCCCAGGATGTACTCTATATGCTTCATTATCATCCCAGGAGGACATTCTTCTTGGTGAGGAGCAGCAATATGCAGCCTGTGGTGAAGGAATTATGCACTCTCCTTAGACATGGTGGACAGGAAAAGGCAGCAGAAAGGGATTTGGGTTAAATACTGAATAAAGAGGGAAGATGAGGAAAACGTGACACTCTGGAATGGTTTACCTGGAGAAGGTAAATTCTGGAGGTGTTTGAGGGTGGGGGGAGAGTGGTTGGGCTTGTCCTCGGAGTAGAGCAATCTGTAGGTCTGGTCTGTGGTAGGGTGATAGGTAGGACTTGTCTGTCCGTCTGCCTTGTGAGGTTCTGGCTCCATCTACAGGGATGTGCCTCCAAGTGATGGAGGCCTTGAACTGCCGCATGCCCAAAGCAGGCTGGGCAAGAGGTGATGATGTCTCCTCACTTTCAGACAGCTTCTCCGGCGGCTCCTCTCCTGCAGCACATCTCTGAGTTGTGCTCCCACTGCTCTGTGATGGTCGGACAAGCTCAGGTGCAGTGGGGTTTGTACATCCCTGACATAAAGAGCCTGGGAGCCTGCTGGGTGGCTGTGGGACTCCAGTTGGAGTGCCTTGAGCTGGATGGTGAGTGCTCCTGGCACTGCTGGCCCCAGGCGCTCTGCACAGCCTCTGCCAGGCCCTGCATGCTTTTCACAGAAGGACAACCCAAAGATGTCCCTCTGCAGGCCTTCCATGGGGTGAGTCTTCCCACCTCCATGGCAGTACAGAAAGTACAGAAGAAAGAAAGTACAGAAGAAAGAAAGTATGAAAGAAAGAAAGTAGGAGAGAAAGAAAGTAGGAGAGAAAGAAAGAAGGAAAGAAAGGAATGAAGGAATGAAGGAAGGAAGGAAGGAAGGAAGGAAGGAAGGAAGGAAGAAAGAAAGAAAGAAAGAAAGAAAGAAAGAAAGAAAGAAAGAAAGAAAGAAAGAAAGAAAGGAAGGAAGGAAGGAAGGAAGGAAGGAAGAAAGAAAGAAAGAAAGAAAGAAAGAAAGAAAGAAAGAAAGAAAGAAAGAAAGAAAGAAAGAAAGAAAGAAAGAAAGAAAGAAAGAAAGAAAGAAAGAAAGAAAGAAAGAAAGAAAGAGAAAGAAAGAAAGGAAGGAAGGCGTGAGTGCAGGGAGGAATGTAATATTTGCAAGCTCATTGTTTTCAGCCTCCAACAACTGGATAAAACAAGCCACCAGTGAACAGCTTCTCGTGACTCTGCACAGTGTTCTTGCCAGAAGAGCTGGGCTGTAATGGGAGCTGCATGTGGGAGGGGAGGGTGCACTGAATCAAAGCGGAGTGCATCAGTGACCTTGGCCCTGGTGTAGTGGAGCTCTGCTGGGATGCACTGCAGTTGCTCAAAGGGCCAGGGAGGAGAGAAGAAGAGCGTTTATTGCTGAAGGACCTCGCTCTCTTGGCTGTTTGTGGGGCAGCTTGTATGAGAGCAATCTGTCTTCATAGGAGATGCTTAGCAAATGTCCTTGGCTCTACTGAGATCTGTTTTTCCAGCACTGAGCCACCATTGCCTGTTCCTCCATCTGGGAGAGCTGGGATGTAATATTTACTCACCAGCCTTGGGGTAGTCTCAAAAGACTTTTGCTCATGTGGGGTCCCTGTTTGAACAGAGATTTAGCAAGTGCACTGAGCTGAGAAGGGAAAAAACAGGAAAAAAGCCTTGGTAGGATGGGAGGAAGTGGGTATGGCATAATCTTGTCCCTTTGAGACAGTTTGGATTAAGGCAATATCCCAGGACAGGGGGCTCTTCAGGGCACTCTGTGTGGTCCCTCTAGGATGTTACTGAGGTGTTTGTATGACTCCTGAGGGATGACCCCATGGTTTATATGCATGAACTGATTTCCAAAATGTCACAGCTCTGCCTGCTTCTGATTCCTCATGGGCACAGTCTTTGGCCATGATCATCTCAGCTGAAATCTCTCTTCCCACTTAAACCAGTGTGGTGGTTTAACCCCAGTCGGCAACTAAGCACACCTCACTCACACGGTGGGAATGGAAAACAGTGAAAGTGAGAAAACTCCTGGGTTGAAATAAAGGCAGTTTAAAAAGGAAAGCAATAGTTTTGTGTGCAAGCAAAGCAAAACAAGGTGTTCATTCACCGCTTCCATTAGCTATCTCTAGGAAAGCAGGGCTCCATAACATGTAGTGGTGGCGTGGGAAGACAAACGCCATCACTCTGAATGTTTCCCTTTTCCTTCTTTATTCCCCAGCTTTATATGCTGACCATGACATCATAGGGTATGGGCTATCCCTTTGGTCGGTAGGGGTCAGATGTCCCGGCTACTTGCTGGTGGGACGGGGTGAGATGCAGAAAAGCCCTTGACTCTGTGTGAGCCCTGCTCAGCAGTGATGAAAACATCACTGTGTTATCAGCACAGTTTTAGCGCAAATCCAAACCAGCCCCACACTAGCTACTGTGAAGAAAATTAACTCTGTGACAGCCAAAACAAGCACAACTAGAAAATCAGGTTCATTCCCACCAGTTTTGCCTTGTGCCCCTTTGCTCTCCACAGGTCCCATGTGCCCATGCAGAGGAGAGAGTAAAAGAGGGTCTGTACTGCAGAGACCTTTTCATGTATGACCCCAGCCCTTGCTGCTGGCACTTCAGGAAAGATACCCTGCTTGCTCCTCAGCTGGAGAGATGGTGCTCAGGGGTCACCAGGACCCTTCACAGATGAGAGGAGTGAGGAGATGCTGTTTATGGAGGCAGCTATCTCCCTGGGAGCACCGGAAAGGTTTGTAGGACATGTCTGGGATGCCTGGGACATGTGGAGCAGCCAAGCTGACATTTTGGCAGAGTGCCTCTCAGTAAGACGTGAGTTGAAGCAGGAACCTGTGCCAAGGTCCTATTTTAAAGCAGCCCCCCTTGAACTCTTTGATATGGATAGCACTGGAGATAGGGTTTCACACATCTTTATAGCTCAAACTTCAACGTGAGAGAAACCTCAGCCTTGTTCAGGCAGGCTGCTATCTGCCCTGGCTTGATGGGTTGCAAGTGATGGCTCTCCTTCATTCCCAAGGCTCCCTGGCTCCCACATTTAGAGGGAGATCCTAAATACCTTCCAGCATGGAGAAAGTGCTTGGCTGTGAGCTTTCTCAGGACTCTGGTGCTCAGTCCTGGCTTTCCTCCTCTTCCCTTCTGGGAAATATGGAGGCACCCCATCTTTAGACACTTCAGAAACTGCTGGATGGGCTAAGGAAGAATGACTGTGCAGAGCATGACGCATGAACCCAGAGAGCCTAACTATAGTCCACCTGTCCTCACAAGCCCTCTCTAAGGTCAGGACCCTACTATCCCTTCACTGCAGTCTTCCTCAACCTCATTTTTACCAAGAATCCTCTCAGAGTTACCAGTTGTGAAGGAATATCTCAAGTAGAGATGCTGAAGGGTTTGGTTATGCAAGTCCCAAGGAAACATCAGCGATCTCAGNCCTCCTGCCCGGAGTCCCATTGCCGGCACTGAGGGCTCGTACCACTAGAGGTCGGCCGGTCCCTACCGATGGGACCTCTGAAAACAGGCGGAGGGAGCAGCAAGCCAAAGATGACTTCAAAGAGCTTGGCTGATGGGGCCTTGTGTGTGTGTCTATGTGACAGACACTTCCTCTTGCACTGACATTTCTCCCGGCCCCGGGCCAGCTTTCCAGGGTTGGTGCTGCTCATCTTATAGGTTGGCATATTTGACACTCTAGAAGAAAATCCAAATCTTTCAGGGCAGGGGAGTGCTGGAATAGCAGGAGTGCCAGCTTTTCATGGTGGGGAGGAGGAAAGAAGAAGAAGAAGAAAAAAGATTGCACACACAGAACTGTGGCAGCCCCAGAGGAAGCTCCAACCTCGTTCAGGTGAAGGTCACCCTCTGTCTCATGGAGAGGGGTCTTGGTGCTGGTTGCACTCCCCCATTGCTCAGTGACTCGCAGGAGCTCAGGAGCTGGTTGTGCCCTCAGGACCTTTCATCGAGCATGAAACACCTACAGCCCCCAGGTGTGGGTCTCACCTCCTGTCTGTGCAATTAGGATTAGGGACTCAGCAAGGGAACAATCAGGGGATTTAATGAAGATCTATCTCCTGTGAGGCTCTGTCCTGTCCACCTGCAGGGCAAGGGAGGAGGCTGACCTGGCCAACCTGGAGAAGGCAGGCTGCAACTAAACTGCACATAGTGCTGGGAGTCCTTCAGTTCAGCACAACTGTGAGCAGCAGGTTGTGAATGCTGTATTAACTGGGTGGAGCTTTGGTATATCAGTGACTTGCCCTGAAGCCACCCACTCCCTGTGCAGCCCTTCTGTCTGGCTGGTTTGTGTGAGCCCCGCAGCTCTTCTTGTTGGTGCTTTAACATGTGAGACAGGCCCAACACAGCTGCATTGCCAGAGGTTGAAGCACACTGAGGCAGAAAACATCACCGATATTGCAAGTGGCTGGGACCCAGCCACCTTCCAAGCTGGTTGGAGGTGGGCTACTGGCCATGATATAGGTAGCCCTAACACAAACTGCTTTGCTCCCATGGGCACTGCAAATATCTTTCTCACCAATTTTTTAAAATGCAAGGACCTTCTCTCCTTTCTGGAACATGACCTCCAGTGTCTGCACAGAAGCTTTCCTATACTGTCTGCCCACAGCTAGATTGAGCCTGGAGAGGTCTGGTTTTACTTTTATTTCCTCACAGGTTGCTTGTTTGCTCATATGTCTGAGGTTATGTCTATTACAGTCATCGGTTTCTCAGTTGCAGTGCTACACACCTGCAGTATTGATGAACCACAGCTCCATAAGGAGCCCATGGGATGATGTTTCACCAGATTTTCAGGTCCTGGGGAGTTGTTGGAAGGGGGGGGGGAATGTAGTTCCTTCATTTACCTGTCTAAGTCTTAGGTCAATGCAGGAGTGAACCACACAGAGGATGTGCCTCAGTCCCCTGGGTAGCAGCCAGACCTGATTCCATCCAGATGCTCTCTAAATGGCTTTCAGATGTCTCTCCTTTAGGAGAACAGCTTGGTACCTACCACCCGGTTTGGTGCATGGCTCAGACAGGCTGCTCCCTGCCCAGTGCTTCCAAGAACTCAGCGATCCAGAGGCTCCCTCAAATCGCCAGGCACTCAGTCCTGCCAAGTCTTCTCCAAGGAGATGGTGATGACAGAGTTCACTTTAAGGAAGGGGAGAAGCAAGCCTACCTCCAAGTGTTGTCCCTGCCAGCTATGGAGGAGTGGGTGAAAGAAACATCAAAACGCTGGAAAATCAGAGCTCTGCACTGGTCATGACTGTCCCGGCAGCGAAGGGGACCTCGCTGGATGGAGGTCAGCCTTCTGCTGCTGGACTTGGCTCTTCACTCCAAAAGGGGCTGAGCTTTAGCTGGTTTGAACTCAATATCTCAGTTCTTCCATTTGTTACCTAAAGCAGGCCAATTTGTGTAATTTTTGGAAACTCATTTCATGTAATCATAACCCTATGGTACAAGAAAAAATACTTTAAATAAATACCGTCGTGTTTTGTGACACAAAAACCAGATACAGTGTATGGAAAATATAACCTCCTTCCATCTGGAAATGGCTTGGGATTATCTACTTTTTCTTGTAACTCATTTTCTACATGTCTTTGCTTTGAGGGTGATTTACTGCAAACATCTCTGTGTTCCCTTTGCTGTATTGATTCAAAGAAATCCTTTCACAATGAAATCATATTTTCCATGCATGAAAAAAAAAGAGTCAGATAGAAGATGAAGAATATTATTGTAACAGGAAAATGGTTAGGACAAAGAAAGCTTATAATTTTGTAAACAGAGGTTGGGAGGAGGCTTTTGGGATTGAGTTTCTGGGCAGCGAGTCAGAGGGTTTTTCTTTTCTTATTTTGAAGACTATACTGGCAAGGTCTACAACACAGAAAGAAATAAACAATTCTCCCCTCCAACATGGCTTTGATAGCTCAATTAGCAAAATTGAGAATTTGATGGAGGACGCACCAAGGAACCTTGGCTGTCTCGGGGAAATGGTGCAAAGTTAGAGGTCTTGTCCCATCATTGGCAGTTTGCTAGAGAGGACTTTGATGCTATCTTCTACTCCTTAATATTTAAGTGACCAAACAAAGCATTACATGCCACAGATGTGATGGTGTCACTCATCCTGTGGGGCAAAGAGTAGGCGAGGAGAGCACTTTCCAACTAAAACTAAAATTTTGGATTTAAAATCCATTGGAAAAAAAAAAGACAACAATCTCTTTCCCCTCCCATTAGTCACAGTGAGTAACTGGGAGAAGGGGGTGATGGCTGTGGAAAGGAATGACATTTGGCTAAGTAAAAGTTTATGGTATTTGCAAACACTTAGCAAGCAGGTGATTACTGTTGTTTTGATTGCTAAAACCATTCTTCTCTTTTGGATAACCCAACATTTTCTTGTGGAACAATCAGAAAAAAATGTGCAGGAAATTGTGAAATTTTTTTTTCTGCTATTTTTGTCCATTTCTACAATTGCCAGCGATGACCAACTTGGTTTCTAAACACTGCCACCACTCTGCTGGGATAGCTTATTGGGAAGGCATGTGTGGAACGGCTCCTCCCAAGGGAACCGTTCTGCGTTGCCTGTGAATCCTCAGCTTCAACGTGTTTTGGCAACAAGGAACAGGGGGAGAGAAACTAGCATGCAACTTCTGGGCAGCTCCATGTGCCTCACCTGGAATTGATTTTCAAGGGACCCATCTTCATCTGATGTAAATCAGCACATCTCCATGAGCTTTGCTTGGTTGGGTATTTTCCAAAAGTCTTGTATCTGGGCAGGCAAAAGGTTTGCATGTCATAGATGTTTTTTTCTGTCCCACTGTCCTGCTTGTATCCCCTGAGGCTGTGTCCTCTGAGAGGGTTGGAGATGCTTATGAGTTCTGAGCATCTATTTTGGGTTTCTACACCAGTGGGGAAGATGGGTACTTGGCTGGGAGATTTTATTTGTGTGAAGAAAAATTCTGCTTGGGCAGAACCAGGGAAATTCCTTTCTGGGGCACATGGTCCTTCTAGGTTCAGTGCCAGTGACACATTTGGAGCTGCTGATCTGGGGCCTTGTACGCTCCGGCTCTGGTTTCACAGCTTTTGTGAGCTTCGTTGGAAAAGCCTTCAACCCTCTCGTCCAGGTTCACCACCTCCTCTCCCAGCTGTAAAAATAACCCAGGGTGGGACGGAGAGCTACACCCTCTCCCCTTCCCGTGGACCTCAGCAGATGTCGTGATGGATGGTGAAAGCCAACTCTGTGGAGGTGTCAATGGAATTTGGCTGCAGAAGGAACTTGGTTTATTCTGTCATTCATCAGGGCAGTGATTGCTGCCTGACAACTGGCAAAATCAGCTCATTTCATTCAACCAACAGTGAAATTCTAGATCTTTCCTTGAGCTCTGCTTGGAGGTCTTTCCAACTGTCTGCATGCCCCCGTTCTCTGTCTGGCTCCGGCTCTGGCTCAAAGACCGGTGATGAGGTTTAGCTCTGACCTAGGCTGACACAGGCACAATTAGCCTTAGATCCATTTGGCAAAGTTGATAAATCAAATTATTCCTTCTCTTTTGCCTCCTTCCCTGCAGATGATATTTGTTGCTGTCAACCATGATCCAGAAGGATGTGGGTGTTTCAGGACTGATTGGAGAAAGTTTTGGATCACTGGAAATAAAATTCCCACATCTGTGCTTTCTCATACCATGTGTCTCCACTGCTACCTGCAGAACAACAATAGAAAGGAAAGTGTTCACCCCAGGCATCGAGTTGGCAGCGATCTCTTGGAATCACTGGTCATCTGGAAACAAGGGACAGTTTCCCACACACTTGGGTGGAGTCTGTGCTTTGTCTGCAACGTTCTCTAATTTCTCCTGTTATTTTGTTGACCTTCCCAGATGTGTAGGCAGAAATGTGGAAGAACATCTCGAGAGTAGGGTACAGGGGATTGGTTCCACATCATGGCACCATTTTATCTTCCTTGGAAGACTATCTGGGTTAATTTGGGATCTCTTCCTTTCATTTCCAGTGCAGAATTTCATACTCAGGAAGAGGACTGGAAGTCCTGTGGATGGAAGCAGCAAGTTTCTTCTAGCAAGGTTCTCACAGTTGGCTGCAGGAGGAAACAATACTTCCCATAGTGACTTGTCAGGACTCTTTGAAATGCCTTTCAGATTCTTCTGCCCTTTTCATCCACTCCATATCAGAGCTGAGATGCCTGATTTCAGCCTGATGAGACAGCTACAGCTGTAGAGGGCAACACATCAGAGAGCTTGGGGAAGCTACGTAAGTCCTGGGCACCGACAGTCTTCATGGCTTCTGTCCTCCATATCCTTTTCCATTTGTAGTCCCTGGCTCTGAGAAGGCCAAGTTTCTATATCCCACGTTAGTCCCAATGAGATTGTATGGGTCACTAAGCTATGATGTGTCAGATCAGTGAGGCAAAATCTGGTGTTGCAAGGATTCTTGGTTCCTCAGCTCATCCCAGCTCTTTATTTCATCTTTTCACTTTTCACATCCTTGGAAATGGTGACATTTGGCTCTGCAAGGCTAGGCTGCCTAGCCTACTTCCCACAACTTGCAGGTTTAAGCTCCAAGTTAATGGTTATCTTTGCCCACTCTCCTGTCATCACTTGTGATCAACACCTAGGGTTTCTCAGAGAGAGATAAAAATACCATAATGCATATAATTGATCAGTACCATAATATAGGTATAGGGAAATCCCATGATGCAGCATCTTAAGCCCAGGCTAGTGGTTTGGAAAAGGTTTGTCAGCTTTGGATGTCTTTCAGGGCCTGTTCTGCTAACAGGATCCTTGTACATGTCAGAAGATGTGTCTCTTAGTGGAAGTGACAGGCAGTGTGGGCTTGTGGTCAGAGCACTTCCTTGTTAATTGCCTTGACTCTACCCATGACCCCATCCAGGACCCAGCTGCTCACTGAACTCTGTATTTCCTGAAGCATCTCCTTGATTCAGCTGCCTCCAGCTCTGAGAAATGGGTCTGCTTGAACAATTTGGTTTCTTCCTTTGCGTGGCAAGGGCTGACATGACCTGGCATTTGGCAGTTCGATAGAGGTTTTGGTTGTCTTGCCCGTTATGGAGATGATGGCTGGAGTGGAGGAAGAGGAGTGCTCCTGACCTGCTTGCTCACTCTGGTTGTGAAGACTTGCTGCACTTTTCTGGCTTATCTAAAACAGTTCCCTTCAGTCCTTTCCAAGTCCTCCCATTCCCGATCTTCCCCCGCTTCCCATCTCACCATGAGCCTGTATGTCTCACTGTCTGCACAGATGTTTCCGGGCATCTGAGCAAGCAGAACGTTCCTGACTGTGAAATGCAGCCCCACAGCTGTATTGCAAACAGCTGGTTGGGGGGTGGTGCCTGGCCGGGAAATTTCTCTCAGTGTTGAACCACATTTCAAACACAGACCCCTCCCCACCGCTGCCCTTGACCTGGGGTAGGACTGGGAAAGAAGGGCCAGGTCCCATAGATGTGCACAGGTGGTAAGTGGGGTGGGGGCCTCCAGGCCCAGGACATGGAAACACCATTCATTTGGGCTTGACTTTGACTCTAGACACAAACTCCTGGTCACAATCAGAAAGCCCTGATTTCACATGGAAGCAGGAGCCCCTCACAGGAGGAACACTGAGAATTGCTCTCAGCCCCCATCAAGTCTTTGAGAATTGCATTCATGTAGTGGCAAAGCCAAGAGTTGGATGAATCTCGCCAGCATCCTCAAGGGGTGAGCATATAAGCTATCATGCCAGAACATTTAGAATTTATTGGACTCTTCATTTGATGCATGGCCAAGCCCACGTGTGAGCCCTTCAAAGAACAGATGCTGAGCACAGCCCACCTGTACTGAGTACAGCAGGCTCCAGGTAGGTTAGAGCATAGGGGTGCTCTTTGGGGTCAAGTGGTAAAGTGCCTGCATGGGGAGCAAGCTCAGGAACTGCTGGAAACCACACTACACATTAAGGAAGGATCACTAGATGTAGGTGCACGGGTGAAGGTAATGAGGTTGTAGGTAAAAGCAAACTTTTCAGTGAACAGCATGGTGTAAAGGGGAACTGGCAGTCAAGAAATGATAGAAAGATCAAGATCTGCACCCTTGAAGTCTGCATGGGAAAATGGCAGCAACTGGGTTGGGAGCTTTTCAGTGTTCTCCAGGGATGCTTGAGAAGTGGCACATTATGAGGAGCTCTGTGCTTTCAGGTCCCACCCCATCTCCACGTAGGACAAAGTGGAACCTGCTGACCCTCAGCTGCAGAGACTCTAGCCAAGAAGCAGCCGGGAATTGGCAGTACCATGGCTGGGAAATGCCTCCCAGGAGCAGATGCCTTAAAAAAAAACAAATTAAAAAAAAGAAAAACAAAACCCCAAAACCCTACCCCACCAAAATCCTACGGGTTGGAGAAGGAAAGTAGAGAAGTCCCTTCAGCTGTTTAAAATGCCTTGTCAGCATCCGTGAGCGGTTGGCTGGCTTGCTGGCTTTGACAAAAATTGATGGGGACCATGTGGCAGTCAACACGGGAGAGGGTGGGAAGGTGCCAAGTTTTCCTATGTATGTGTGTGTGTGTGTGTGTATGTGTATGTGAGTGTGCATTTACTATCCCATCTCTTCTGCAGTTGCCTGTGTGACTTGTGCCAGCAAGCTGTGGAGATGTGGCCTTTCCCCAGAATGAGGAATGCGTCAAGGAAAGTGCGGTTGCATATGCTTATGAACATATGGAGGCCCTGGAGTCACGCCACACGGTTTGCCACTAATTGAAATAGGCTGGCTAACGTCTTATTGTGGCCACCAGGAGCAGCCCTGGGGGAGGAATGGCAGAGGAGTAGGGGAATGCAGCACGGGCACAGTACATCTTCCAGAGCATGACTGGGAGAAGAAAACACCTCCCCTTTCTCCTCCACCTCTTCCTGGATGGAGGGGATTCAGTGGGCCCACAAGCAGAAAGGGGAAGCTGTGCCCAAAGGGTTAAACATGAGTTGGAGGCTGGCCCAAAGTAAGGCCCTCTTGCGCCTGGATTAGATCCCTGTCCCACCACTGTCTGATGACTCCCCATCTCCCTCAGAGGAGAAGTGCTGCTTGTAAATAAGAGATAGAAAGAGGTTCCCAGTGGCAGCAGGAGGAACAGGAAGAGAACAATTAGGGGGCAACTTGCAGAACCACCTTGGGTAGTTTCTGAAAGGGGATGGCATGGGAGAAGAAGAGGACCAGAAACATCTGGGCTGTTCTGTGGGCACAGAAAAAAATCATTCACACACAGAGTTAACTTCTGGCTGCTCCTGTACCAATGGTTTTCTGTGGCATGTTCATGTATGGTCAAATGCTGACTGTCATCCTTATGCAATCTCTGAAGTGAGCTTGGAAGGATAACATCTACTTCTAGTATAGGCTCAAAGACATCCTGATACATCATGGGCAGGTTGCACAAGCTGGGTCTGGGCTGAAATACATTTCAGTAGCGCAGAAGAAGCAAGCTTGGCTCTTCTTCCAGGTACCCTTCCTTGGGATTCCAGTGCACCTGAGCATCTCTTCACTTTTCTAAATAAGGCTCTCTGCTGCCTGTTCCTTCCCACAGGTGCCCACGCAGCTCTTGAGTGCTTAGACACATCCAGGTTGAGTTGCTTCAGTGGGTGTTAAAGGATCACCAGCTTTGTTTCTTGCATGTATCACAAGAGGCATCTTTTGAAGTGGTAGATCCTTTGCATGACCTGTCCTTAGGCTGTATTGGTGATATGAAATCTTGAAGACAGCTGGAGAGAAATACATCTGGGTATTTTAGCCCAGAGATCTCTGGATTGCCCTGGATGCAACATCACACCCTGTCCAACTTTTTCCAAACTGTGAAGTAACCCCTTGAACAGCTATGAAATAGAGATTAAAGGAATAGAGATAAATGGAATAGAGATAATAAGCAGTGAGGAAATAACATACAAGGAAGCAAAGGAAGATGGTGTGGTTTTCTAGCAGAAAAATTAACAGGAACATAGAGAACTTAGGGAATTTCAATTTTATTAAATGGGATGCCCCTGTCATTAAGGAAAATAGAATTTTAAAAATAAATTTTAAGGGAAAAAATTCAGCAAGATGACATCTAAATATATTGCTCTTGCATCATGTTTTTTTTAGACAATAATAAAATATCCCCTATGTTGTTAATTGTTTGCTTGTAAAGGGAAAAAATATATGATATGCTTTTCTATCTTATTTATAGCTCTGGTAACAAGCTGAATGAATATTTTCCTTGAGTTGCTCTAGGAATTTGCTTGTTGAAAAAGAATAATGTCTGATTTTGATGTATAACATTGTTAGAATATTTTAATGAAGGTTCAAAGAGTTTTCTAAAACATATGCAGGCTGATCCATTCATCATCAGACACTCAAGATGTGCCCAAAATATCTCAGGGTGCGTCACTGCCGATGGTGTGAATCTGTACTTTACAGTTCCTTAACTCCATTTTCCTTGGGTTGCTGAGTCTTGAGTAGATCTCTAACTTTCCACTTATGTGTATCAGCATATGAAGTCAAGTTTGACAGTGCCTTTGAATGGAAATGGGCATAAGTATGTAAATATTATTACAAGTATGTATATTAGGAGACAGTCAAAGGCTCCTACACGGCTATTACCATCCTAATTGAATCTATCTGTCCCAGAGATCTAAAAGATGAGATACAGCAGCTGGAGGATGGGGTATCTAGGAAGGAGGAGGTGACAGAGGATGGGTGACCAATAAATATGATAGGAGATGTGCAATTCCCAGCTGGCCTGGGACAGTAACCACAACTTGCTGTCTGTTCATAGCTAACCCTATGCTATACACTTCATCACCCACAGCAGACATTGTTGGAGTTTCTTCTATCACTGAAATCTTTAGATGATATAAAACAAAAGAAAGGAAAAAGAAAACAATAATTNTGGCATTCCAGGAGTTAATATGCAAGGAGTATCGGGTGTGTGATGAGAAGCAGCAGGTGGGATGAGGAGATCAAGTCCTCTGCTGTATATGGCCACATGCTAACTCTGGTGGGTCTCCTCTTGCATCAGTCTCTGGAAGGGAAACTGAGGAAACAAGTGATGTGATCGGTGAAAAGAGGGGATCCTAAGGAGGGGAGGGAGGATTGCAGCTGCTTTGGAAGCAAGGAAAAGGTTTTGTTTGGCATCAGGGCTCTGGTACCTCCTCAAGATGCTACCATGAGAGTTGTGCTTCAATGGTCCTGTGGTAGCACCAGTTACAGTAATTAGCACCATGCTGATCCTGTGGGTGATGGGGCCTGCAGCTTTTGCTCACCTTTCCGTGTTTCCTTCCTCACTGCCCAGAGCACCATTTGCACCAACGAGCATGTGCCAGTGAGAATGCTCGCACACATGTGCCTGTGGCAGGATGGCATGGTGCTTCTGCAGATGATGAGTGTGCCCAAATCTGCATCATTCTTTTAGGGTTTAAGAATTATATGGATTTCTTCCTTGCTGCTTTCTGAACACAAGCTCCTCAAGCTTCACCTGCTTATGACCTTCCATGTCCTGCACTACAACGTCTCTTGGGCAGGCTTGATCCATTCCTGACCTGAATAGATGGGTGCAATGCATGATAAAAGGGACAAGGGCACCCATTTATTCAGTACCTGAAGCCTAAGATAACCTAAATCATTGTGTGAACAGTAAAACCAAAAAAAGCTTTGTTTCTCATATGGTTTGAAGGTTAGGACTTCTGTGGATTCTCTGAAGCCTTGTAAAGGGTTGTGCTCATGTAGCAGTGGGTTTTTTTATTAGACCTTCTTTTATTAGACTTCTTTCTTTGTTCTACTTGGCCAATAATTTTCAAGAAACTTGCTGAAAATTTCTATTTTGGAGAGTTATATTATTCGGTTATATTTTCTTTAAACTGACCCAGACAAATGTATTGGCAGACTAAAAGACACTGTGATCTCACATGCCTGGTTTCCTAAGTAAACCTGTCTAAAAGCCGCAAGCATCATTAGTTCATCATCTGTTACTTCCATCAGCATTCTTTGAATGCAGGACTTTGATTTTTCCCAGAGCAGATGGGACCTGGCATCTCGTTAGAAAGATTTCTCTGTAGTTACCCAAGCAATATTTGCTTATCCCAAGAGAGACAATGAACAGGTAGTTCTATTTTCAAAGTGTCCAGCTACTTTCAAACCAAGCTAAGGTGGCTTGCAGAGCCAGCCTACACGAAAAGTGCTGCCTACTGCTGCAGCTCACCACATCTCCTGTGGCTCTCTGATAGCTCAGCAGGCACATGGCATGTTTCTTTGACTGTTGTGACACCACTGAGCCATTCCTCTGGCTTTCTCTTACATATGGAGATTTCCTCATCAGGCTTATTTTGGAGCTCTGTGGATTTCTGTGTTGGGAAAAAAAACAACCCTGCAGAAGTAGTTCAACAGGTGGCAAAGGTAAGGCTGGCTGACAGGTGCCCCTGTATGGAATTTTAACTGCCTTGAGTGCAACTACAAGAAAACCCATCTCAAACATCTCTGAAACATATTAGGTTGCATTGTTATCTCTTGATCTCTTCCCAAGCAGGGGCTTCATATGTCTCCAACCTAAAGTAGGCAGTTTTCCACTGATCTCAATAAGAACCAGAATACCCCTCATCACATAAAAGACACACAAGGCCAAATAGTGGCAAAAATTGAAATGGAAGTATTTCCAATTGCTTTTGCTGAGGTTTGAGTTGTGTGGTGGGCAAAGCTGGTTTCTGATTTTCTGTTTGTTTTTGTCCCTGTCTGATGATCACATTACATAGTGAAGCCAAATCCTTAGCCCTCTGGCCTGACACTTCTCCCTTCACCTCTTGCTTCTTCACATGCAGATCGCCTCGGTTCCCAGCCAACCCACACCCTGGTCCAAGCTTGCTCAGGAGATGCTTTCTGCCAGAAACTTCCCCTGGGAGATTTAAGAAACAAACAAACAAACCAAGCAGCCCTCACAACATCCCGATGACAAACAAACAAGCAAACACACACACACAGAGTGTTCCTGAAACGGCATCTGACCCAGCTCTCCAGAGCCCAGGGGCAGGAGGCGGACCTTGGCGATGAACACAGAGCACTTGTGTCAGGGTGAATACTTTGAGCAAACTGCAAATCACTGACTGCTTCCCTGGGGAGGTAAGAGGAAAACTCCAGCAAAACCTGTTTAGAGGGCCCAGCTCCTCTAAAACCCAAAGGGTCCAGGTTGTTGTTCTTGTAGTTGTCATTTCCTACTGGACCAGTGCCTGTTTCCTTCACCTCCTTCTCCTCCCTTCTCTGTGAGCAAGCTGAAAGCCATTTTTCCAATGGTGTTGGCTCTCTCGTGGAAAACTGACTCTCCACCACTTCAGGTGGGATTGACAGGCAGTCTGTCCCAGGGTCATGAGCTCACATGCCATGACTCTGGGCTACTTGTGTGTTCCTCCTGTCAGAATTGTTCATGCTTTATATTGAAAGTGCTGAGAGTCTGCCAAGTGGTTCATCTGAACATTACCTCTTGGAAACAAAATAGATGCTTGGGTATGGAGAGATCTTTTGAACATTTGGAGTGGTTCCGTTTCTGCTTCTTGAGCCCAAAGTCCATGAATGGAGGAGTCCCCATTGGTTTGGCCCTGTATATGCTGGATGGATAAATGTACTACACCAGAAAAGTGTGGTTCCACATCTTCTGCATGGAGGACTATGCTAGTTGCAGGGTTGTTGTGGGGAGGGTCAGACAAGGCAGACTCTAGTGATAAATAAGTGATGGAATTGTGCAGAGTGGAAATGGCAGGCTGGCTGTGTCTGGAGAAAGAATGAGGTCTCTGTGCCTGAAGCTTTCCTGCAGCCCACCTCTTCCCAAAGGGGCAGTCACTGCCTCTACATTCCACCTCCCAGGGTAACAAGAGCAACAGAATCATCTCTGTATGGTTTGTTCCCAGATCTGCAACCTGTTTCCAGATGTCTCCACAGCTCCTCTTTAAGCAGAAGCAGCCAAGTCCTTGGAGCAGAAACATGCAGCTGTGCCCATGCTACTGAAATGTTTGGAGTCACCAGTGCTATTAAAGTTCAGTTTCCTGAAGTGGAAGATGCTCTCGGAGAACACCTCTTATAAGCACTTCACGGGTATGCCCAGTCATCCTCTTCACAGATGGGCATAGGAGGCACATGCATCACACATCACTTTCTGAAGTCCAGAAAGCTGCTTCTTCCTCAAGATGGGAAAAATGCCTTCTCTTTATGGCATAATTACAATACATCTGTCTGTCCATGTTGAGGCAGGAGATGCCTACATGTGCCCATGGTTTTTGTCTATCCAAATGTTAACTTGAGCTTGGAGGGGGAGGTTAACTCAGCCCTTTCAGGAAAGAAGAATTTAGGTTAGTTCATTCCTGTGAGAGCTGGCTTGAAGGAAGGCTGCTTCCCTCTAAAGAGCATGCATGTTACAGAGGTCTGATGCAGGTTAATGAAGCCCTTAAACAAGCTAAAGCAGGTGTCCTTTACTGATGTAACAGTACTGATGTGCATAGGTGAAGCCATGACTGTGGGTAGCACATCTCGCATATCCCCTTTTCTTTCATGGGGAACATGAGATAACAAGACAGATAACAGGAGATAATGAGCTTTTTTCCAGGTGGCAGCTGAAATGCTGATGTTGACACAGAGATGTTATAATACCTTGGTTTCAATTATTCTCCTAGCAGAAAATAAGACACCTTTAGAGAAAAGCCCATTTTTTCTATCATACCTAGATGAGCTATGACACTGTGGATGTATTTGAGCTATGTGGCTGGGTAGCCTGGGACTGCTTTGACCTGTTACACTTCTGTAGGAAAGGTACAGGTGTCTCTTGCAGGCCCAGCTAGAGAGCATAGACATTATGCTGAGCTAAAGGAAACAGTTCTATAAGTTGCTCCAGTGCAGGCTTAATGCTTTACTGAAATCCCTCCTCCCCCCACAGCCCCATCTCCAATCTTTCTTGGTGTAAAAATTCTTCTCCTCTTAGGCCCCTTTGTGTACTAATAGTCATTAACTGTCCTAAATATCCTCACCTGAGATCTCCACCAACACCCTCTGCCAACCTGCCATTTCAGCTCAGCCCAGGGTATTTAGTCCTCTCTTGAGCTAGGCTGGAGGTTTGTCTGGCTGCAGCCTTGCCTCTCGTTCTGTCTCCTCAACAGACCTGCCAGGTAACTTACTGATTTTGTAAGCCCTTCTGATGTGGGTTATTGTTTGTCTCTAGATCTGTCTTTGGCTTCTGCATCCTTTTGGTCCTGAGATCTTTGTGTGAACTCAGTGCTGGTTCATTTTTTTATCTCCTTTGGGGCTGTTGTGGCATATGGCCTTGCTTCCAGGCATAGCCCAGAGAACAAACTTCTCTGGGGACAGCTCTTGTCAGTGTACTTCCCTCAAATAAAGACTGTCTTAGCTTTTCCTACATGGCCCCTTCATTCTAAAGTCTGCAATTAACAAATACAAAGCCTAGCCATGTTTTGGTGGTGTTATCCTTTTTATTTCTTCATAGGAAACATTTTTTTTACTTCTTTTGATGTATTTGGAGGATTTCCTATGTTAGAATTGTAGTTTCTGTAATGCTTTTGTTAGAATTCTTGATTGCTCTCTATGTTTGGTAGCAGCAATAAGGTTACATTGTTCTACTGGGGCTGCCTTGGGATGAAGAATCCTTCACAAAGTCTGTGCCTAGTAGTTTGAGACACACGAGAGCCCCCCATGTCTGGAAAATGTTTGACTTAGTAGATAAGTGTTTACTGGGATGGGTTCTTGTCTTTGTGTTCCTCCTGTGATGCTGATACTCTCTGTGCCTTTGCAGTGTGGGTGGCCTGGGGCTGCAGTATAGGGCATTGGTCTTGGGATTACACCATTGTGGGTTGGCATGGAAAAGCCTGGAGCTCCTAGCCTAGGTTAAGGGTGTGGGGTTGCTACCTGTGTGTGGTTTAGGTGTGCTGTGGACACTGGGAAAGGCTGAATGTGGTGGTGAGGTAGGAAGATGACTGGTTTATGTGGGGAGATAAAGGAAGAAAGTGGGTACTGTGACAGAAATGCCACATGGGGATGGATAGAAAGTATGTGGAGAAATAAAATAATAAGGGGGGCGTGTATAGGTGGGCAATAGGGGGAAGAGCTGATTGCTACTACCTAGAAACCCTATACCAGCATAGTCCCCCACCCTGTGCCTCCCCCAGACCCTTCCAGACTCTGAGTCTCAGCTGATGTTGCCCTTTTAGGGGCAGGCAGGAGATAAGCAGATGTGGAGCACGCAGTGGGTTTTATAATAACACAGTGGTTATAGACAATTGCCTAATGAGGACCAGATGGTCAGTTTTATTTTAAGTTGCCCTTTAACAACATTCCCATCTAAGCTGTGTTTTTTAAGTAATAGGTTTTTAATGAGATGCCCATAAGATCTTACAACACATCAGGTTTTAATCACATCGACCTATTTAAATGGCAGTGTGTGTCCTTAGCATGCCTTCTACATTTTTATGGTGTTTAATTCCTTCCCACCACAGCTCCTCACTCCAAACCTCAAAGGGACCTTTCCTCCCAGCACTGGATGCTGCCCCTACTGAACTCATCTGTGTTGTTTCAGACTGAGACTGAGGACATATGTCCTTCCAGGACACAGGAGACTTCTCCCTGCCCTCTGAGGTCAGGGTGTGTCTCTGTTTCACAAAGTAAAAGTGGGTCTTGGATGAGGAAGACAGGGAATGGTGTGATCTGTCTTGCAAAGACACTGCTAGGAAGCCAAGCAAGCGTTTGGTTTGCAATGATACCTCCAAATCCCCTGGGCTGCACTATGTGGCCATGCTGCACAGAGTGTCTGACAACCCAGCTGCACAGTGGACATTCTGATCCTGATAAGCCATGAGGAATCACCAAGAAAATATGCGAACCCCTTGTTGTACTTACACTTCAGGAGAGGGATGTAACTGCACAGGATGTCAGCAGATCATCTCTGCTTCTTAGTAGGGATGTTGAGGAGAGCTACCTGTCCAGTGTGTAAGAACACAGCAGGAAGCCAGGCTTTCTGCTTCTCTACCTGTTATCTGCTAAATTAGGTCTGGGATAGTGTGGGTAGCTTGTCTCATCTCCAGAAGCTGTATTACAGTAACCCATTACCCAGGCTGTTCTGGCTAGGGTATTGCTCACTTCTCTGGACAGAGAGAACGTGTGGAGAGAGAACTGGGAATCATGGTGTGATGACAGTACTAGATGAGTAGAGCTGGACCAGACAGCAGCTCCCTCTCTTCATGTCTCAGAATGAGGCCCGTGGGTTCCTGCTGTTCACCTTCATGATCTGTGTCAGTGTCCCCCAGTAAGCTGAGCCTTCCAGAGCCCCTCTCAGTAGAGACCAGTATGACTTGTGCTTCCCTTTGCAGGTGCTCAACTCAATAATGAAAAAACCCCACAAAAACCCAAGACAAAAACACCCTGCTGTAAGAAACCAGTTTGCAGCCAGGCAGAGCAAAAAAAGCCTGCTGTCAAGACATAAAATATTCTTTATTTTTCTTAACAAGGCAGTCCTCCTGTAAGATCTCTGGGGTCCTTTCCTGCCTGTTCTGCTCTTGCAGACATCAGCAAATGTTGGAGAAAGCAATGCATGACTTACACCTTTTGCCCATCTGGCAATATCAGTTTCCTTGTTGATGTCAGAGGCTCTGTGAAATTGCAGATGATTTCAAGCTCTGCTTTCCTTTCTGAAGTCTTGGTTTCCCTTTGATGAAGCTTACAGTGAGACTGACTGTTGGTTAAATGACATCAGCGTGTTTTGAAATATTATGTGTTTGTTTATTTTTTTCAGAGTATTCTGCATGTTTATCCAGCCACCTTCCAGCAGCTGCAAACTCAGGGTCTTTCCACCCAGTGGTGGGTAGGAGAGTGATGATAGTGATACTGAGGTTTGGGGGCATCAACAGCTCTTACTGTATTTGAGGGAGTTTGCTCAAAGTTGGGTCTAGAAAAACACATCTTCCCCTTGCACCAGACTCAGCCCTCTGCTTAGCAGTTGTGTGTTTCAGAACTCTTGTGGATAGTCACTGGGAGGCAACAAGAAACCCATTTTTTTGTAGAGCATAAAACAAAGACCAGAGAAGAGGCTGTAAGGGCTTGGTTTGGACTTGAAAGTTTAAATCCAAATGTGACCTTGGTCACACTAACGAGTGTGGCTCAGCTGGACACTGTGCACTCACTTCTTGAGTCTCAACTTAGTCTAAGGTGTCAGGTGCTTCTCTGGAGAAACTCAGGCTCTGCTGACTCAGCTCTGAGCAGTGGCCATGGTGGAGCACAGACAGCAATGGAACAATCCAGATGGGAAAAGCTGGAGTGTGAGCCTGGCTAGTAAACATGTGCTTAATGCCAGCATCAGCCCTGGGCTGACCATACCGTGTATATGTCTATTGGTCTTGAGGGAGATACCAGCTTTTGTATCTTACCTGTTTTGAAGGAGGCTATGAGCACTTGGATTTCTTGAGCTCTCCTCCCACCAAAGTTATGGGCAAGACATTTCACCTGGTCCCTTCCAGTAGGAAGGAGGGGAGTCGGAAGCTGCTGATGCTGATCAGTTTTAGCCTAGCAAGTAGGATAAGCACCCAAGGTCTTCCTGGATAGCCTCTGGAAGAATAGACTAGGTGATGTTTCTGGTAGATCAGTCCTTGATAGCTATTGTTCATTCATCTTCCCAAGGCTTCCAGCTGAAGCCTCTGCCCTCAGCCTCAACTCGAGACATCTGTTTGAGGGAACAGTGGAGAAGAAAAGCTCCAAGCTCTGAATCTTCTCGCTCCTCTTTGAAGCAGGCGCAAGAAATGGTCTTCTCCATCCTAGAGCAGCCAGCAGATGTCTTCAGTCCCAGGAAAGGGCTGACAGAATTCTGTCAGGTTAAAGACTTGTCCCAGGGAAAGACAAATATTTGCAGTGATTTGAAAACCCCTTGTGTGGGGAGGGCAAGTGGCTGCAGATGGAGGTTGGCTATTGAATAACACCATCAATGAGAAGGTGAGAGGTGCCCACTGTGGAGGCACCTTGGCATGCAGTGGTGCCCCTTGCTGAGAGGTGTGCTCAGCCCAGAGTGGCTGCTCGCCCCGGAAGAAAAAGTGGAGCCTCCCCTTCGGAGGTTTGCTGACTCCTGCAGCCTGGTCTCTGGTTAGCTAAGCAGCATCCACATGAAGTGGAAAGTGTGTGTGAGCACAGGGAATGTGCCACAGCGTTGATTGAGCCAGCAGTTTCTCTGTGGATTGGAGAAGCTTTCTTTGGAGCTGTAACAGCCTTGCAGGGGAGACAATGGCAGCTGGAGGCAGCACAGTGTGTCTGGCACAGAGCTAACACCCTGTCTTTTCCACCCCCCCCAGTGAAGGGGCATGTTTCTTGTAGATGCAGAGTCAGTAATTTGTGGTGAGCTCCAGTGCCTGATGGTGGATGGAGGAGCCTCAGCACAGCTGGGAACAAGACAGACACACAAGAAAGTGGCAGCCAGGGAGATGCAATTTGGCAAAGAGGTAGAAGGTGAAAAAATGTCGGGGAGCCATCCCCCCCGGGGGTAACACTTGACAGGAAGCTTGCTTCTCTGAACCATGGAGAGCTGCTTCATGCCCACAGCACCCACTCAGGTGGTGCTGATGAAAAGGGGGCTGGGCTGCTCAGCTCTGCACTCTTCTTGGTACAAGACAGAGCTGATGGGCTCATCCCCTTCCCTGAAGCCAAGGTTTGCTCATCTAGTTTCTTGCTGCTGCAAGAGGAGGTTGACATCTTGAGAAATTTGGTCTGGGCTGGTGATTCTGTTTGGCCACATCAGTCATGTCCCCAGGGCAAACAAGTGCCTGAAACAGTCTTGCAAAACGAGTGAGGCTGTAACAGATCAATTGATGTCCATCCCAGGGTTGCTAGGACCTGAGCACTGCAGCTGCAGGAGCAATGGGATTCAGAGGGCTCTGCTGGAAAAATGAGCTGTGGAGGGCTGGCAGGGAATCTTTGTTAGCAGTACAGGACCTCTGGCTGAGTGGCTTCAGAGTCCAGCTATGCCATAGATCCATGCAGCAGCTTGTTGTTTCCCTCTCTGATGATGGAAACATTGCACCAGCCCTGTGGGAAGAGAGGGAAACCTGCTTCCCATCAGAGACTGAGGCAGTCAGACACAGCCCTGCAGTACAAGCACATTAAACCAGTCAGAGACATTATTGTGAACGGTTTACTAGGGCCCAGGTCAGAAATCTCAGCAGATGGTCTTTATTCCTCTTGCCCAGGAACTTGCACTAGAAATACACCCCAGACCAGAGGACCCATTTTGAGCCCAACTTCTGTTAAGCCTTTGTACTCTGCTGGAGATGACCTCTCATCAGAGGCTACTCAAATCTAGCTGCCAGCTTCTGCCAGGCTTTTTGCAAGGAGGCATAGCTGACCCTTTTGCCCCCTGTGGGAAGGGGCAGCCCTAGCAGGGTGGCTGGGAATGCTCAAGGTGAAGTCTTGCAGGCTGTGACTTCTTTTGTCCTGCCTGTGACTTCTGGAAAGGTTCTGCTAGCTGTTTTCATCCAGCAACACTTGCTTCTGTTCTAATGGGTGGCCTAGAGGTATCTACAAACACTGAGAGGAGTGCAACAGCTCGGTCATGGTTTGGAACATGGTACATGGGTACTTCAGGCTCTGAGATGTATGTATAACTCATCTGTGGGCTTGGAGGGGATGTGGTCTGCAAGCAGAGCAAATCCATGGATGCTTGTTTCTACCATGTCCACAGGGACACATGGGATGCTCTGGTTCTCACCCCAGTGATTACACAAGTGGTTTGGCTGGCCCAGCTAGTCATGACAGCTCGGGATGTGTTAGCATTATATGCAGGACAGAGAGCAGACACCAGAACTTTTAGGAACTTGGTGGATTGCAACACAGTGAAGTGCAGATGTGCATGCTCATCATGTCATCTGAGGGGGACTTGCACATACACTGCAGCACATCTGTAATCGTAACCTTGAGTCTGTCTGTGACAATGGGTGATGCCTGTGTTGTGGCCAGTGGGATGGAGCGTGCTTGGGAGATGCAGCTAACAAATATTCTGAACTTAAGAAGGACTGGAGACTGTACTGACATGCTTGGCAGGTTCTTGAGACAGGTTTTGACAATATGTATATAAACAGGAAGGTGTAAAATCTTTTGGCTCCAGAAATAGACTGGGGAGGCTCTGGAGAGCTGGGATTGTGTTCTTGGTCTGGCTGTTTGTTCCGTCTCATTAGAGATGCTTCTTTGTAAAACATACTTTGTCTCAGTTTCTCCTGGCCTACTCTCACAGTCAAATGACATCTGTGGTGGTGGTGATCAAGATAGGTGATGGTGATCAAGACAGTCTGTGGTGTGCTGGTAGGCTTCTCTGTGGCATTACAACATTCAGGGCCTTTGTTTCATTAGCTCAGCATATATTTTAGATGGAAATGGGCAACATGCTATGCTCAGAGGGACTCCTGAAAGCCATCCCCAAGACCTTGTAGAACACTGTGCATACTATCTGGCTGGTTCTTGTTGCTCAAACACTCTGACTCCGTTCCTGGGCCTTCTCTGCTCATATGCTTGCTCTGCCTTTGCTAGGATCCTATCCAGGACCAGAGGCCTGCAGGATCACGAGGTCATTGATGGGAAACCTTGTCTTGAGAGTGCTAGTCTTAGTTTTTAATGGGCCTTAAGCCTCCGGATGGAGTGAGGTACAGTTGGGTCAGAATCTGAGTATTCAGAGAGGCTCCCATGTTTGCAGCAAAGATGAGTGAGATTGCTCATTTCATTCCACACAACATTCCTCCTGCAAGTTTGGCAGTATGGCAGGAAACACTGGGTTAGAAACATTTAGAATCATGCAAGGAAAGAGGAAAGTAATGAGATCTCAGGCATCACTGGAGGGATCATCCTGGGAGCCAGGAAGGAATTAGCCCTTTCCTCTGCTCCTTTCAGTCACACAATTGGCCAGGTGTATTGTGGCAGTTTATTGCTTTCCTCCCAGGCATTAAGTTTTGGCTGCTATCAGAGAAGGGATATCAGCACACTTGTTTGGGATGGAAATCTCCATTCCTATGAGTGGAAGTGCCAATATTTCATCAAGGCAAAAGTTGTTCTGGCCCCAGTACATTCTTGTTCGATGAACTTGCTTTTCCCAGGAAAGGTCAGTCTGAAGGGAACATCCATTTCCACTCCATCGCCTTCTACCTGCCTTGCTGCTGGATGAGTGATTGTATCGCACAGGGACAAGCAATACCAAACCAGTCCTTGTCTGATCCTAGTTAGCCACCCCTGTGGCTCCTGGCAGGGTGTGTGTGTGCTGTATAGACAGCTTTAAGCATGATTGCCAAAGATCCCAATGCTTTGAAATGCCTCTATTGTAATGAAAAATGTCTGTGCTTACGTTGTGGGCTCAGGATTCAGGCCCATGAGAAGTTCAGGACATAAGGGAAACCACTGACTGGGTTTCCCATTCCACTCTTCACACTTTCTTTGGCTGTTTGACCTTCTTGGAGTTTGTTTATTTGTGTTCTGTTCTCTGAATCAGATTCAGGGTTGGTGTGACTATGTAGGAACTGACAGAGTTACTCCCAGGCTGAACATTTATTTCTTTAGCCTTATGTGAAGAAAGCAGTTCATGTGCTCCTAAATCAAGGCCATGTATCTTTTTCATGTGTTTCAGTTCAGCTCTTTAAAAAAAAAAAAGCTGTGCTGGGAAAATGCAAGATGGGTCAGATGAGTGCTCAGATGATTCCTTTGCACTGCAGAATTTGTGGCTCTCGACTTTTCCTCCAGTTGCACACTGACCCTGTGACCTGCAGGCTGAGCTGGTTTGCTCACTGAGTAGTCATTTTGCCTCAGGTAAAAAAAAGAGCAAATGCTAGAGATCAGGCTCTGCTGGTGGCCCGTGTTCAGTTCTGAACCTCTGCACCCACTGAAGTGGGACAGCATGAGAGTGGCTCAGGCCACAGCTCTACAAAGCAAAGGGGCTGCTTCCTATCATTTCATTCTTTAATTAAAGAACAAAGCCCAAGCCCCTTTTTCAGTTGGACTGAATAAAAATGTCCCTCAAGTGATGGGACTGTCATTCTCCAGTCTTTGGCCACCTTTCAGGCTCCCAGCTGCTGAATTTGTCTTGGTGTGTCTGCACTCCTGCCTGTCCACATCCTTGTCCTGGAAGGAATCCAGTCTGGACTGTCATGCTTGGGTACCGTGAGGATGTAACTAGGGAAGTACTGGGTATAGAGATCAGCTGCTGTGTGTGGCTCCTGCCTGGAGCTGGCTCATTGGGGCTGAAACCCTCTTGTGTTATAGCAGGACACAGTGCCCTACTGCAGCAAGAATCTAATGAATTATGCATTGCTAATGACTGGAAATAAACAGGTGAAGTCAAAATACCAGCACAGCCTCGACTGTGCCTCCCTCTGAGCTCACAAGCTGGTGGAGTGTGATCTGTATAGACTGTGTGAGAGCACAGCATCATGTCAATGAGAGCTAAGGAAGGAAAAAGGGGGAGGGGA
Source organism: Heliornis fulica (assembly GCA_013399135.1). Lineage (NCBI taxonomy): Eukaryota > Metazoa > Chordata > Aves > Gruiformes > Heliornithidae > Heliornis > Heliornis fulica. Next base: position 581,233 of record VXBZ01001853.1, on the reverse strand, counting down.
ACCCAACCCAAACAAACAAAAAGGTGGAGAGTAGAGGGCTGAGAGTGAGAAGAGGGGGAGTAGGCATTGAACAGAGGAAACTGGGTTTGAAGGAGGAAGAATTGGCTTGCCAGGTAAGGGTTTTTTTTCCTTCCTCCAAGTGATCCCCAGCTATAATTTATACAATATAAATAATTAAAAGCTGTGCAGGCCCAGTGCTAATCCTTGTGGTATTCCACAAGCAACTTCCTTCCCGCTTAGAAAGGATACCATTGAGAATTATCTGACCGTTACTGCTCTGCAGCCAAATCCACTCCTGTCCACGAGTCAGACAGTGGAGCCTGAATTTTTTTCCTTCCTCAAAATGCATTGCAGAAAAAACCCATTATGTGATATCTACTTCCTCTTGTTCTGGAGTGATCTGTGATGAAATTGCACAGCAGATGCAGAGGGAAGAAGAGGAGGTCTTGTGGAAAAGCTGTGATTTCTGAAGGCAGATTTGACTGCACCACATCCATTTGGTCACATAAATCAGTTCTATGGCAGTCCTGCCATACCACTGCAGCTGAAATTTGACAATCTAAATTGATGTGGTATTGTGGTGTTCTCCCAGAAGCCCTGGGCACTGATGGAGGAGGGTTTAACCTGTTCAAATGTGTTCTGTGGGAGCAGCAGGAATAGGATGGAGACCCTAGAATAAAGAGGGTGTTTGCTGCTGCTTTAACTGGATTTGCCTTGCTGTCACCAAGAGTATGGGTTTAGAAGGAATTACAGAGGCATGGTAAGACCGTGGCATGTAAACATGGAAGACTTCTCCAGTGTTTCAGACAAGACTGAATACTTCTGGCCTGAAAAAAAAAAAAAATTGGGATGTGACTCTGAAAAAGACTGTCTAGCTGCAATCCCCACTCCTCAGCACTGGGGGACAGATCAGCTCTAGGCAATCTTAGCCTTTGAGCTTAATTCCCTCTCTGGGCATCAGCTATGCTTTGCTGGAAAGGCGCAGAACCAGATGCTAACATTTTGTAATGGGAGGAGAGAGGAAATAAGAACATATTTGGGGAGATTGGTTGTAGAAAGTGAAGGAGGCTTTTTCAAGCAAGAAACTACCTGACTATGAGCAAAGATAGAAGATTATCACATGTTCAGAAATTCAGGATCCTTGCAGAACTACTGTGCTCAGGCTTCTTAAGAGAAAGGGACCAAATTCCTAGTTGCTGAGTTAGAGGTTAGGACTCAAGAATTTGATGTGAACTGTCTCAACTGCAAGAATTAATTTCAACAGCAAGTTTGAAAATCAAGTATCACTTCAACAGCCAGTTCTACAGGACTGCACTGACCACAACTGTGCTGCTTGTATTACCTTCTGTCCTGACTAATTTCATTACATTTCCAAAGCAGAACAGCCTAGGAGCTTGGCTTTCCATCTAGCCAAAAGGCTGTTGTTGTTTGTACCCGATGGGACACAACAAAACATGCATGCTGCCTACAGACCCTGGGTAAGGCAGTGGTAGTCTCTGCATCAGTGCTTATCTCAGGCTGCCATATCATCCCTGCAGATGTGGTAGGTATTAGAGGGGTACAAATATTTGAATTTCTTGCCTGGTGTGAAGGAGTCATGTGTGATTTGAAGGGGAGCAATGGGTGCATGATTTGCAGAGTGACATTTGAGACTCTTTTGTTTGTCATCAACAACAAACCATGATCTGCTTCCAGCTTTGATTTTGGCATTCCATGCCTTTTAGGATGCTTGCTAAAGTAAGTATATGGGGAAAGCATGATCTTCCAAGTAAGGATTCAGTAAGGGTACTGGCGAGGCAGCTGTAAATTGGAATACACCAGTGTTTCTGCAGTGAGGACAGTACAACTGCTCCTATAAAGACCCAGTACAACTGCTCCCATAGAGGCTCAGGATGTGTGCTGTTTCTGCATGCTCTGGCCAGGTGCCGCTAATGAATCATCCAGCTCCCAGATCACTCCCATGAAGGGGATGGAAAATGGATCCAATCCAGAAAGTTCTTGAGAGTACATTACAATGTGATAACCCTGTTTATTACTTGAAGAGCACCAGAAATTCAGGAGGTGCTGGCAGAACATCTGCTTATTGCAGCATCTTGTCAGCCACTCTTTGGAGATAGTAGCTCCGTGCTTCACTTGTCTGATATGACTCAGAAGCAGCACATTGTTATATCCTAAGGAATACTAAATAGCTTGAGAAAGAAATGGTTCTGCTTCATTTTCCAATGGATACTGAAAGCTTTGCTAAACTTTTAATGTTTTTTAGTGCAAGTACTTATCCTGGAGCAGACCAGCTGGGAGCCAGGGGTCATACTGCTGTTGTGGTTCTGCCCTCCTCCTGCCTCCCCACACTGTTTTTGTGTGGTTTTTTTTTTTTTTTTTGTTGTTGTTTTTTTGTTCCTGCTGATCTGCTCATAGAAACTCTGAAGTGACTGGAGGAAACATCTGTGGAAGGCTCCCAATCAGACCTAAAAAACCTTCCCAAACACATGTAAAGAGATGCTGGTGCACATTCTCTGCTGGAAACATATGGAGAGTGGGTGAACAGGGGTAAAAGAATCCTGGGGCTAACAAAAGATAGTATAAATGCCCTGGGAATAACCATATTGCTTGTAGTTACTGTTTTGCAGCTACCCAGGGACAGGTGACCACACCACCGTGCTGGGCAGCTCCCTCTGCAGAAGTGCCTGCACAGTGCATTGGGGAAAATGTCTTTCAGGACTTGGGGTCTAGCTTCAGGTAACTGCTTTGCTTCAGACATTCTGTAGGTCCTCCAGACACTCTTCCAAGCCTGTATGGATACTGAAATGGGATGGGGAATCGACCTGAGCCCTGTTGCCAAATGGATTGTGTAGCTGAGCTCTCTTCACTCCAGAGAAGAGGGGCTGCATCCTGTCTTCCTCACAGAATGACTAGGTTGGAAAAGACCTTTAAGATAGAGTCCAACAGTGCTTGTCTTCTCCTAAACCATATGCCTAAGCACCTCATCCAGCCATCTGTTAAATATGTCCAGGGATGGTGACTCAACCATCTCCCTGGGCAGCCTGTTCCACTTCCCAGCAACTTTTGGTGAAGAATTTCTTCCTAACATCTAATCTGAACCTGCCCTGGTGAACCTACCTCCTTTCAGAAAAATATAGGCAGTGATAAGTTTTCCTCTCAGCCTCCTCTTCTCCAGACTAAAGAACCCCAGTTCTCTGAGAAGGTCCTCATAAGATTTGCCCTCCAGACCCTTCACCAGCCTGGTTGCCCTTCTCTGAACACATTCCAGGACCTCAATGCCCTTTTTGTAGTGAGGGGCCCAGAACTGGACACAGTACTCAAGGTGTGACTTCACCAATGCAGAGTACAGGGGCACAATCATCTCCCTAGACCTGCTGACTATGCTGTTTTTGATACAAGCCAGGATGCTTCTTGGCCATCTGGGCACACTGCTGACTCATATTCAGTCTGCAGTCCACCAACACTCCCAGGTCTTTCTCTGCCTTACAGCTGTCCAACCACTCCTCCCCAGGCTTGTAGTGCTGCATGGGATTGTTATGTCCCAAGTGCAGGACTCTGCACTTGGCCTTATTAAACCTCATGCCACTGGTCTCCTGAGAATGCTTCTGGTCTGAGGCTGACACTGTCTGGGTGTCAGAGCTGGGAACTGTGCCCCAGGGGTTATCTTGACAGTATATGACCTGCTCCAGCAGCAGCCTTGCTCTGACCTTGTGTGGGGCTGGTCAGCTGCCTGTGCTTTGCTGTTGTGGAAACCCCTAAGTTCAGTCTTGTAAGAGCTGAGAGGTGCAGGCAGGACCCTGACTAAGGTCCATCCTTACGATGGTCTCATGAGCTATGCTGTCTGCTGCAGTAGTGCTATAGGCTTGCTGGCCTCTTCCCAGGGAGAAGCTGGTGCAGAAGCAGAGCTAGGACCAGTAAGGCAGCAGCATGGTTGTTCTCACCCTGCTCTTGATTGTTGCTTGTTCCCCAGAGATCACAGGGACAGGCTATGCCTAGAAAAGGAGAGCTGCAAGAGAGGGGACGCCACACTCCACCAACAATACCTGTCCACCTCACTAGTGGCTGAAGGTCCTGTGTGATACCAAGCTGCCAGGGAATCAGACTCCTGTCAGCCACAGCTGCAAAGCCAACCTATTGCCTCCAGACAGCCTTTCTCAGGGGAACTGCTGTCTGGAGGTAGGGTCCCTGCAACAGAGTTTCACAAAACTCCCGGTGATATGGCCTGGTGCACACTCCTCCCTGCTCTGCTGCCCAGGAATGGGATGCTGGAAGCTGTGGGGCTCTGTAAATGTTTTGGGGAGCTAACGTATCATTTAAGGCCGGCCTTGGTGCCATTTGGAGAGGAGCTCATTTGGAGAGGAGCTCGTATTTCCTTAACTGAAACAGCAAGTTCTGAATGTAATTACAGGATTAAAGGCATGTTCTGGGGCTGAACACATGATTTATAAGCAGAGGTTACACTTTCAGTCTGTTTACAAGCCATTCTTGGCCTTGCTTAACCCTTTCCTTACCAATTGTTATTACCTAGTTGAAAAGCTCTATGGTGTTCCTATGTTCTTCCCAAAGGCTTTCTATGTGGTGGTCCCTGAGAACTAGGTTTGGAAAGGATGATTATGAATCCTGACACATGGTAGATAAGACAAACCCTGGAGAACCTTTCTGTGATTCTTTTGTTGAGTCCAATTTGAGGCGAAGCCAAAGCCTATCATGCAGAAAGGTGCCACAAGCAACTGCTAGGCTCATGGTACTCAGGAGTTACCTTTATTGCCATGGTGCTGTCTTCACCAATTGCATTGGGATCTAATGGTCTTATAGCTCTGGAGAGAAAACCACCAGAATCCTGTTATTTGAGTGCGTAGCATGTGCAGTGAGCATCAAGAATAGGCCATCTGAATACAGACCCAGGCTTGCTCTGAAGGCCTCAAAGGATGAAAAATCAGCTGCAGCCACAACGTGAGGGTATGGTATTCAAAACTTGGCTTTTCTTATCCGGGAAGGTGTCAAATGCAGTGTTTTTGCTGTTGTTTCTAGGGATGCCTGTCTCAATTTGCTGATTGCTGTAGTGTTTTAAGAGCTTGGGTAGATTCAGAACTACCCCACAACCTGTGTCACTGCTACTTTAGACAGAATTGCACTTGAAGACCTGGAAGTTATGGGTTTTTTTGAGCATATACACAGACTAGATCTGACATTATTCTTTTGGTATAGTTTGTCATTTGTTATTTCCAGCTGGAATGAGATACTAAAACTACTCAGATATTTTTCTGCAGGTCCAGGGCTCCAAGTTCAACTCTTATTTCACAGTTATGGCAAAAGCTTCCTGCCAAACTGAATAAAAGATATTTTGTTGCTCTGACTGACAGGTCAGAAGTGGTGAGGATGATGATATGGCTCACGCCTTATGAAGAGTGGCTGAAGGACATGGGATTGTTTACCCTGCAGAAAAGGAGTCTGAGAGGAGACTTCCTTGCTCTACAACTACCTGGAAGGGAGTTATAGTGAAGTGGGTGTTTGTCTCCAAAATGACAAGAGGAAATGACTTAAAGTTGTGCCAGGGAGGTTAGATTGAATATTAGGAAAAATTTCTTTACCAATTGATCACTGGCATGGGTCACCCAGAGAAGTGTGAGTCACCATTCTTGGAGGTATTTAAAAGACACGTAGATGTGGTGCTTAGGCATAGCTTAGTGGTGGACTTGGCAGTATTAGGTTAATGGTTAAACTTGGTGATCTTAAGTGTCCTTTCCACCCTAAACATGTCTGTGTGAAATTGAGTATGCATGGTGTGGAGTGCTCTATGGACATAGTCCTGGCCATCAAGGGATTATAAATTCAATAGATAAAGGTCTGCAAAGAAATATTATTTACAGTTTAGAAATGGAATTTATTTATGCTGCTTAAAATGGTTTGTGACTTGGTGAGGAACAGGCTTGCTAAACCTCAGTCTTCTGTCTCCAGAAGCAGGTGACCCATGATGCAGGACTGTAGCACATGATGACCACTGTTAATGAAGTGTTCTGGCAGAAAGGTCCTGGCTAGGTCAGGTAGGCTAGACACCAGAGGGCAAGCAAAGAACAGCCATGCCAGGTTTGTCCCAAAGCAGTTGTCTTGCTTGGACTTGCTGGTTCTGCATCAAACTTCTGGAGCTGCCTCTAGCCTCAGGGAAGAAACATACTTACTCTTGCTCTGGCTTCCTCCACAGTCTTTGTGGAATGGGGACAATATGAGTTTGTTAGCAACAACCCAAAACCCAAGGAGACAAGAGATGCAGGCCTGCTAATTCATGTGATCACTGGGCCAAATTGATGTCATGCTCCAAATGTGAGAATTTTTGTGTGGAATCAATGCCTAGAGCAGTTTATGGTCTGCTTAATGTGTGTTATTTTCCTTGTGTCCTTCCAAATGGAAAGGATTCATGTAGCTGGAAGCCTTGACATTTTTATTCAAGATAAAGAGCATTGTCAACATGAGAGAGGGGGCTGTATATCATGTTTACTTTCTCTGTTTGGACTGTTTAAAGTTGACTAACAGAAAACTCATAAGTTGGATTCAGGCTCCTATATCCAGTTCACAGGTGGACCTACCATACTGGGGGTATATTGGGGGAACAATGGGAACAATGCAGACCCAGTTTAGATCTGGTAGGGTTTATTATGAAAGCTACAGTATGAAGATGCATCTGTCTGGTTCCTGTTAACACCTGGCTGTGAATAACACTTTGTCCAGAATTTAGAAATTATCAATTCTTGGCTTAAGCTGTGGCATTGCTCAGCTTTTTTGTTGGCTTGGCAAGTTGCCATCTAGTCACCCATCTATTCTGTTTCTATAGTACCAATGCCTCTGGTAACCTAGAGCACCAGATTGCAATCTGAAGACCTAGACTCCTAGGGAACAATGGAACAGAGGAGAGGAGAAACCGTATCATTGCCAGGGCAATGTTGTCATTACCACATGTTTGCAGTGATGTGTTCATCTGACTCATCCCTTTGGCTGCTAATAACCAGCTGAACAGTGGTAGCTGGTTGCACACGGGCCACATGCAACTATCTATGCATGTATTATTTATGAACAAAAAGGAAAGGCAAATTGGAAAAAAAGGAAAAGATGTTCTCCCAAAGACATTGGGTTTATCCTGAATGTCCATCTAAATACACATTCCTAGTGCAATGATGAGGTTAGAAGAGCTGACACAATCATTTGAGTAACAGGCATGAAAGAACTCTGCTGACATTACACCAGAAAAAAGTGAGTAGTGCTGTGCTTGAGAACTCAAAGATCAAGAGACCAGAAATACCTGGAAATAGGCTTCTTGTGTAACATTCATTTGGACGTGGTGGTCTCACATTTTTTTTAGTGAGATCCCTGAATGATATGGTGCACTCTGGATATTGCTCATTGGTTGTACATTTAGTGTTCACTTCCACTTGAGTTCAGCTGCTGAATGGGTGGCTGGCTGGCAATGCTTCGCCCAGCACCTGAGTGTTTCCAAGGACTTGTCAGGAGCCAGAGAGAACACGTAGTATCCACTGGTGAAAGTTTTTGTGGTGGATTTGCCCAGCTTGATGCTTTCCTATCCAGGGCACCATGCATTTCAACTTCCTCTTCATGACATTGACGAGCTGATGGTGTATGGGGCTACTATGTTCCTTCTCTGTACACATAAAATGGGTTGGTTGCATAGAATCGTATCATAGAATCATAGAATTTTAAGGCTGGAAATGACCCCTAAGATCATCCGGTCCAACCATTAACCTACCGCCACCAAGTCTACCCTTAGACCATGTCCTCAAGCACTGCATCTACCTGTCTTTTAAACACCTCAAGAGATGGGGACTCAACCACCTTCCTGCATGTGTTAGTGGAGTGAGGAGAATCCTTGTAGGTGGACTCCCTGGGTTTCTAGTTTCTGTGAAAGGAAGCAGAGTACTTGGAAGGTGGAAACAACTGCAACTTCCTTGGGCACTGCCAGCAAGCATGGCACAGAGGTGCAGAATGATTATGTATTGGATAGCAGCACGAGCCTCTTTTTTGCCACAGGGACAAGCCCCAGCATCACTTCAGACATTCTGGCAGGGAAGTTTTGGAAGCCTACTCTGGTTGTGGGGTACTGGTATGCTGGGGAGCTTGCAGGCCCTCGGGTGGGGCAATTGCTGTGATTACACAAGGGGGGAGGAAAGATTCTGTGGCTCAGCCACCAGTCTGGGTCTTGGGAGCTGTGGGTTTATTTTTTGGCTCTGGCACTGGCTCACAGCGGGCAAGGCTTGGAGTGGCACTCTCTCTAGCTCTGTTCCCCAACTGCTCATTGCATGGTATCATGTTATTTTAAAACCCCAACCCAGCTGCAGTAAAATGCCTTGTATTACATGACATCCCACAGCTCTGCTTGTGTCTTCAGTGGGTAATTTGCAAGGGGACACAGGCCCTAACCAAAACCCTGAAGCTCCTGGCCCCCCAACATTCAAGTCTGGATCCTACAGCTTTTGTGCTATTGAAAATGAGGTGCTGCAGTGGTTGAGTCAGCGATCTCTGATAATGCTTTTGTGGTGAAACTTCCCTCTGCCCAGAGCTTGCATAAAGCCTTCTCAGTATTTAATTCCCATTTAATGCCACAAACTATAGCTTGAGTTGGACTTGATATGAAGCTTAGTCCCTGCTGGGATGGGGTACACGAGGCCTGGGCTTGTGAAGTGGGGTCCTCCCTGTAAGTGCAAGATTGAGCAGTTTTGGGGGGGGTTCTTAATAGTAGCCAGTGATTTGGAAAGCAAACCAAGGGACCTGATTCATTCCCTTCCCCACTACTTTCTCCTTTTGCCTGGTGCTATTTAAGCCCTAAAATTCAGAGTGGAATTGCCTAGCAAGTTTACAGTTCCAAGTGAGGTACGGTAGGTGGATAGAGAGAGGCAGGAAGCTATGTAATGCTGAAGATTCATGCTGACTTTAGTGAGCATCTTGGTCTTGAAAAAATTTAGGGGAGGATTTGCCAGGGCGGCTGCTACAGCCACACCTGGGTCACACCACTTGGCCTTGGGTATATTTTTTAGGTAAGGTATACAGCCAAAGTGGGAGGACAATCAAAAAATCTGGAAGTGAACTGGAAAACCATGGAGGAATAGGGAGCTGATCACCTGATTGCATGACAGCTGGCTGGGGAGAATGCTGGGAACAAAGGACATCACTGTATTTAGGAGGTGCTGAGCATCTAGGATAAAAGAACACACTTTAAGAAAGGGGTGGTGTATGTCTTGGGGACACAGCCATGCTTTCTGCAATGCAAACTATCATCTGTTGTGGCAAAGATATTTTTGCAGCATGACAACACCTGTAGACCCTAAATGGGACCAGGGGCACTTTGCAGCTGACACTGGGACATGCCACAGCTCTGGTAATCTGACAGGTGAGATGTGGCTTCACTGATGTGGGAGAGGGCAGAGGCTATAGCATCCCAACAGGCACCCCAAAAAACTGGCCCTAGCACACTGTGTCCAACTAATAGACCTGAAGGTTGAGTAGAGGACTAACAAAGCTTTACCCCAGGGGACAGAATCAGAAGGGAAATCTTCAGTCACTACATTTTCTATAGAAATTCTCTTGCTCAGGGCACCACCGTCATTTGAGCTATTTTAAGACCAGAGTAGATTGAGCTCTAGGAAATATACAGTAAGAAGCTGCCCCAGGGCTGGCAGGGAAAGATGCCAGCTTGTCAGAGCCTTTTCAGTAATGTTGTCGTTTGTATGAATGTTTATATTTCCTCACCAGCCCTGTGGACAATTAAGAAAAGGCTTGTCTGAGATGTGGACTGTCATTATTGGTCTAGATGCTGGATTGGCTCCACATCATAAAAATCTTAAAGATGGAGAGAGCTGTATGAGGCAGTCACTTGCAAACCGAACAGAGCATTCTGTGGATCTGCAAATATGATTGATGAGATAAGAGAAGGAAACAACTCTTGTGCATCTACAGCCAATGGCTTCACTGAGTGGTTGCATGTCAGTCACTGGGAAAACAGTCAGCAGCTCCACTCTCAAAATGCATACTTCCATTGGGGAAAAATTAAGACAGTGGCAGCTCAGTTTTCTCCTCTGGCTTTTTAAAAAACTTGTTGAGTCTCTCTGACTCCTGTTGCTGTCAAGTGGTGCTTAACACTTCCAAAAAGTTGCTAGCACAATTGCTGGAGTCTTGGCAAATGTCAGGACTGTTAGGCCTGACCACAGGAGAGGAGGTTGTGTCTTACCTCCATAAGCCCAACATCTAACTGCACAAGGTGGAGGAAAATTGGAAGGGGAGGCTGAAGGGAAGTGACTCATCGGAAGCCACTCAACCATGTCAAAGCACTGCTGGGGATGGGGAGATAGATCTGAGATAAACTGGAACCTGATCTTTTCTCCCCTACTTGGCCTCCTCCTTGGCTTTGGGGAGAGGGTTGTGTTAGCGCTCAATGGTGAAATTCATGGTTCAGAGGCTTGCTTTTAATTTCCTATTTCCACTGTGCTGGTTAGCGAAACTTCCGCCCAGAGAGACATCCAAAATTTGCCTGGGGTGAATTACATCAGCCTGATCTCATCTGCTCACTTATTCTTCCTGGTTATCTCTGGCTTCAGTCTTAACTCATTCAGATTCAGATAATTGCATGCATTCTCCTTAGGGATTAAGGAATCCTGCCACCAGCCTTGCCAGACTGCTCCCCCTCCCCTTCATTATTATTCATGCTAACAAGGAAGGGGAGGAAATAAACTGGGGCAGACTGAGGCTCATGACCTGCTCTGTTTCTAGGCAGTGTCCCAACACCAATCTGTCCCATGGAGAGTGCTTTTATGGTGCTCTTTGCCTGCCTACTCTTGAAACCACACTTGGGCCCTTGAAACGGCCTTGGAGAGTGGTTCTATTGATGCTTGGATAATGTCTCTTAGGTATTTTTCATTCACTTACCTTGCAAATGGACTGTGAAGTCACCAGGTTATCTGAGAAAATATCATTGCCCTATAATTTGTGTCTTGCCTTGCTCCTTTGGGTTCCTATCTCCATTGTAAAGCCACCAGGGTAGAGATCCCCTTCGTAGACATGTCTGTGCTAGGTAGAGATATGTTGAGTATGTAGAGATATGAGCTATGCCCTAGTGGTAGTACAGACAGGCTTCTCCCCTTCTCAGACACATCAGGTGGTGAGAATTACTGACAGATTTCATACCTGTGTCTCATGCTGCTTTGACAGGGCTGTTCAGAAGCAGCAAAGAGCTTTTGTGAGGCAAATATCTAGACTAGAACTCTTCATCTAGGAAACAAGGTGACCAAAGGAGGATTTTATGGATATCCATAAAGGTGGGAAAAGTATGAAATGTAAAGAAACAAATACAGCAACACTCCCCTCTCCCCCCTCCAGCTCTGGCCCAACTGGTCCAATGGTTAACCAAAGGAACTCTTTGCTGCAGGAGGCTAGGAAGGCTAGAAATGGCATGGGTTAAACAACTAGTTGGATAAATAATGGGCTTTTGAGTGCAAATATACTGTCTTTGTTATGGGGGGGGGTTAGTGCTCAATCACTGTGCACTTGCCTGGTCCTTGTATTCTTTGCTGGGCACCTGTTACTGCATAATGTCAAGGAAAAGATATTGGGCCCTTTGGGGTGATCGGATCTGGCTGTACTTGTGCTGATTTCATCAGCACAGTCCCGACTGCAGAGTGAGCACTGAGGGTCTGGCCCAAAGCGTGGTCTGCAAGGTAGCTTGGAGCAAGGCAGGGAAATCAGATCTTGGTTTCTTAAAATCAAAACCAGGCTTAGAAAGCAATCCCAGAGCAGGAACGCTGTTCTCCAGGAAAGTTTCCAAAACCAACTTCTGGCCTCAGAGAATAACATGGCAAGCCACCAATAAATAAATAAATAGATAAAGAAGTAAATGCAAAACCTGTGTAGAAAGCTCTCTGAACAAATGGCAAGAATATTTCCACTTTTCAGGCCACCTGCTTGTCATCTATCACTTAGAAAAAATGAGTGTTCTTTAAATATTTATATGGGGAAAACAGACCCACCCTCCTGGGTTTGCACGGTGATTTATACCGTGGCATTTTCAAGGTCATCTATTGCCTAAATCCCCTGTCTGTCTGAGGCCTGGGTCCTGCAAGGAACCCGATCCCCGTGATCATCTAGATTAGAAGGGGTAGGGCCTGTTTCCATATGTGTCTTAGTGCTGGCATCTGAATTTCAAATGAATTTGCTGATTCCTCAGTCTGTACTCAGACACCAGCATTCTCCTTTGGCTGCTCCAATGAATGGTTTTATATGAAGGGTTTTCAGTTGAGGGGCTTTCAGTGGCAATACTCTCAAAGACACATCTTGGAGTCGCATTTCAGGCTCTTATGGGCAGCTCATAAACTCTCCCTGTGGGTTGGAACTTGATACTTTCAAGCCCTGCTCCTCTTCCATACGGAAAGAGAGCTCTATTAAAGGAGTCTTGCCACTCTGGAGAGTCATGAAGAAGATAAAGTCAGTATTTGCATCTGCTGGTGTCTTGCTTGTTTTTGTCCTAAAGTTAGGAGCATTTACAGGTATATAGAGACATGTGATGCTTATCATAGGAAACCTTGGGAATTAATTTCTCAATGAATACAAATTAGATTGTTTAGCCTGGAAGGATTCGTTGCCTTTCAGGAATGAAGAAGGAAAGGTTGGATAGATGGATCTCTGGAGAATGCTGATTTCCCTGTCTACAATCAGAGCTGGGGCAGTCAGGTATAACATTAATCAGTTCTGCCCTGGCTGCTGGTAACTCTCCAAGAATCTTAGCATGATCAGGGACCTAGAACAAGTCTAATCACCTGAAATCTATCACATGTTTAGCCTCTATTGCAACACCTAGAGGTTCTCCCATCTCTAGCATTCACAGGGTGTTTCCAGAGATGGCTTTACCCTGGAGCGCTCAGCAGATGAGAAGGGCATGGCCAAATTCAACTGCACGCTTAAAGCCACGGTTGCTTGTAGGATTTGAGGTCGGCACATGGAGCCTTGCCAAAAGACCAAAACGGAAACCCTGTCTGTATTGGTTTCAGCACTTAACCCTCTTGATCAGAAAAACCCCAAATGCTGCACCGAAAGTTACCTTGTTTCATTTGCTCAAGTGGAAAATATAATGGAAATATAATGGAAGGGGATTCCCCAGGGGTTTTTCCTCCCTCTACTTCTTCCCCTCATTAGGCAAAAATCCGCTTTGTGATTTTCCCAGCACCCTAACTAGAGACAAAATATACCTGTCTGTCACAGGTCTCTCAACACAGGCTTTTGTGTTTTGCTTTGTATGGAGGGAAAAACCCACACCACCATGGCAGAGCTACTAACTCTTCTGGGTCTAATGCATCAGGATGCAAAGCAAGGGAACCTGCACACCACATCCCAAGGGGCTGGTCACGGATCAGGTGAGCAGAGCAGTAAGGTGGCCCCAAAAGCAGCTAGGGTTTAAGTATCTCTATAAGTTACCCACTGGGGGTACAACTTCCTTTGTCTTTGTCATGAAGGGTAAGACCAGAGCGGGTATAAGGTATACTCTTCCCAGGACATTTGTTGGAGGAGTAGGAAGGATCATGCTCAGAGTTCTGTATGTTGATTCTGCCCCTCTGCATCCTCCAGTAAAAGGTACACCATGGGCACAGAGGAGTGACAGCATGCTTTGTGTAGTACTGTGCTCAGCGTGGTGTTATTTTTCCTCTGTTATAAAATTCAGCTTTAGAAAAATTGGCTTATTTACCTGAGTTCAGACCCCTGGACCTTCCAGCTGAAACTGGGACAGCTGAAGAAATTTCTTTGTTCTCAGCATTGCTTGCCCTTAGCTGCAGAGCTGAAGCAAGTTGAGAGTACGGGAAGGGAAATGCAGTTCTTAGTGTTTCTGTACCTGCTTGTGGTGACCACATAAACGGACTAGGCTTGGTCTCCCAGACTACAAGTCTGTCTGCTGTTGTGGAACTCTCCACATAAAAGATGAAGCTGCAGTCAAATCCTGATTTACATTGTCTGAAGAGAATATGTGCCCTTGAGTACCAGGCTACCTGTGTCCGGTGGAGGAACTTTTATCCTCTTTACTCCTGCTACATCATGGTCTCCCCACTAGATTGCCTCTGTCCTGGGTGAACTCATGGAAACCACCATGGACTCTGTCTTCAAAGTTGCAGGAATGTCAAAAGAGAAAGGAACAAATTCAGACGTGAACAAGGTGTGCGTGGGTAAATCAGCAAAGGCCAAACAGGGCTGGCAGAGATTTGTATCCCTGAACCTCAGTGGCTTAAAGGAACATGAATTGGTGGTCCCACCACTTTAAATGTTACTCAAGGTTTGGAATTACCAAGGCCAGCATCCTGTGGGAGCAGGAGCTGTAGGCATCAGGCACTGCAAAATCAATCTCTTCTCCCTACTCCAGACTAGGACAACATGGATTGTGCTGTATCTCTGAGTCATCTGCAGATGAAGGAATAGTCTGTTGCAGTTGAACTTAAGAAAGCTGAGGTGGGGTAAGGTCATGGTTATGCTGTTTGCCTTGTACTGCTCTGAAACTGCAATTAGAGTAGCAAAGCAATATGTTAACTACCTACCTCTTTATCTGTCTTTATCTCTTTGTCTTTATGTGTATGTGAAAAAGAGCAGAAGCTAAAGGAAATAATCCAGTAGACTTGTCTGCACTTTTTTCCACCTTTCTCCACACCTAGAAAGACTGTTCCTAGTTTCTGCAATGTTGGATGAAAATCTGAAATAAGAACTCATGTTGGGCTATAAATCACACACATATTTGGTCCATAGATGCCTCTGGCATGACATTATCTTTATGAATACAACTACCAGGAAAAGAAATGTGAAGGACAGTCCACACTTTCTTCTACACCAAACCATTCTCTTTGGTTTCCTCACTTGTTTGAGTTTCAGCTTTTAGAACAAATGTCTCAAGCCCAGTATTGATCCAGCCAGGCTGATGTGGAACTGAACAGGGCCTAGAAAATCCATCGCAGAAGTAGGGTGTTGCCTTACGCTTAGCACTCTGCCACTGCACAGCACTGCAGTCATCATACCAGTGTCACTTTGGAATTGCAGGATCAGTCTGGTTTGAGTTGGAAGGGACCTCAAAGGTCATCCAGTTCTAACCCCCTACGTGAGCAGGGGCTAGGAAGCTGGGTCCAACCTTTCAGAGCAGCTTCAGCAAAGACAGACCAGTTCCTCAGGGTACCAAACCAACCTCACGTCAGTGTGTGAAGTGCATGGCCTGAGTTGTTCTCTGGCAGGTGCTGAGTTCCTTCCATTGACTGAACTAGGTGCCTGAAGATGGGCCATGACAAAGCACTGGAGTTAGAACATCCCTCTCCTGGGAGGTGAAGTGCCTGACTGTGTCTCAGTGGGGTTGTGTGCACTCTTAAGGCAGCCAGGATTCACTGGAAAACCTGATCCAAGGAAACAGGAGGCCAGTTTCAGGAGACTGGAGAAGTTCAAGGCTTGAAATATGTGAATACTGAGTTTGAGACAAGGACACTGAGCCCTTCTTGAGGACAGAAGGGAAACAGTCTTTGCGCTGATGAGAGGATCCTTAGAGATGCCAGGGATGGCAAAGAGCCACAGGGTGAGTTCAGCAGACAGGTGACTATCTTCAGCACTCCCACCACACAGCAGAGAGAGGAGCAGAGACATCAGAGGCAGATCCCCAGCATGCCTCAGTTAACCTTACTCTGTTGACTTCCTGGGCTCCCTGGTTTGTTTTCCCTCCAATTTGGGACTTGGCCCAGATCGTGCTTGGACTGTGAATGCTTCCAGATGTTCTCAGCCCTTGGGGATGGGTGGGGGTGTGGACACAGAGGCATGCCAGGCTGTAACTGGTATGCAAGCAAGCCCCATGCAAGGGGCATATAAAACATTACCTATCCCTTGGCCAGCACCTCCTGCTTGGAGGCCTGCTGGTTGCCAGTGGCAAAGGGGAAGGAAAACATCACAGCTTGCTGGAATGGTTTCTTTTATTGCCATGTCCCTGGGCAAAATGGCCAGTGTGCTAAGTGGCACCTGGATGTAAAGGCAGGAGAATGCAAGAGGAAGAAGCAATGAGAATGCAGTCCAAGCCAAAAGCACTAAAAACCCGAAAAAACCCATTGCTTCTCTCACTGCTGCCAAGTTTATTTCAGTATGTGGCAACCTGGTGAAGTATGTTCCTTTACAGGGGAGGAATTAGAAAGGACAAGACCTTAAATTCCTCCCATTTGCTCAAGCACTCCAGCAAACACCTCCTTCTTCTTCCCCCTCCTGCTGGTCGGATTTTAAGGAGATTTTAATTTGAACCCAAAGTGCTGGAACGTAGACAGGAAACAGCTTATAATTTGCAAAAGTGTATATAGTTTCATGGAAAAGCAACATATATACTGAAACCTATGCCTTTCAAATTCTTCCCAGCAGCCATCTCTTCTGGCCTTGGGACAATGAAGTCTCTGTGTTCAGGTCTGTTTTCGGTCGAAACGGTCCATGACTGCTCTTTTGTGACCAAACAGAATGTGAGAGCAAGCTGGCCGGAGCACTTGGTGCCTTAATTACTTTGGGTCATGTGGCTGCCTCCACTGCTGCAAGTGGTGGAGCACATGCAACTGAGGAGCATCATTTCTGCTAGGGGACACTTGAAAAAAAAAAAACAAACCACAGAAGGGAGATTCAGGCATCTCTTGGAAATCAGTGGCAAGACTCACATCAGCTTGGACAGCACCAGGACTTCAGCCTTGGTGCTGGGATGGATGGATGTGTGCTTTCATTCCCTGTGCTAAGGTTGTTGTGAGTTAGAAATGTGTCTGGCTTCGGTTGCTAAGAAAATTGGAAGTCCCAAAGGCTCTTCTGTCCAGCCTTTGCATTTGCCCTAGAATTTTTGCAGGCACAAAGACGGGCTAAGCAGACAATGGCTTGCTTGACTGGCAAGCACAAATGTGAGCTTTTGCACGTACAAAGGACTGTTTGTACAAGCAAAAATGTCATGCAAAATGAGGAGCATGTGGCCATGACAGGAGGGCCTTCAGACTAAAGAAATCATATCCAAACCTATGACTGGTTTGATTAAGGAAATGAGGACAAAATTTTGAAACATGTAGGTTGGCTTGGGATTGGAATAGAGGTGTCTTGCCTTGGGTGACCATGAGACACATTAGCTCTTGGGCAGTGGGGGCTGCGGGAAACTGACAATGCTGCTGTTTGGATGGGGACATTTGAAAGAAACCATCTTTTAGAAGTGAAACAGATCATTCGAATATGGGCCATGTTGCATCCTGCTCAATCACTGGTGGCCTGATACTATTGGCAACCATTAGCCTGGAACCAGATTCTCAGACAGTATAGATGTGCACTTGTGTGTACAAAATGCATGCCTAATTGCTCAACTAATCAGAAGCTATCAGAACTGCTTGAAATAGGGAACAGAGACTTGGTCTCTGTCACTGCACTTGTAGTAGTGGGTCAGCTGTGATAGATGTTCAGTTGTGCTCAACAGTAGACATCTCATACAAGATCTGGTTGCCCTAAAGCACTGTACCTTTCATTGGGAGTAAGAAAGATTGGGATGGTTTCAAACCACTGCTTTAGAGTCCAAACTCAAATTGCTTGCCTTTGAAACACTAGGTAACATAAAGAGTCCTTGGGCAAAAAACCTTATCCTTTGTGTTTTCCTCCCTCCTTTTAGAAATTGAGGGTAATTATGCCTAAATAGCCTTGTCAATTAGGCATAGCCTAAATGTGGGTGAAATCTTGTGTTTTCAGTTTGGAAGAGGTCTGTTTCTCCGCAGTTTACAACCTCTCTCTTGTTGCAACTGATGTGTATGTAGTCCCAGTTTCACTTATTGCTAGCTATGATTTTAAGCACCTCTCTGTGCCCCAGCAGTTACCTCTGAAGCCGCGTGAGCAGCTCCATAATCTCGAGCCTACTTGAAAGCATGTGCTGAAGCACTGAGAGGATGTTTGCTGTTTTCACAGGACATTTAGTGGGTGAACATTCAGGACTGCTGTCCCACATTGACTAGGGGATGCATTGAGATTCTATGGCTTTCCTTGAAAGTGTTCCTCCACCTGACTGTGGGTAAAGCATCACAAATGCATGACCCCCAATTTAAGAATTTATAGCACACATCAAGAAGAACTTGCCCTATGAAGTGTCCAAGGTCAGCTGCTAAGGATACCTTTGACTTTAATGAGATAGTATAGAGAGCTGGATCAGGAATATACTAACTCTTTATGGGCCTTGAATTGGCATTTCTCCAGCTAATTACCTGCAAGAAGAAAGGCTAGGGCTTGGCTTTAGAAATGTGAAATGAGGCAGCATGCAAAAAGAACACAGAATTTAAAAAAAAAATCAGATCCCTGTGGTTTGAGGGGCACTTTTTTCCTGCTTGGATTGTCTGGGCTACTTCCTGTTGGGATGAGGGACTTTGTCTGGACCAGTCTGTGACCAGAGCACCTGCTTAAGGGACAAGTTGCATAGGAAACTACCTAGGGACAAGCAGCTAGTTGTGTGTGCAAGAAATGACCAGGGCACACATGAATCTGGCTTGAATAAAGCAGCTCCAGACTCTGCAATACTGAAAAATCTCAGGATGCTTTTCTTGTAGTACCCAAATGGTATTGGACTCCTGACTTTCCCAGTAGCACCAGGCATTGTGTCCTTCAGAAAGGCTGGTGCTTTTGCCTGAGCGAGCAGAAGACTACCTCCAGGTTATCTTCTAGGTTCCTCTTGGCCTGACATCTGTGTTCTGGGGACTGCTGTGAGAGGAGCAAGAGCACGTAGAGGACATAGCTGAGGCAGTGGTGAAGTTCCTGGCCTCAAGAGGATGTAGAGATGTTGCCATGTTCAGCAGATACACCCCTCTCTCGCATTGCTTCCACAGGAATCCCTTGCTGTACTGCGGGGAGCATGGCCCGTTTTTCCAAGGCCTGTCATGAAGGCAGAATGTGTATGTAGAAGCAAGGTATAAAATGAGTCACATGGCCCTTTCATAGAATCATAAAATTTTAAGGCTGGAAATGACCCCTAAGATCATCCGGTCCAACCATTAACCTACCGCCACCAAGTCTACCCTTAGACCATATCCTCAAGCACCGCATCTACCTGTCTTTTAAACACCTCAAGAGATGGGGACTCAACCACCTCCCTGGGTAGACTGTTCCAGTGCTTTCTGACTCTTTCAGTAACAAAGTTCTTTCTAATATCCAACCTAAATTTTCCCTGGCGCAACTTGGGGTCATTACCTTGAGTTCTGTCGCCTGTTACTGGGGAGAAGAGACCAACCCCCACCTCACTGCAACCTCCTTTCAGGTAGTTGTAGAGAGCAATAAGGTCTCCCCTCAGTCTCCTCTTTTCCAAACTAAACAACCCCAGCTCCCTCAGCCGCTCCTTGTAGGGCCTGTTCTCCAGACCCTTCACCATCCTCGTTGACCTTCTCTGGACATGCTCCAGCACCTCAACATCCTTCTTGAAGTGAGGGGCCCAAAACTGAACACA
>VXBZ01001853.1:505187-561724 GCA_013399135.1 Heliornis fulica | reverse complement strand
GTTGCCTGGGGTTGTTGTGACCAAAGTGCAGGACCCGGCATTTGGCCTTGTTGAATGTCATATTGTTGGCCCCAGCCCAACCATCCAGCCTGTCCAGATCCCTCTGCAGGGCCTTCCTACCCGCCAGCAGATCGACACTCCCACCCAATTTGGTGTCATCTGCAAACTTACTGAGGGTGCATTCAATCCCCTCGTCCAGATCATCTATGAAGATGTTGAACAGAACTGGTCTCAACACCGAGCCCTGGGAAACACCACTGGTGACCGGTTGCCAGCTGGATTTGGCTCCATTCACCACCATGCTCTGGGCTCGGCCATCCAGCCAGTTTGTAACCCAGCGCAGAGTGCACTTGTCCAAGCCGTGAGCAGCCAGCTTCTGCAGGAGAATGCTGTGGGAGACGGTGTCAAAGGCCTTGCTGAAGTCCAAGTAGACAACATCATATGCTAAGACCCAGAGGTTCTGCAGCTGGGAGAGAAGGCAGATGCTAGCAGTTTAGTTTTGCTGATATTCAGGAGGCAAAACAATGGGACCTAATGAATCTGGTCCATTTTTGAGTCAACCTGTCCTTTCAGCTGGGAGGAAGCAAGAGTTGTTCATAGTTTTGGACACAAGACCAGCCAACTCATGAGTTGGATCTGATTCCAGAATTTTAGAAGCTTTAGAGTCCCTGGGTGCAGCTGTGTCATTTCTAGTTACTGTAACATGGTTCAGATCTCTAAAGAAGCCAAGTGGGCCCCAGCTCTCAGCAAAATTCAGCTTATATTTCTGCTGAAGGGAAGTCCAGGGACAATCCATCTATTTGAAAATGTCTGTTACAACAAGAGGGCAAAACCAGATCCAGTCCTAGCTCTGGAGAGCCACAGAATGGTTTTCCTGGTTATTATTTTGTTAGCCTGCTTGCTCCTCAGAACTATATCTGAAATGTTACAAAATTTACTAAGAAATGGCTCATTTGTTTCTGTGGAACTGTTGCACAAGCCACCAAGGTGCAACAAGACGCTGGTGTTTGCCAACCAGGAACATGACTTCTTTATGATGCTCTAGTGGCATGCAGCTGATCAGAGAGATACTGGATGACTGAATGAGTGTTCTTGAAAACAATGGCAAAATAGCTTTGACCCTTCCATAGTACAGAGCTGGAGTTTTGGAAAGGACCATTTTACCTCTTTTTGTTGCTGAAAATGAAGAAACCTACCAATTTTGTTATAAGTCAAAAGCTACTGGTTGTCCATTCTTCTTTTCTCACCCACCCCAAATAATTTAATTCTTGGGATTCAGCAGGAAAAGCCGAGCCATTTAAATGAACAATCATGCCAATGAAACATCATTTAAATTCTCTCAATTTTCATAGGAGATTTTCCTCTCAACCTTCTCTAGTAGCAAGAGTTGAATCAAGAGGCTGAACATCAGCTTCTTGAAATCCTGTCCTGTGAAGTGTTTTAAATACAAATAAGGAGGTTGTCTGCTACTTTCTTATGGTAGTGTCATTAGCCATATCTATAGTGCCTTTTAATTCAAATATTAAATGATGCAACTCTACTTGCGCCACCCCTATTCAATAGGCTTTTCTGGTTGTCTGTGGCCCATACTGGCCTCATTCTAACCTGGTGTGTTTTATTAACTGTGCTTTGCTCACCTGTTGTCAGGAAAAACAGTAGAAAGGGGTGCACTAAGTTGATAAGAAGTTTTAACTCCCTTATCACAACTAGGATATTCTCGTGTGATGAATGCTCATCATTTTGTGGAGGGCATATGACTTGGTGGCTGGCTGTGGCAGATATCTGTATTCTGTAATACAACAGGTCCCTTCACATCCTTATACTGTTGTAGTTATACAATATACAGAATGCCCCTGCCTGTGAAATTCACAGTGACAATCAACAGAGGCTCTGTGGACCTGCAGGGAGAGAAGTTCCTCACTGTTCCCAAGGTCAGCTAGAAGGTGGAAGAAGGGTGTTCTGTTTCTAAAGTCAAAATAATCTGATCTTTAATACAAGCAGGATACAAAGTTATATTAATAAGTGAAGGGGTGGGAGGAAACTAATAGCTGTGTTCCTCATTCTGACAATTTTTGGTTGTTGCCATGAAGCTGTATCTTTAAGATTCATGTGGTCATCATAAGACAGGGCTCTTTGCTTCCACTTCCTGAAAAAGAGAAAAATCTTGTAACTTCTGCAATAAGGAAGAAAACCCTGAGTTAATGACAAAATAGCACCTAGACCAATTAAAAAAAAAAACCACAAACATAATTTTGCATTCTCCTGAAGTCTCATGTCATCAAAGACAACCTCGATTTTAGGATTTTTCTGATCCTCTTGGCATAGGAAAGTCCACCTTGTGGTGCTACAATGCTTCTGACTGGAAACACTGTCACAATTGAAGAGTCAGATCTGCATTGCCTGATCTCAACCCCTGGAGCTGGTGAAAGAGGCTTTCCAGATCAGAGCAGCAATGAACCAAAATGACCTTCACCCTTCCTGGATCCCCAGGTCCTCTGGATGTGGAGACAGTTGCAAAAGCCCACATGTGCCTTGGGCAGGCTAAGCCGGTCCGATTAACAGGTCTGAGGGCACTGCAAAGGGTCTAGGGGCCATGGCCAGCCAGGAAACACCTGCGACCTGAGGGTCAGCCTCTCCGCATTCCTCCTCCTCTCTGGGATGGAGAGCAACGCTGGATGGATGAGCGGGAGGCAGCCCTCCCGTTACAAGTCTGTCTGCGCTCCCGTGAGCTGCAGAGGGTGCTCTTGCTCTGCCTCAAAGCAGAATGTCTGCGTACCTCCCTCCCCACGTCCTCCTCTTCCCTCTCTGTCCACCCCCTCCTTTTAAATCTCAGCAAACCAGTGAGTCCGCTGCCACCTGAACTCCGCGTGGGAACCAAGGAGTCCAGAGTGAAGAGTCATTTCAGAACAGCCCCCTGCCCTGATTGGGAGAGGGAGGCAGGGGATCACGGCTGCGCCGGGGTGGCTGCCTGGGTGGGAGCCGGGCGGGGGAGGCTGCCCTGCGTTACCTGCGCCGGAGAGGAGAGGAACGCGGTGAGCAGCGTGTGCCAGGCGGAAGGATTGCTGCGCTTCCCTCACTTGTGGCCTGAGCCAGAGGGGTGTGTTGGGAGACCTTGAGCTCGGACTTATGGCTGAGGGCCCCCCTCCAGTTGTGCTGCCATCATAGTGCTGCTACGGGACATCCAGTGGGCTTTTCTGCAGGAGGAACGAGCTGTTTCTTAGCCAGACTCAGGACAGGGTGTTTATTAAAGCAGCCCGGGGGTGCCTCAGTTTCCCTAGCTGCTGCGTGCAGGGGTGACGGGCATCCTGCTGCCGTGAGCCCGGTGGGAGAGATGCTTTCCCTTCCCCAGGCTGGGACTGATGTCAGTGGAGGCTCTGCTGTGCTGGACTTTGGTCTCCTCAAGAGAAGGAAGTGTGAGGACAGAATCCGCAGGGATTCACCCTGATTAAAACTCTTGTCCTAGCAAATTATGCCCATTGTGTAGATATTTACTCCAATGAGTGCTGCAGCAGGCAAAACCCCCTACCTGTGGTGGCTTTTGCTGCTCCCTTTGTTACAGCATCTGCCTTTTGGTCATTTAGCTTTCCAGTCAGACAAGGGGATCTTTCAAGAAAGTGTTTACTGAATGTGCTGCTTGTCTCTGGTACACTTCGGTGCATGGCAGCTCTTGTGTGCAAATAGACCTCAAATGTTTCAGAGAAAATAAGAATTTTTGGAGCTGCAGAGAACAGGTGGGAGGGATCCTGAGAGGCAGTTCACTGCACTGACCTTCCCCAAGTCAACAGCAACTCGGCTGAAAGCAGTCTTTGCCTGGACTGCTCTTAAAATCCCCTGGTGATGGAGATTTCACAAACTTTCCAGGCCATCTGTTCCAGAATTTCACTCTTCTTACTTTGTTGGTAGTATCTGGATTACATTTCTTGGCTAATCAGTCACCAAAGATAAAGAGGATTTTCTCTCCTCCATTAGGTGAATCTTTGCAATAATTACCAAATAATAAATCAGTGTTGTGTTCTGGATCTGTATGCTGATTTGGAGACAGGCTGCATCTGCTTTGTGTGCACCAGCTATTTGTTTTTCTCCATATGGAAGCGGAGGTGCCACTGGAATGCAATGCTGCTGGCAGCAAGGACTCCAGATAGTGAAGGGCTCAATGTGGGGAGGGTGCTGAGGGTCTTGGGGAGATGTGGAAGCTCAGCCATTCTTGAAAAGGCTCTCCACAAAGATCACAAATTGGTTAGGAGCAATCATATTTGGTGAAGCTTCTCTACAGTGCAAATCTTATGTCTGGGAGTGAGAAAATGGAGCATAGTATGAAATCAGAGGTGGAATTTGTTTCACAGCATCTTATCCTAAGCTTTAAACAAATGTAACCATTTCTACTTCTCCATGGTTCATGTTGTAGTTAGAGGTGCAGGATTGGTGCCTCCAGAGGATGTTTCTCCCTTTTAAATGGAACGTTTAATTAGGCGGTAATGGGAGCAAAATGAAGTCACTTACACTTAATGTCAGGCTAGCCCAACAGTCAAAAACTATCAGTAGTTTAAAACAGTTGTAAGTATTAATAATTTGTGGAACAGAATTTGCTTGCTTAAGAAATTCACAATTAAATCCCCCGTACTGAATGCTTCTGAAAATACTGAAGTCTTGGTCATGACAGTTTGCTAGAGAAAAAGCCGCAGTCACCAAGTAAATCTCTTGTGCACCATTTAAACTTCTATTATATGCAGCTAGCCCTTGAAAGCAAGCTGCTTTCTGCCATCCCCTGAAGACCTGTGGTCATGGAACATTTATCCATTTTTCTACATGATTTCAAAATGCATTACTATTTACTTTGATAAACACTCAACATGAGTACCATGTTTGTGAAATTACACATATATCGAAGTTGAGATGTAATAAAGCTATTAATCTTCTAATCTGTTCTCTCTGTCTACTGAAAGGATAAATCATTAATTATCACAGCTATATGATTAGTTTAGTTTGGAATGTTGTAGAAAATGTGACCAGTGGTTTTCTTCTCTCCTGGGAGACTAATCTAAGGCCAAGTCATTAAGTCGAAGGATGTTTGTCTTAGATCTTTTACCAGGAGGCACACTGTGCTACTTCTGGTTAATCCATTTTCTAAGTGGGACAGATGAAAATATTTCTTCCAGAGAGGGGTGTTCTTAAGAAGGCCAACATTACACTTTTGAATCTTCCACTAGCCCATTGCATGCTCTCAACTTGGTTTTATTTGAAGAAAGAAGGAACTGAAAAAACAACAGAATGATTTTTCTTCTCCAAAATGTTCCCTGTCAGCTGTGACCAGCTGGCAATTTCCATTTGGATTTATTTCTATGTATTCCCATCCTGGTGCAGAGATTACAGCAAAATATTCTTTTATATCCTTTTATACTGCAGAAAAAGAAAAAGTTATTTTTCTTGCCAAGTCAGACACGCATTTATGGCAGAAACAGTCACACCTACCTTCTCCCAGCAACTTTCAGTCTATCATGTGAGCTGTAGCCAGTAACCTACACAGGGCAAACACCTCCTTTGTATTGTCAAGCTTTATCTATTAAAGTCTTCAGAAGGAAAGTTTTAATTTAACACCTTGATCTAGGATTTGAAATAAGAGTTCCCCATGGATATCTACTCAAGTAGTAGTTCAGACCTGCTCAGTGTTCCTTCCAACAATCTTTGGGGTGCCTAAGCAAAGACCTGAGAAAAAATCAAGTGTGGCATGATGGATGGATGGATGGATGGATGGATGGATGGATGGATGGATGGATGGATATCTAGGGAGATGATAACTGCTTAAGGAAGTCATGACATAAAGACATCTGTTGTATATGTCTGTCCAGAAGAGTTGGGTGTGGGGGACTTGCATCTGGAGAGCCAACACAGGCTTTGTCCTCTCTAGTTTGAGAATTGGAAAAAGTGAAAAGAAACATCAGAACAACATATTTGGCGTATGATCCTGGACAAGATAGGGGCTTTTTATAAACTTAAATTATCTTTGATCTCAATCAAGAGGTTTCATGTAATTAAGGTATCTCACAAATTTCTGAGGCTGCAGGGAGGATTAAGGGATTGTTTCCTATCCTACTCTTGTCCTTTTCCTTGAAAACCTCTGCTCTCTGGGTCTGTAGAAACACCATATCAAAATTGGGTCTTCCACTCACCCTTGTGTCACCACTTCACTAATTCTGGCCAGTGACAGATTCTTCTTCACAAGGTAAAATAATATCCAGATTAAGTGGTCAGTTGGAATTCAGAAAGGCTTTGAAGAGCTGAGGCCTGGTGCCTGCTCTTGCAACACAAAGTACTTCAAGTACTTGAAACTAGAATATTGCAACACAAATAGAAGGAGGGTGGGCATGGGTTGTACATGTTTACCTGCTTTCTTATCTCTTCAAATTTACTGCAGCCCTTCTAGGAAGGGGAAACATTCAGTATACCTCACATTTCTCACTCAAGCTTTTTGTTTGTTGAGTCACTTGTGTCTCAGTCAACAGCTTTCTCCCCACAACTTTCCAAAAGTAAAGATTGCCCATGAACTCTAAACCCCATTAAGGAAACATGGGGCAGTTGTCAACATTTCTGAAGTTATTCACCCTCTGCCAAAGCACACACATGGCTGGGGCAGCAAAGCTGTAGCAGTAAAATCCAGTGAGGTCAGCAAACAAAAGCAGCACAGAGTCAGTATCTTTTGCTAAGTCCTCTGGCACAGGAAGAGGTGAAAGAGCAATAGAAGTTGGCCAGGTTCAGCTGTCTCCCATGGGAAACATTGGAACAATCTTACTAGTCTGGGTTGCTAAAGATCCTCCTCAGTGTGTTTGTGTTGGTGAGATGGAGCTGGAAGTGTGACAGAACAGACATGGGCTTAAAATGTAGATGGATCAACTTTTAAAATAAAATATTACTAGAAGCACTTTTCGATCTTTTTCTCTGTAGCAATGTCTGAATCCTGCCCCATCCCTCCTGTTCCAGCTGCAGTTCCCATGCAATGCTTCCTCAGGCATCTCTGTGGCTGGCCTCAAACTGTGGTGGCCGCCATAATGATGAGATAGGAGAGAAGGACAAGAGCTGCAGGTGAGAAAATCTCTGCTCAAACATTTTTGAGCCAGGATGACCCTAAGGAAAAAGCATGAGAAAAAGCTGCTGGAGAAAGCATGGTTATTCTTAAAAGAAAGGAGCAAGAGGGCATGAAGTGTTGGCCATGAGTTTGTCATCTGTTGAGAGAATTTTCTCACCTGTCAGTCAAGTCTCCTCTGGGCAGATTCCCACCTGCTCCCAGCTTTCTTTAAACTTGGTATCTTTTCCTCAAGATGTTCAGTCTCCTTCTCCCTCCTTCCCTCCCTCCCTCATGTAATCCCCTTATGATACTTGCATGTGGTGGGCCTAATCTGGTGTGCTTTATTCAGGTTGTCATGCTCCCTCTCCTCTTACCAGACTGTTTCAGCGATCAGTAAGAAGCAGACTAAGCAGGGATTTTTCCTCTCTCTCTGCCCTTCTGACAGTTTAATATTTTACCGAGGGCTGGGCACAAAGATAAGAAATAAATAAAAGGATATTTAGCAGTAAGGCATTTCTCTTGCTGAAGGACCTCCCACTCTGGGTGCAGAAGTCGCTTTGCACAGGGGAGAACTGCTGCCGGGGGGAATGTGTCAGCTGCTTACGGGGTCGCAGGCACATTACACTGCCATTGGAGAAGCAGACTGAGGCGGTGGTATGAGCGCAACCATATGCTTAGCGTTAAGCCAGTGAGAAATTCCACTGAAGTCAAGGGGGTTTTTGCACATGCTTAAGGGCTTTACTGGATTGGGGCCTATGGAGGGAAGAACGGACTGTTGGTCCATCAGATGGGATCGGACCAAGAATCTTGCACCCCTCTTCTTGCCAAACCCTGAGGGATGCCTCTGATTCACAAGTGATAGGAGTGAATCAGATCATTGGAAAGAAGGGAATTCAGCTGACCAGCGCCCCTAAGCTCCTTGGTTGGATGCTGCTGTGAAAAGAACAACTTTCTCCTACAGCTACTTGGGTACTCATAGGGTGTCTTTGTCTGTTTTGTTTTGGTCTTTTTTTTTCCTTTATCCAACTATCCAAACTCAGGTAGTTCATGCGATGGAATGGGATTCCCGCTCGTAGTTGTTTGGCTGTCATTACAGATGAAAAGCCATCAGATCATGATTAAGAGCAATATTTGCAGAGTCAGCAGCTAAGTTCCCTGACCTGCTTCAGTTGCAGAGCAATAACATTGAAGCAGGCAAAAGATTAACCACAAAGATTGTTGAAAAGAAAAGAAAAAAAGTGGCTGGATTTGTCAGATCAATGAGAATAAACTTGATGTTACTTAGAGATTAAATTGTCTCAGAATGATATATGTAGCCATAAAAGTCTATAGGAATAAACTGGAACTCGGCTGCCGATAAACTGTTGGCAGCTTAAGGACATTGTGTGGTCTTGAATGAGTAAGGAAGGAG
The DNA here is from genome assembly GCA_013399135.1 of Heliornis fulica. Taxonomy (NCBI): domain Eukaryota; kingdom Metazoa; phylum Chordata; class Aves; order Gruiformes; family Heliornithidae; genus Heliornis; species Heliornis fulica. The sequence continues at coordinate 553,253 of VXBZ01001853.1, read as the reverse complement.
GCTAAGAGTAGGGGCATTCACCGTCTCAGATCCAGAGCTGATTCTCTCCATGGCTACAGACACATCTCTTGTGCCTCCCATTCTCCTTTCCCAGCCAAACCAGTAAAACATAGAGATAGGAAAAGCGATTCCAACAGGAAAACTGCTTCATGCTTCCTACTCTTTTAGGGTCCAAGTCCTCATGTGATGTGTCTCGATTTCAGTGACACTGCTGTGCATAGGGAAAAGGCTCAGTAATTATCTTCTGGGTGCTTTGCAAAGCTCTTCTTAATTCCCTGTAAGGCAAACTTTGTTTTCTCCTCCAGAGGCCAGTTAAAGAGAGAGAGAGACAGATTAATCCCAACAGCAAGATTTCAGCCAATATCCTAAACCAGGAGGACAGTCTAGGGTCAAAGCTAGCAAATGAGGTTGGAAGAAATAAGTTCATGGTCAGTGTGTTCCTTCGTGAGCAGATTACGAAGGTTTTGGAAACTCTCATTGCAGAGGTAGTGAAATACTGCTAGTTTGCTATAGGCAATGTCTAATCTCCACCCCCTCCATCCTCTTGTGAAATGAAACATACAATCACCAAGGTTTCAAAAAACTGATGAAGAAACAGTCCTCTTTTTCCAGCAGTTTTGGACAAAAGGCGCAGGGCAAAGTGTTGGCACTGAGAGCGAAGAGAGACCTGTGTGAGCTCAGCTTTTGGAGGCTGGGAGTCATCCATGAAGGCAGAAATAGCAGAGCTTGAGCAAGCCATTTAGCTCCTGTGACTAGCCATTTTCATGGGACTGGCTTTCATCCTATGGGGACACTGGGGTTTTTAAAGAGACAAGGCTTTGAATGTTGAAGTTTTGTTAAGTTTTCAATAAGCTTTGACAAAAGTGATAAATCAAGTGATGGGAAAGATGGATAGACTCGGAAAGGGATGAAAAGAGGTGTCCGTTTCCTGATTCAGCCAGGGACCTCCAGAACCTGCCCTCACCACTGTTCCTATGGTGGGGCATTTTCCCTAGGGAAATGTCACCCTCTTTTAATTGCAAAATCCTCTCTGTATTAAGTTATTCAGCACAAAGATAATCTCTCAGTGAGTCTACTCAGTGCACAACTTATTTTGACCCTAAATCTTTGATGGCATTTTGGCCATTCGAGCAATCCCAACAGTATTGCATCTCCCAAGCAGAAGTACTGTCAGCATGATTTGTCACCTTGTTTGTTTTTGTATGATGCGCTGCAGCAAAAGAGCAGATTCCTGGCCACCTTGGGCTCTGAGGGTCCCACCAACTCTTAGCTAGGGGCTGCTGCTCTCCAAAATCTGCTAGAGACAAGGGTGCTAAATCTGTCTGTCTGTCTGGACTGTCTGGTAGATCCACACTTTGCCTGTTTAGTTGTTTGGAAAGGAGAAGATGCTCTTGCCAGAGAGTCTTGTAGTGCAGTATCTATATGTCAATGCAGATAGCCTGAGCATCCCAAGAGGAACAAATATTTGCAGTGTGGACTGCAAGGAAAGCAGTCAAGTCTTCATGTGAGTACTGAAGAGGAGGTATCTCCAGGAACTCTAAGCTGTGTATTGTTTGTCTGCATCCAGTTCATCCAGCTGAGTGATCAGCATCTGTCTGTGGCCCTGATAGCTCTGCAATTTGGGTTGATATGGTCTCGCTGTGCAGACTCAGCTCTTTGTGTGGTAAACCAAGAACAGAGATGGACCTTACCTTAAAGGCACATCCCTGTACATAGCAAAGGGACATAGATCTCCTTTTGGTCACTGAAAGCATTGTGGAAACATGTTGCAGAAGATATTTCTGTTGCCTTTACCTAATTCCTTCTTGGGTAACTGCACGCTGATCTTCCCAAAGACATCCTGCTTCTTTGGCTGGAAGGGGTATCTCAACTACTTCGATTTGGTACTACATGTATGGCTGCAGCTTGATATATCCTTGCTAGATAAAGGGGACCTCCCCACTCCTCACATAGCCCCACTCCCACTGTGTGAGGGGGGGTTGATCTGCTGTATAAGACTAAGGCTGTGTTTAAATAGCCACAAGGTTTCATGCAGGGAGGAGAGAGTTAATATCAGAAAGTTATGTTGGAGCTCTTCGGAAGGAGGTTGTTGTGGGAGCTCAGTTCATCCTCCAACCTGGAAGGAGAAGGGAAAGAGAGAGGAAGACATTTCCCACCTCACAACCAACCAGGCCAGGAATGCAGAGGACATAAAGTAATCTTGGTGTCCACTGGGCTTACCTAACATCCTACGTGCTGGGCTGTCTCAAGGATGAGACCAAAGGCCTATTAGATATTATGCTGGAAATATCTCCTTCCTGAATGTTCCGTATCCTGCTTACATTTCTCCAGTTTTAGCCTTTGATATGTGTGAGGGTACGGACAGTTGCAAACAACTCAGATGCAGAGCTGTGGAAAGCCGTTGCTGCTTCGCTTCACACAGTAATCCCCTGAAACTCCAACATGAGCAGAAATCCATGTGACTTCTTGCAATGCTGTGTCACAAGGGAAGACATCTCCTCCAGTGCTGTTTTGGAAATGCAATAGTCATTTTTGGTTTATCTGCTGGACCATCAGCCCCCCTAGCTGGGGATTCAAACATGCATTAATTCTGCTTACGACTGCCAGGAGAGTTTATTATGGCCAACAGCAAGAAGCATGTAGGAATCTGTGAGGTGTGTGCCTTTCTGCAGAAAACGAGCCTTGGTCTCTGTTTGCTGTCAGCCTACATTTCAGCAAGAGAAACTCCTTGCTGGAGAGGGGATCATGTAGTAGGCAAACATTGCACAATAGGGAGAGAGGTGCCAGGACTGGCTCCAAGGCTGGGCTGTTGCAGTGGGAGGGGGAAGAGAAATCCAAAATCTGAAAGGCAAGTGGAGAGATGAAATACAAGGTAGCCCTCAGGAGCTTCAAGTGTTAGGCTGACAGGATGGTTAGCTNTTTTTTTTTTTTTTCTGCTGAGAGCAGCCCTTTTGTGTTGATTGGCACAAGTTTGTAAAGGATTAAATAGACCCAACAAATGGAGACTGTCTTTTCCACCTTCGCTGGAGGCAGCTGTCTTTCAGCAATCAAACCAGCACGTTGCTGTGGAGGCTCAACATATCACTGCTGAATTGCGTCCTGACAGCAGGAGCATTGTGGCACATCTCCAGCAAGGGCTGTCCCCTTGGAGGGGCACAGTTTAGGTTGGGACAGGCACTTCTGTTGGTCTCTAGTCCGAATTGCCACTCAAAGCAGGGCTAGCTTCAAAGTTAGGTCAGGTTACTCAGGGCATTCCTTTACTCAGTCACACAGTCCTTGGGCGAGCAGGATAACACTGAAGGCTGCTGGGAAGTCTGGAAATGTGTCAAGTCCAGGAATGCCTGTGAGCAGGACAAGGAGTTTGTCTGGCAAGGGTTGGTGGAGCTGACTGTCTCAGGTGCAGAGCAGGAGACTTCTCAGAAGCAGTCGTTTCAGAGAGGGCTGTTACCTTGTTCCCTCTTGCTCCTACAGCAACACAAATACACTGTGTGAGGGTGTCTTTCTTGACTGTAAAGTCCTCTCGTGTACTGGATCATATTATGATATGAGCAGATGGCTGAAAGGAGAGAAACTCCTCCAGTGCCTATGTCTGGAGAAAACCAGGAAGTGGGCTCAGCCTTTTCTGACACCAGTTAACCAGGATGGATGGTGACTCATGAGGCACAAAGCCATAGGAACCCCGGATTCATCAGTCATCCTGGCTGCCAAATGACCTCCTTAGCTAATCATGACCTGCTGGCTAAGCTAGCCCGACTCCATCCAGCAGTGCCAAGGATAGGACACTTGCTGGGATCAAAAAATCCACAGACCTGTGTTGTTTGGTGTTGCCCGGCCAGAACTGGCACAAGGTAGATAATTGTGATTGTGTCCAACAGCACTGTATCAGACCTAACCTTTTCTCATTCATCAGGTATATAACACCTTTCCCTCTGAAACTCTGGTCATTCTGTCACTGAGGCTGGCACGATTTCAACCATTTAACGCCCTACAGCAGATGCCAACAGCCAAGCTCTGTGCTGGTTTTCACACCGTTCAGTGCTGTAGTCCATGGAGTTGCAGAAGGTGCATTTCCCCTCAGCTTCCTAAACATTATCTTCACTCAGCTCCTTTTCAGAGCAAGTAATTAATCAGTGGGATTCAGGGACCCCTGCTGCTTTGCAGACTGAGCCTACCTTTACTGGAGGGCTACTTTCCATCCCCCAGTAGTCAGCCCTGGAGGTACGGCTCACACCCCCACAGTGCTGGCTCCTTTTCTCCCTTGGTAACTGTCTTGCATCTTTGCAGTTTCTCCTCCTGCAGACATGGTTTCAGTCTCATCTCTGTCCTGACTTGCTGCTGTGGAATGTAAGGCTTTTATTATTTTTTTCACTCTGTAAAACAAAAATATGAATCTAAGCACATCATGTCAAGACTTCAAGTTTGCACTTTCCATCTGGGTCCTTTATAGAGAATAAGAGCTGCACCTTGGTTTTTTCTCTCCTTTTTACCTTCCCTTTGTCCCTCCTTCTCTCGGAGAAGATTTATGCCCTGTGTGAAAGCGCTGTACCTAAACCAGCCGTCTCTCACAGCTTCACTTGCTGTGCAGTTCCAGTATGATCTTGCTTCAATGCATACTTGATTCAGGAACAGTGGGGTGTGTTCAGATGGATGGAGCTGATCAAACATGAGCCAAACTCTTATTTTATTGCAGTTTATTTTTTCAGGAAGAGCCAGGGTTGAACTAGGAGTTCATTGAGTTTTAAGCTAACACATTTTCTCTCTCAGCAGGAGCAGGCCATCGGCATATATGGTTATTTACCCTCCCTCAGCTGAGCTGAGGGAGGGTAACCCATAAATAGCAACTTCTTGTGTTCACTCACAGGCACTTATTCTTAGGGAAGGCAGAAACCTCACGTTCCATTCCATTTGTTAACATTCAGCAGTAGGATTTTTGAAGGAAAATGTCTCCCTGGATAGGATATCCTATAACTCCTGACCACAGGGGTTTCCTGCAGCTTCACCTCCAGCATCTGGTGTTGTCTGTTCTCGGAGACAGGCAGATGGGGTAGATGGACCCCTGATCTGATTCGGGAGGACAGCAATTCCCACGAGCCAAATGCAACACCGGAGAAATATGTCAGATGCATTCCAGATGGATATCCCTGGAGAGCAGCGTCTTAATTCATAGACCAGGCAAAGAGACTCAAAAAGGAAATGGCTTTCCCCCATCACAGTGGGGAGCCTCCAGAAAGGAAGGGTAGATCACCTTCCTAGGCTGAGCTCCTAGGCTTGGTCTGGTAGCTTTGGTGGTCGAGGTGTTGCTGATCTGGACTGAGCAATTCCTTCCATCTCATATTTCATAGAGACTCCTTCAAAGAGCCCTTACTGGTGTCCTCTTTCCATTACTGGTTAATTCAGACCAGCAACTTAACATCCATTGCTGTCAATGAAATATCTCAGTAAAATCTGCCTGTCCTTTTTCAGGTCAATGACAGCTGATTTTTGAGGTGTGTTGTACTCAGGGCAAATATATGGACAAAGTTCCCTTATCCCAAGATGTCTCATCCTTCCTTATTTATAGTGACAGAACCTCATCTTCTATCTCAGATGAATCACCTCTTCTACAGGAAAGAATTTTTCTGCTGCCATCTCTTGATATTTTTGTTTCACAGATCTGTGAGATATTCTAGTCATCACATCCTCTCTTTCTTTTCTCTAAGCTACATATCTATGTGTTGGTCATCTGGCCAGCTCTCTGTTCATGTATTGACAGCGTTTGTTATATGCCCATTGATTATTTGGCAGCTTAGTCCCATGGCTTGCATTTTGGCAGTCTGCTCAGGCTCCACACCTGTAAGCAGCATCCCAGCCTGAAAATTACCCAGATCATTCTCAAGAACACTCACAGACACACTAAACTATTACCAGTATTTTTGACTGACACAACACCTAGAAGATCTTGTGATATGCAAAGCCCACTTTGCTAGACCTAACTAGGGAAAGAACAGTTCATCTCAGCATTTGTTAATTAAACTGGTGAAGCTGGAGAGAAAGAAGTTCAGAGAGGAACCGTCAAACTTCCGTTGCTCTGACCAGAATAGCATTTACCCAGAGAACGGAAAGGTTGTAAAATATACGATCTATTGCAAAAACCTGCTTCTGTCCAGTGGTGAATGCAGGAAAAACTCCCACATGAATGGACTGCCCCCAGTAACCTTGTTGCTGTCTTCCAGAGAATTAGATCATGATCCTAGCAGCTGACGATTGATGTCCGTCCCAGCAGAAAGGCAAAAGGAAGCATAGGCTCTCCTTAACACCATGCCACTGACAAAGAACAGATTTTGAATTGGCAATATTGATTCAAGTCGTGCTGTCTGCTCACACAGTCAGAAGGACTGAGGGCTCTTCAGAAGCACGTACTTTGGAGACCCTCTTGCTGCTGGCTAGCCTCATGTTTCTGTCCTCTCTCCTAATAGAAGCATCTTTTATGTGTAGTAACAATGCGTTTTCCTTCCCATAGTGTATTTACAGATATGTGCTGCCTTCTGGCAGGTTGGCTGTGGATGACAGATTGGGAAGGATTTCACTTTGCCTGTGTTTTCTCTGTGGGGTGAGACAGCGTGTAAGTGTGGTGTTAGAGTCTCCATTTCATCACTTATATCTTGTGTTAAAGGATCAGGAGGATCTTTGACAGGTGTTACAAGATGGTCTGGGGATTCTGTTTGTGTAGTTGTCAGGTCAAGTGATGTTATTTAAGCATATGTACCACGGTGGGTGTTGCAAACAGGTTCTTCTAAGATGTTCACAGCCATGAAACCATTTCAACTGACTTGGTAGTGCTGCAGTCAAGCCATCTGCTAGCTCGAAACTCTTGACTAGGTTATGAATATTTTGGATCTTTTTTACCACAGAGTCTTTCTCTCTGTGTTAAAGTGCCATTTTGCCCTGTTAATGTCTGTTCTCAATGCGCTTGTGCAGGTCACCTTTCCCTTACCTCAACCAGGTGGCTGCTCTGTTCAGAAGAAAAGGGGTTGTCTCCAGACATACCTGACCACAACCGGTGAGGATCTGTAAATGGCTGAGACAACACTGAAATAACTGGTGATTTAATTAGGTGAGTCACTAAAGCCTCATGTAGTGTAATGATGGTTTGTGCTGTGTGTTAAGATTCCTGGAAGATTCATGCCTTAACTCAGGATCCCATTTTATCAGATATACAGCAGGTTCATGATTCAGTTAAATTCACAGGCTAACAAACTGCATGTCTGTGGGGGGAGGGTGTGCTCATCTCTTTCTAATTGCCTCAAAACAGGACACTGTTAAGTAAGACAAAAGGCTGAGGAAGTTAAAGATGCCATTGTACAGGGAATTGATTTTTAAATTTTTTTTTCCCCATATGAATTTCCAAAGGAACTGGCAATTTGCCCTTATGACTTTGCCTATGTAGAAGTACAGAGAAGCTTCCTCTGTCTAAATGGACCTTGTCAGAACGTGTCTGATAAATATACAGAGTGTGATCCTTGTAGCTTCTGAGATTACTGGAGTAAGGTGTGAGAGCTTAAAGGAAGTGAAGGAAATAATTACTTGCTTGAGGAAATAGCAAAATCAACAGGAAAAGCCCATATTTTTCTATTTTTTTTCAGCCCTGATGACAGCCAGGAAAATTTCATTAGCCTTAAGAATTTTGCTTTGCCTTTTATTTCCACCAGAAAGCTGAATTCCCCTTGCTCATGTGTGGTTAGATTTCTTTACTAAAACGACACTGCTCTTGTGGTATTTTATTATTTCTAGTACCATTGAGCCTCTGGTGTCTGCATGGGGACTGGCTTTAGCTGCCAGGCGCTGTACAAGGTCAGAGCAAAACCTCGAGCCTCTACCTAAAGATCTCATGTATAGTACAGTGCCTGGGGCACAGGGCAGTGATGGAAGATGGGCCAAGCAGGACAGTAGGTCAAAGGGATAGTGCCATGCTTTAACCCAGCAGGCAGCTGGTTCTCACTCTCCCCCCACGAGTGAGATGGGGGAGAGAATTGAAAAGAAAAAGGTAAAACTCATGGGTTGAGAAAAAGACGGTTTAACAGGGCAGAGAACATAATAGTAATAATGATAAAAGAATATACAAGAGGAGGGATGCACAGCACAAGTTCTCACCGCCTAGAACAGATGCTTGGATAGTTCCTGATCAGTGCCATACAGTGCATGATGTCATGGAATAGCCCTTTGGCCGGTTTAGGTTAGCTGTCCTGGCTGTGTCCCCCTCACAGCTTCTACAAGAAGATGAAAAGACACTGACTTGCTGGCGAAGACTAAAACATCAGTGTGTTATCAGCATTGTTTTCATCCTCAATCTAAACTCCAGGGCTATACCTGCTACTAGTAAGAAAATTAACACTGTCCCAGCCAAAATCAGGACATACAACTGCAGCTCAATCTTTGTCATGGGTCAGGAACTCCTTCTGTCACCCTGGGGAAAGGAGGAGGGACAGGCTAGAAATCAGGGGGCTTCCTTGGTATTCAGAGGCCTCTTGTAATCTCTGTGGACCTCTGCTGCCACTCCAGAGAAAGGTGCAATGATACCATCCCATCTTTCCACCTAGGGTGCTGGAAACACAAATTAAACGTGTTTAGATACAACTGGCCCACAGCCACCTGCAGCCATCCTGCTACTTCGAGACTTGGAGATCCGAGACCAGGGCTCTGTGCAGGCTGTTACACTGTTTTTGATGGTGAGCCAACACTGGATATTTCAAAGTATGGAGCACTTTTCCCCTACACTACTCAGCATCATAATTCAGGGCCTTGGCACCAGCACTGTGTGATGCAGGGGAGAAAACTCTTGCCTGATCCCAGCTGATGGTCCGCCCAGACCTAGCAACGTGAGGATTTATGGCCTCCGTAACCACCTTTGCTGCAAGCTCCGCTGCCTGTGCTGCTGCCTGATCCCTGTCTGACTCCCCAGGGCCTGCTGCTCCCCTTCCTTGCTTGGTGCTGATGCCTTTTAGCAGCTGATAGATCACCATCTCTTTGCCTCTTGCCCCAAGTGAGACATATTTCACTCTCAGGGGGGTTCAGTGTGAGGAAGGCTCTGAGACCCAAGCCTCATCCTTCAGGGCACTGTGCTGCATTTGGGGTTATTTTATCCCCCCTTTCTGTTCTTTTAACTAGTGTTTTTAAGAGGTATAGGAGATGAGCCCAGAATGTATTTATTGAGCTCAGGGGAGATCCGTGCATCTGGTAAGTATTATTAAGATACCACTGATGAGTTGGTTTCATCTAAAGGCTGGAAGAGGTATGATGTTCGCATGGCTCCTGTGGGATGGTCCAGAGCAGAGGAAAGGGCTTTTTGCTCTGAGATAGTCCTCCATAACCAAGGGAGCAGTGACACACAGAGAGGTACCAGGGTTCCAGATCTCAAAATACTGAGGCTTCTGTGTCTTAGGGTTGCATCGGATGGGAAGAAAGGCTGGATACTAAGCTCACTAGCATCACTCACAGCAAGACTTTTAGTCACTCTTCCTCTCAGATAAAGGATGGTTGTTTGTCCATGTCTCTTGTGCCTTCTACAGAGATCTGTCTGCTTGATAAAGATGTCACTTCCCAAGCTTTTTTTTTTTTTTTTCCTGGGCATATAAAATCACATTTAGATTCTCTCTTTATCAGCAACTTCCTTCCTGACCTTTATCTTCTTGAACACAACAACAAGTCCTGCTGGTCCTGCCTCTCAGACAGCCTTGGCTAGGTGGGAGGAGTCCATCATCCCTCACTCTCCATGATTTCTCAGTCCAGGTACAGCTGACCCATCCCAGTTTCAGATCCCAGTCACTGGTCAAACCACTGCTCTATCTTTGGAAAAGAACACAGAGGGGTGCTGGATTCCAGGATAAGATACAAAAGAGCTTCTGTTGTGTGAAACCATCATCTGACATTGATGTTTTTAACTGTTCCCCTGAAAGTTAAATAAACAGTAGCTACAGTCCCGTTGGGACAGGAAACTACTCCATCCCTCTGCTCAGGAGATGGAAATGTCCCTCTAGCTTTGATTCTCTTTCTGTGTCCTTTTTTTTCAGTTGGGACAGAGTTAATTTTCTTCCTATGAGCAGGCATAGCGCTGTGGTTTGGATTTAGGATGTGAACAATGTTAATAACACAGTGATGCTTTTGTGTTGCTAGGCAATGTTACACCAAGTCATGGACTCTTCAGCTTCTCATACTGCCCTGCCAGTGAGTAGGCTGGTGGTACACAAAAGCTGACAGGGGACACAACCAGGAGACCTGACCCAGGCTGATCAAAGGGATAGTCCATACCACATGAAGTTGTGCTCAGTATATAACTTGGGTGAAGATGGCTGAGGGTTTAGATATGACTTTGGAACTAGCTGAGCATTGGTGAGCTGTGGGTGGCAAGCAATCATGCTGTGCTTTATTTGTTTGGTAAATTATTTGCATGTTATTGTTATGGTATTATCATCATCTTCATCTTCATCCTCATTCTCTTCCTTATCTATCTTATTAAACTGTCTTTAGCCCAACCCACAAATTTTACCTTTTTTTCCCGATTCTCTCCCCCATCCCACTGGGTGGGCAGGAGAGGGGATGAGGAGAGCAAACACAGCAAATGGCTGTGTGGTTGTTTTAGCTACACCAGGTTAAACCACAACATTACGCAATGACCAAAGATCCTGACAATAAAGAATAATATCAAAACCAGAGAGAGCTAGGAAAAGAAATTAATTTTTCAAAATGCTCTCAATATTTACTTGATCCTTCTGGTCCTTGCAGGGTGGGACAGACCTGTATCCTATCAGGCACCTGACACTGCCCCTAGCAAAATTGGTCATGATGGCCCCATGCAAGTTTTGAATTTATTGTCTGCAAATCTGGCTTGTCCAACCACTGGTCTGAACACCTGTGGAGCCTCAGCGTCCAGACTATTAGATTAATCTGTCAGTCACTCTATATAACAGCCTGTCCTCCTCTACATCCCGGTCCGACACTCCCTCCCCAAGCTTGGTGTGTAGCTCTGAGATCCAGTTTCACCGGAATGTAAACAGTGTCTGAATCCCCCAACTTCCACGCTTTGCTTCCGCTGTGAGTGCATGCCAGGTATATTGACTGCTTGAAAAGTAATTATTCTCACTTCCCACCTGATAAATTAAAGACCCCCAGGTTCTTTGCTTAATGGTGCAGAGCGATCCAAAAGTGATTCTCCTGCAGAAGCTGTTAGGAGAATGTCCTAGCAACCCCACACCCCTCTGGACCTCATTGTGCTGGCATGACAGTCCATTAATCAACCCGACCTGGCTTGGAGATGGCAAAGGTCGTGCTGTGTGAAGTCTAATCGGAAAAACAAATTCCACCCCTCCAGAGCACTTCCTGGCAGGAACAAAGAAGGAGACTCACTTGGTTTCACACTTAAGTACCTTAAGTATTTTTCCAAGGCTAAAAGACAACTGATGTGAAAGGTTTGTACTTCAAACAGAGGGGCACAAGTCTCAAGGGCTGTGTCTACACTGCTCTGAAATGTGGTTTTGGGAATGATGGGAAGAATGAAGAGCTCCCACATCAACCCACTTCACGCCTCTTCAGCTGCTCCTGGGGAAGCAGGGATTGTGCCTGCTGGAGGACATGCAGCCCTAGATCCTGTGATGTATGACATTGGACAATGCTTGCAAATCCACTGTCTACAGGAACAGATGAAAAGACTGGTCTAAGGCTCAAGGTAGTCCTGAAAATTCACTGTGGCCTGTCAGTGGTTTCTCTTTGAGAGCCGGAGCCACATTAAACCAGAAGTCCAGCTGTCCCCAAACCTCTCTCTGACAGAGGCCTGGGTGCCTGGGGAAGGATGATGCTTCGCAGGTAATTCTCCCAGCATCTGGTGGCTCAGAGGCGCTGTTGCTGTATCTGTGGTTAGCAACCCTTGATGGATTGCTTTTCCATTAATCTGCCCATTCCGGTTGTAAGTCCGTGCAAGCTTTCTGCTTCCTTAACGTCTGCTGTCAGATCTGAACTGTTCAATGATGCATTACATACAGTACTTCGTTTTCTTTGTTATGAGCCTGTCTCCTTTCAGCTTTACATTTTGAGGGCCAAGCTGCAAGCATCTCCTATTTATCTTCTTTGTTTAGACCTCTGTAATAGCCTCTTGCAGTTGTAGAGACGTGCTCTTGCCCTAGTTGTGACTGTATGAAATTTTACACCCTTCTTGATTCTAGTCTGTACTACTCATGAAACTGGAATAGTTTATTGCACTGGTCCTATAATCCATGAACTAGGAAATAATAACATAAATTAGATGATCTGTCTGTGAAAACATCTCCTCTATCCTGGCAGGTGGTGATGTTCACAATTTGATAAGCCAATGTAAAGTTAAGCCAGGAAAAACAATGCATGAGCTGCAATATATTCTTGTGTTGGCTTAGTACAAGAGAAAAAACTCAACATCTCTGGTTGTCTAACATCATGCGTGAACTTTCTGGCCCTGGAAAGCAGTCCTGCAGACGTAGGATTGAATACATTGGCAAGCAAAGAAGTTTCTGCCATTTGGCTCCATGACAAGAACAGCATTGTGCTATAGTTTGTTGTTTTCTCATAGACTCTGCAATAACTGTATGCCATTAATCTTCCGATTCTTTGGTTTAAAATGGCATATTCCTTCATGGGTGAGAAAAAACTGGATAGCACCAACCCTGCTGCAGGTGCATCACCAGTGTTACCCCTGGCAGGGGTTTGCACATATGTAGCGGTGACCCCAGCAGTGACGGTTTTTCAGCATTGCTGCAGGGAACACAGATCAGCAGCTTGTGGCTTGTGCTGATAGATTCAATTTACACTTTTCCTTCAGTAGTTTCAGCTCTTGCTGTAGGTATAATGCTATCATGTTTCTATCACCATCTCTGTTGCTAGTTTGTAATAATGAGTTGTGTTTTATCTGCATATGCTCCAGTAGTATAAAGATAGTTTTAAGATAAACCACAGGTGCCACTACTCGCTTTCTTTCTTTTTTGGCATGTACAAAATCCTTCACCAAACGTTTTAACCCAGAAGAGCTTCCCACTTTTGCTGACAGATTTTACATTTCTTTTCCCTCTCTGTTTGTACCAGAGCTGCTTCTGTTTGGCTTGGTGGCTGTCTTGAAGTCATGCCTTGTGTGCTTGAATATAACAGTGCTTCTGGAGATGGTAATAACCTTCCAGCTGTAGTATGTTTGAGACAGCACGGCAGGGTATGAGGGCCTTGAATGCAACCCTAAGCCCTTCCAGCAACCCCAGATGTGATTCAAATTCCTCAGACCCTTGATGGCAGAAACTCTCAGTTGCTCTCTCAAGTGTTGACATCACACTAGGCTTTCAAGTCTATTTTTGGTGCTGTGGGAGGCAGTTTGGACAGGTTCTATTGTGCTTCATCTTCCCTGGCTGAGCAAAAGCTCTGTCCTATTTCATAAAGGGGTTGAGAAGTCCCATCTCTATGCAAGCAGTGAGATATTCAGACAATAGCACTGCGAATCAGAGAGAAATATTCTTTGTTGAGACATAGCCATGTCTAACTGCCTTGGCACAGCATTATCTTTGGAGCTTAAAGCTTTACCACCCATCTTGCAGGGGAAGAAACAGAGGGAAATGATGTAAGCAAGGAGCAGATTTTGTAGAGGTATTAAACAAGTGAATAATGGAAAGGAAGACCTTGTCCTGGTTTACTGGATGAGAGGCTCACATGGAAATTTCCCAAGGAATGGTTCTGGCTCAGCATGGGTATCCTCTTCCTGCTGTAAAACTTTGGTGTACTGTGTTTTAGTGGTACTTACAGGTGGTGGATAGCTAAGTGCACAGTGTCCATGTGGACCAACGACTCCTGGTTCTGCACCTGCCTTTTTTTTTTTTTCTTTTCTTCTTCTTTATTCTTGAGGGCTGGGGACATGTTTGTATCTCTGGCTTACAGCTGTGCTTTTGGTTATCCCAACAGTCTCTCCTATTTCACTTGATGTGAACTTCTCCCCCATCTCCAAAGAAGTGCTCCCATTGTTACAAGCTAAAGTGCACACAAGCTGTTTTCTTCTCCCCTATTCCAGCTAAAGGACAGAAGTGAAGTGTAGGAAACATGAAGAAGCTTTGCTCTTATGAAAAGAAAGAGAAGTTATATCCTTCCATTTTGGATAACTGGATCCCCACCACACATAATTTCTATAGATTGCCACCCCACTTCTTGGAGATAGCAGTCCTTCACAGCCAGCAAGATGGTGCTTGTTGTCCTTCCAGCAATTTAAAGCCTGTTCTAGGTACACTGAGCTTAAACCGTGTTTTGACCCTGCTCATTTTGCTGCTATGTGTCCTGGTATTGGGATCATCTGAGACAGGTCTGCTCCTATGGCAGTGAGACCCATACTGTGGGCTGAACTAAAGATCCTCTTGCTCCTCTTTCCTCAAGCTGAGCTGAAGCCAGCAACAGTTTTTCTGAGAGTCTGCTAGAAGTGGGCCCTAAGTGTCCCCTTTCAATGGAGTGAGGATATTCATCCATGGAAATGGCCATGCAGCTACTGGGGAAAGCAGATGAGACTCTCTGAAGTTTAACTGATGAGCTTTATAGCTGAGGTTGGGGTGACTGACTGGCTTGAAGAAAGGACTGAACTTCCACTTCAACAGCTACTTCCAAGGAAAGGTCCTTGGAAGTAGCTGTTGAAAAGAGCTCTTCTGAAAGGAAGTAGAAGCAGAGGTGGTGTATTGGCTGAAGAAAGGAGGCTATGACAGATACTTCTCAACTGGGAATGGTGGAGGTCTACAGACTCTTCTGTTGCTGCCACTGGGGAGAAGAAAAGATCCTCTAGATATTGTGGCTTCAGCTCTGCTGTACATGACATGTTTTTGGCCTCCTTATGCTATGATCTTCTTCTGTGCCAATAACATCACTGTCCACAGTTTGTGAGCAAGATATGAGGCTTTGATGCTTATGATACCAACAGTGGTTAGTACTAGCATGAAAGGAATTGGATTGTGGGAAACTGAGTCACACCCTATGTTTCTTATGCTGACACCCTCAGCTGTTGTCTCACAGGCCTCTGAGAATTCAGAAGATGGCCTGTGAAACATCAGAGAAAAAAAATGAACACAAACCTACAGATGCCTTCTTGCACAGCCAACATCCAGTTTCTACCCTGGGAAAAAGGGGAGGAAGCTTCAGACTCACTGGAGCCTTCTGGACACAAGAGGCAGCAGTGAATAGGTCAAGGTGCCCTTCTTTGTGCAGGGCACTGGCACCAGCTGATTCCAGGAGAGAAAAGGGAGGGATGTGGGGAAGAGCCTGCCAGTGAATGAGGGAGCCAGAGAGAGATTCCTGAGAAGCCCAGAAAGTATTCTGAAAATGGAGACCCAACCCAGCATGGCAAATGCAACATGACCCTCCCTAACACAGCATGGGGAAAGCAAAGAGCAGCCCAGCTGCTTGGATACCAGACACCAAGATCACACTTAGCCGCTCTGTTCCCTGAAGCTGCTTGCAATTGATGACTGAGGGTCATTTCCAGCATGGGCTTTGGTGTGTGAAGCCTGTCCCGTGTACGGTAACTGCCAAGAATTTCAGAGAGGGTGACTTGGTGGTAGGCTGGGAAATGAATGCAAGGAGCTGTTGCTAGAAACCGAGCTAAGGCACGTGAAAATAATCAAATGGATGTCCAAACTGGGACCTCTCCTGGGGCTGTACCACCCTGGATGTGTCGCACCTCTCAGCTTCACAGCTCCTGAGGCATGGCACCAGCTCTCCCATGTGTCAGGAGTCACAATCCCCACCGCTGGAATTGAGCCACCTCTGGAGCAGAACCCAGCAGCTGTTTAAAGAATTGACAGAAACAAACCAGGGACAGGATGCTAAGACACAGCCAAAGTGAAGAGAAAAACAAGGGAAGGAAAAATGTCAACCAAGTCCTTAGGGTGAGTGTGACGGTCACAATCAAAAGACAAAGAGCAGGACAAGTTACGGGGCATCAGCAGAGCTAAAGGAACCACCTGGGTGTTTCCTGATGGCCTGAAGCAAGCACAGAGTGATGCAAAATAACTTAGACTCTTCTTTTACATATTATGCCCTGCCAAACTCTCTTGTGTTTGTTACAGCTGAGACTGCTGATGTAGTCAGTATAAGTTTAGCTGATGCTTAGTAACCCATGATGCCAGGATAACCTGGAGAGAAGAGTGACCCCTTTGTCTCTGGTGGATAAAGAACTTGAGGCTTGTTCTCTTTCTGAGGTCCCTTCCAACTCCTAACATTCTGTGATTCTTTCTTCAAAGGAGCCTCACCATCCGGTCAAGCTCTTTTTGCTCTTCCCACCCTGCTCCTAAGACCCTCTTGAACACTAGAAGAGGGATAACCTAGAAAATAACTTAGACACACCTTAAAATGCCATCTGAAGAGTCAGGAATGATTGCAGGGCTGAGCAGTCTGTGGTTCGGAGGTGTCTCTGTGTGTTTTATGTGATGAAACATGAACCATACAAGGGAAGGACCACTCCTTGTGAGTCTTACTCCCCAGTGACCTCCCCCAAGACTCTGTTTCAGAGAAGACACCACATTGGAACATCCAATTCAATTAGAAGAGTCCTCAGGAGTACTGTGGATCTCCACAGTACTCCTGAGGACTCTTCTAATTGAATTCAGTGGCATCAGTGGAGTGTTGGTCTGGCACAGCGGAGTCCCCCTTACCTCCTTCTCTTCCAGCCCAGACCTGAATATTTATTTGAGTTAGTCAAGAGCATCTGGACTGACAATTACCTCCAGACTCCAGCTCGAAAGGAATTAATTAGAAAGTGCCACTAACTGAATCCCAGTGAGACCGCTGTGCGGAGACATCCGAGGCTTTGTGTGGTGCCACCCGTCTGAACAGGCTGGCTCTTGAAAGGAGGTGGAGTGGGGAAAGAGGAGCGGAAGGTTTTGAGGTGGATAATGGAAGAATGAAGAGACAGGAAGCCCCAAATGCCCACACTGCCATTTCCCCTGCCATTTCAGTCCAGAGAAAGCCCTCTGCTCGCCACACATGGACTGTCCTTCACCACCATTGTGTTTGACTACTTGGAAAGCCATTTGCAAGTGTTTCCCCACCAACCCCCATTGCATTCAGTGTGCAGCCACAAGAACAGCAGCCGCCTGGATTCCCTCCAGCTGTCCAGTGAGAGAAAGGGAAAAGCATTTAGTAGTAGCAGAGAAAAGGGAATGAAAAAAAAAAAAAAAAAGAAAAAAGAAAAGTCCAGAAATCATTTTTCCTGGCACACTGTGACGCACAGATTTGGGAATGAGGGTTGTGAAAGCTTTTTGTTTAGCTTATTCTTTTCTGGTCTGACAGCTGATAAGTCCCACAGCTCAGAAACATCTGACAGGACTGCCTGAAGTAAATTCATCTTTCATCTGCCCATCACACTCCTGAAGTGGAGAGTGACAGAGCTGTTTCTCTTCTGTCTGAATGCTGCTCTCCTTCCTTCTCCCTCTTTGCCTGCAGTTGTTTGGAGCTTGGGAAAACCAGTTTCCTTCCTGCCTTCAGCCTTCTCCCCAGGTTCAGGGCAGCGTCCGTCTGCCCTTGCACCTGCTCCCTGCAGCTGTGAGCTGCCTCTGCTGAAGCCATTTGCACCGACCCAGTGGCAGGCTGACAGGGCCCCTCCAGCTTCCCCTCGACTCCAGTTCCCTGTCATATTTTCCTTGCTGCTCTTGCAATTAACACGCTTGTTCACTAGCTCCTTCTGCTTTCCTGGCACACTACCCTTTCGCCCTCCTCGGGCTGGCTCCTCGGGCAGTTACCACAGTAAGGCTTCTCAGATCCACCTTTGGAGATGTGGCTCCTTTTCTTTGCTCTGTGTCCTGTCCCCCAAAACGTCTGAGTACTCACCTCCCAGGTGCAGAGATGTAGTCCTTATGTCCTGCTCATTTAAAGGGCCTTTAACATCTTCCAGGAACTGTTGAGATCTTTGCCGTCTCTGGCCCTGCCTAACCTGTCACACTGTTGTTTCTTAGTGGGGAGATTCCCCTTATATCAACAAGCCACAGGCACCACAGTGACTCAGGAGAAGCAGGTCCACCTTATGTGTTCACCAGGTGGTTACCATAGCTCAGCTGGGGAGGAGTAACTTTCATGCCCTGCAATTTACCACCTCAGGTTGCCACTTGTGATGGGTGGCGCGTGTTCTGATGAACCCATCACACTGGTGTGTTACCCTGTCTGGTGGGCCTCAAAGTGTTGTCTTTGGGGAAGTCTGCATCAAGACAGGACACCTTCAGCAAAATGTCAGTTGCCATGGGATGGGAGATGTAAGTATTTTTGTGGTATATACCAAGGTGATGGCAATGAGGGACAGCAGTGAGGGGTGTCTGAAATGAGTGGAAATATCTTTCCATGTGGAGTACTGTTTCTGAGTGCTCTTTTCTTTCAGTTCTTTCATATAACCCTCTTTTTGTGTGGGTAGGTAGGAACCTCCTTGACGCAGAGGATACCTTTTCTATGGAGGCCGTGTATCTTCTAGCAGGAGGTGTAGGTTTTTGGTGGGGCACTGGCCCTCCAGACTGCTAGTGGGTGACAGAAAATTGTTAAAGGGGGCAAAAGAAGACCCTGAGCTACTGAATAGGCATGTTTTAATCCAGATGTTCTTTCCCACTGTCTGGTGGGAAACAAACCAAAGTGAATGATTTAAAAAAAAAAAGTGTTTAAATTATTTGGATTACAAGGGGCATGGTATTTTGACATAGATTTTAACAGCTAGGAAAATAATCATAATAACAATAATATTAATCATAATCATAAAAATCATCATCATCAACAACAACCCCAAAGAAATCACTCTCCAGGCTGACGGGAAATCTTGCTTTGCTTCATGTGGTAGAAAACTGATGATTTAATTTCACTTGAACCTGACAGGCTGTGTGCACTCCATTGGATACACCTGAAAATGCAAAGCTGTTTAGTCAAACTCTGTCCTCTGTATCACAAGGCTGTTGTTTTGGTCCCTGGTGATTTGTTTTCTTGTGCTTGTGTTTTGCTGGAGGAAAAAACAAGCACCTGTTTTGTGAAATGGGACCTCTAACATTTAATTTACTCATTTCTTTTAATAGGCTCCACATCATGAGTTTTTCTGCTGTGGGTTTTGCAGCTCTTGCTCCCACAGCTCCCCCCCACTCATCCCTTCCACATTCAAAGCTATGTGGCCAGGTCATGTATGGCCACCAACTGGTCCCCAAAGTCTGTGCAAGAGGCTTAGCTGAAGCCTCCCATATCTCATGGTTGCTCTCACAATGTCTCTTTATATCCTAACCAGGATCCTTGCCATATTACAAGCAACAGCACAAGTCTTGCCAGGCCACCCCAGAACCTGGTTGGGCTGTTAAAAAGCTTTGGTAAAAGTGCCCTCAGATTAGCATCCCTACTTATATCTTTGTGATGCAGCTTGAACAACAGAGGTAAAGGAAAGGAAAGGGTGGTGGTTGTGGGGAGACAGAGGAAGTGTCTTGAGTATTTTGTTGAGCTGCTGGATCTGGTTCAGCACCCTTAAGAAAGGGCATATTGAAGAGTGCTTTTCATTCCACCACCATTTTGCAGTGGGTAATTTCTTTCCACACGGTGCATTGGGTTTTGATGTGAGTCCAGCTCCAGTAACACAAGTTACGGCAAGGGCTGTTCCAGTGCAAATGTGTTATTTGAATGTCTCTTTGCTCACACTATGACTAAACAGAAGCAGCTGTGGCCAGAGGGCCATCAGTGCTTTGTATCACACAATCTGGTGTTTAATGGAAAGTTTTTGAGTTTTCAGTTGGAAAAACTTTCAATCTTCCATGGCTGGAAGTTTTGAAGAAATCTGTATTTTGCACAATGCAAAAAAGTGCCCCAAGGAACAATTATCCTTTCCACTGGAGACACAAGCCTGGCACCATCTCAGCCTCCAGTATGACTCTCACATATTATGACCTCAGTGTGCCCAAGAGCCACCAATATATGTTGGTCATACAAGTCATCTGTGCATTTCGGTAAGTCATCAGTTTCAAGAACATGAGGTAAAACCTGAGTGAGAACAGCTTGGAATAACTAGACTGTATTGATAAGCCAGGGTGAGAAGATTCCATCAGTCTGAAGCCCTATAATCCACAAGTATGAAAATTCCTTATTGCTCAGCTATTACAAAACTAGCCTGGAGAAAACACTGAAGGGGAACAAGCTTGCCTTAGCCAAATAGTCTAAGAGGTATCTCTTACCCTGCTTCAGCTGGGACCTGCACAAGGTTTTAGCTGTTAGTAACATGGAGCCCAGGACTTTGGGTGAGGATTGTCTTCAGAAGGGTCAGGCAAGAAGGGCATAGATAGAAGGTTGTGGTAGTTGTGAGATCTAGCACTGGCTCACAAGGAGCAGCAGCCAAATATTTGGAGAGAAATTTTGCACATGAATCTGGGCATATTTTAAAATTATTTTTTAATTTTTCTGAGGTTTTTCTCAGGCCCTCAGGAGCAATCCATTCTTAATGAGTCTACTTTCAGCCTGGACTGCTTGGCTAAGCAAGCAAACAGGCAAGTGAATGAATGGAAACACAAAGATGGACCATCTAAAAAGGCCCATTTTACATTTATTACCCTCCTTAAAAAGAAGCAAGAAAACAAGAAAGATCTACTCAGTAGAAAACATGGTTCCTCAGAGGTCTCATATTCCTTAATTGCAGCTAGAAACAAGTGACTTTCTCAGGTTTGGTCCAATGAGACTTTGGGAATGACTGGAATTAAAACTCAGGATCTCAAATCCAACTTTTATTTTCCCCTTGAAATCTTAGACCACACAGCCTCCTTCTTATAAGTGTATGGGCACATCTATGCATGTTGAGGGGATATGCTCAGCATCACATAGGTGGTCTGCTCTCATTCTGAGAGGGTACACATGGTAACTGAGATAAAAACCATGAGGGAAGAGGGACTCTGGTTCTGATAAACCCATGAGCTGCCCATAACTGTCACTTTCTGAACCTTACGTCTTTCATTTTCTCCTTCAGTCTGTTTTTTTCTGACTGACATTGATGCTTAAATCATAATTTAGCAATGGTTTTCCTTGGTAATTAATTTCACACATTCATTACAGCCTGTTTGGCTATAAATGCATGTGGATTTCCTTTTTAACTCTTCATTTCCTAAGTTTTCGATGGAGACGTTCTAAAGCTAAACCGCAGGAATGGTCTGTGCAGCTCCAGTTTATTAGCTCTACCCCACTGTGTCAAGTGTCTACAGCACACACAATTATTTGGGCTAAGCTACAGTTATGAGAGAATTCATTTCACCCAAGGGTAGATTAAGCCTGTAGGTGTTTTGTATCAGAATGGCCACGCTCATGTTGCAAGATGAGATGGAAATGCTAAATTCTTTGGGTCTCCTCAGATCCCAGTATATGCTCTGGAGTTCATGACTTCCAAAGCCATGTTCAGCCAACTACTTCCTCTCCATACATACTGCATAATCCGTGTGCATAAGACTACGCTAAAAAAGCTGTGTAAGCACCAAAGGTCAAGGTCCTTTGGGTCCTTTATGAAAAGTAAAGCCAAGGTACAAATAACTCCAAGCAGGCAGAATGTCTGAGTGCAAGAAACAACAACAGATGGAGATATGTACAGTCAGCTTTATCAGCATTTATATATTTTTATACTCTCGGGTGATGGATGTTTTGTACTAGACAGATGAAATTAGACGGGAAGGAGAAGGATGGGAAAGTTGTTAGTATCTCAATCTGGTCATGTAAGGTATTAAGAACCCAGCAGGCAGTTGCAACTACAGAAACTCCAAAACCCAAAGAGAAGTCCTGTGTTTTCTGCCTGGAGGTGATGAAGCCCTTGAGGAGTAAAATACCGAGACATTCAATCTGACACTTCTATCAAATGGAACTGTATAAAGAGGAACCCAAAAGTTAATTGATTCCTCTGTCTCCCTCATCCTGGGCTTCATCATGTTTCTCATTGATTCTATTTTAGGACACTTGCCCTGTAAAATAAAGTGACAATAAAGCATCTCCTTACAGTGGACAGTGTGTATCATCAGTTGAAAAACATTGTTTTTCCTCATTTAGCTTATTTTTCTAAGGAATGTGGAGCAGTTGCTGATCAGTTTTATCTTAATCAAAGAAATCTTCACAGGAAAATTTCTGCAAGGACACTTCTGAAAGGATGCCTGCTATAGGTTTTGATATCAGAGTGGATGGCAAGTCCAGAGAGAAGACTCCTAGCTAAACACAGGACTGAGACCTAGGAGGTACAAACGCCATGAAGATCTGTCATAGAGACGAGGAAAAATGAACCAGATCATCAAAATCCTCTTTTTTTTTTTCAGTTCTCCATGAAATCCAGTGTAGCTTGTCCAACAGGAGCTTTGGGGTGTAGGAAGACAGATTTCTCCTGACAAAAGACACTGTCCACCAGTGCTCTTATGCTCAGTGCCTCTTATGCTCTGAAGCTGATGGAGGTCTCAAGCCAAACCTCTTACCTCAGTCCTTCCTTGAGCATTGTCTTCAAACCCTCTGTCCATCCCAGTGTCTCTCTGCTGTCTCCTCTTCACCTGCTCTAAATTTCCCTTTTACTGGGGGCCCATAACTATCCAAAGAAGTTCAGAGGGAACATCTTGAGGTAAGGATGCAGGGAAAAAATAATTTCTCTAATAACTTAAGCTTCACTGCCTCACTGTCTCCTTGGCTGTTGCTTCTTTCCATAGATGGTCACTCAGAGCTGCTAAGTACTGTGAAAATCTCTTCTTATTTGCCACCCTCCCCCCACCTCCACCACTGAACTGGGCTGCCAAACTCTGTCCATCATTGTTACAGGCTGACAACACCACTGCAAAGACCTGAGGATTTCCCAGTGGTTTCAATGGTTTTGGCGGGGATGACTTCTGCTGTTTGCCTGCTGCCTTTGAGCTCATTGAATCAATAGCAGTGATTCACCAGGGAGGAGGGAGACTAGCCAGTTGTCTAAAACCTAACCTGCAAGTATCATGGGATGTGCTTTGCTTTTAGCTGACAGACAAGTAAAAGGATTTTTTTTCCTTTTTTTCTTCCATGCAATTGGAAGGCGAAATATTGCTATAGGCAACTCATACCATGTAAAAATTAGCCTTCCCCATCAGCCTGGGCAAGGTTTTGTGATCGCCAGAAATCATCTTAACAGCTCCTTCTGCCCATAGCAGCCACAGCTCCCTCCCAGTCACAGTTCAAGGTCTTCTTGAGAGCCTGCTCCACTTGCAGGAGGAGTCCCACTGTCTGACAAGCAGATATAAGACAGCATTAGAGAGACAACATGTTCTCAGATAAAATGTTCCAAATATAACAAGTCTATTTTTATTAAATTTGATCAAAGGCCTCCCTGCTTCCTAATCAGCGACCTTGATTTGCTGACTCCCCCAGACCTAGCTGCCCTGGCTCACTACAGCTGTATCGTCAGATAGAATTACATTTTCATAATGACTCAAATATTTTCCCAAGTCCTTAAGTATATTCACAAAAAGGAAAAAAATAAAAAAGTCCTTAAGTATATTCACAAAAAGAAAAAAAAATAAAGAAGTTTGGTGTTTTTTTTTTGGTTTTTTTTTTTTTGTAAAAGGAAGAACACCCCCTCATCTCCTGTAAAATCCAGGCACCAACCCGGAGTTGTGTGTGGTCCTTTTTGTCTTTTCTTTTGGCTTCCTTCAAGACACGGCTTATTGCATTGGTCTGGATGCCGTCCTACCAGCACAGTTTGCTGGCCAAGCCATGATCCCAACAACAAAGTCACCTTGGCAGGTGCCAAAATAAACGTCAGCCTCCAGCTACCTGTACCTGCTGATGCTTCTGAATTTGTCGAGGGCCATGAGGCTGGACAGACAGCGCCTTCTCCTCAATTCATCTGGTGAGCATCAGTCCTTGGACTTAGGCTTTTTTTTTTTTTCAGGGGAGCCTTCAGGGCACTGCAGCCTGGGGGGCTGTTTTTAAATGCCCTTTGTTTAGAAAAGTGTGAAGTTGTCCAGAGAGAACTGGCTGTGAAATGGACAGAAGCTGAAAAGCACCCTGTGGACACACACAATCACAGTTCGTACCTGCAGTTTCAGCTTTCTCTGTAGCTTTAGCTCATGTGGGTCTGCATGTGAGTGTGTCCTCAAGTGTAGAGTGTAGGGTGGGTTTATTCCAAAGGGACCTATTTTTGATGGTAGCTGTATTGCTTGTGAATGGAGGAGCTCCTCTGGGAGCCAGTCCTAGGCTTTTTAAGCACACAATTGCTTCCATTGGATTTACAAGGTGCAGCTAAAATTAGCAGGCATTTGAATTCATGAATGATGTAAAAGGGGAAGTTACAGGTTGTGCTTAAATTGGTCAGAAAATTACAGGAGTCAAGTGGGGAAGGGGTGCAGTCCAGCCAGTTGCAGGCACCAAAGGGGCTGGGAAAGCAGGGGCTGGCAGGCGCACAGGACCGTTTCTTTGTTCCCCTCCATTTTACAAGCTGCAGCAGTAGTTTTTCCACATTCCACCATATAAACCAGACTAGGTCTCAAAGACCTGCTTCAAAGTCGGTTGAAAGACTGGTAATGACCTGCCTGAGCTCCAGAGCTCACTCTGCTCAATATGGCTTCAATTTGACTCCTGCTTTTGGATTGCATGAGTGGGCACATCTCACTGGCTCAGGAGTCTTCTCCTGCCTTGGATGCATGCTGAACTTTCAGCGTCCACTAAAATTGTTCTCTATAAAAGATGAATTGCAGTTAAAACAAACACACATATAGGGTCTAGAACAGCCCAGTGCTTTCTTTGCCTGCACTGCAGTGGATTTATTAATGGTTGCCACTTTTCAAGAAGCACAAAGTTAAACTTTGGAATTCCAAAATGTATGCAGATGTTAAATAATGGGGTACATATAATTAAAGATAAAAATGAATAAATAATAGCCCAGATATGCAAAATTAAATAGGGAGGAAGGGGAGTGGGGGGAGGAGGGAGGGAGGAAGGGAGAGAAGAAGGAGAAGGGAAGAAACAGCAGTCCCTTTTCCCCCAAAGACTTATGGAACAGCTGACTGAAATGTCAAAGGGAAACAGGTTTTGGAAGTCATATTTCAGCTCCACAAACTTGTTTCTGTGCCCTTTGCTGGTTCAACATCTGCAACCCATATTTCATCCCTGTAGTGCTCGTTGGAGGACTTCATTTCCCAAGACTGGAAAAGGTGACACATTATGCTCAGGATACGTGGTTTCAGATGCTGATTAAAGTTCACAAGGGGAACAGCTTAATGGTTTCAGATGAGCAACAAGACCCCCAGCTAATACTGGGCCCATGCAAAATGTTCTAAAACCAGGTTCAGAAATCCCACCACGAGTAGAAGCTGTTATATGATTTACACTGGGTGCATGGGCTTTTCTGGTTGCTTTAAACCTTGTTTCCTAACCAAGCAGAGCCTAAGCCACCTGCCTCTGTGACTGTGCATGCATAGCTCTGTGTGTGTGTGTGTGTGTGTGTGTGCCTGTCTGTGCCATTCCCAGTACTTTCTGAGTCCTGATTTACCTCCTGTCTGTGAGAGGAGCACAGCTACTGATGATAAAAACCTTCTAGAGAACTTGGTGGCTGGTGAGACCAGGGGTCTGGTGCAGGCAGGAGCATGAGGATGCCTCTTCTTATACACCACAAAGACATTTTGTTTCACCCATGTGGAAAATTATGATGGGAACTTGCACCTTAAGGGGCAATGATGAGAGAGCAAAATTATATGAAATCAGCACTCTTACAGAGCTGCTGTGAACACCATGTAGCAAGAATTGCAAGAATAAAAGGTCAAAAGGGTACTCCATGTACTCAGGCCAGGGAGTGGATGGAGGGCTTTAGTTCCCAGGCCACCAAGATGGTTTGGAAAGTTTTATTGCTGGTCCCTACAAGCCCAGAAGAAAAACTACCAGGATTTTTTTTTTTTTCCTGGAGAGATGCAAAAGAACAAAGTCTAGAGGCAGTTAACCTGGAGACACTTAAAAAAGATAAACCTGTTGAAAGTATTTCCCTGAAATCAAAGAACTTAAGGGAGGCATTTTCTTTCGGGGAAAAAGGTAATCCATTTTGCCAAAACAGTGCAATATTTTGTTAACAAACGAAGCTCTTCTGAATCTGATTTTTACAACACTTCCCCCCCCCTCGCAAAATAAAAAAAAGTCAGTCTTTAAACCTGTATTTTAATTATATAAAGCATAAAGGAAGAAATAATGCAGTGTTCCTTGGTAGGAAACCACAATTCTAGGGGCAAACACTTTCCACCTAAACTAGAATATTGAGTATAAGTATAATAACATGATGACATTTTTCACAGAAGAAAGCCTCAAATCTCTTCGCGGTCAGACTGAACCTAGAGCTTTTCTGGTGGAGAGAAAACTGAATGGTAAGATTTTGCTAGGTGTACCTGGGCTTCTCTCCTCTCCTACCTTCAGCTCTGATACCGGGTCCTTTGACCTGACAGGTGGATGCAGTTAGCTGCAGTCACGTCATAAGCATACTCGGTGTGTCTCTGGGGGGCAGAAGGAAGGAGAGTTCGTTTTGGAGGCAGAAGGCAGCTGGCAGGCAAAATCCAGGAATAGCTGCAAAGTCTTCTTTGGGAGAAAGTTCAGACTCTCTCTTTGCTTGGCTTGTTGGGTTTGTTGTTGTTCTTGTTGGAGAGACCAGGGAAGTTCCATAAAGACACTGTGGAGCTGTGATCTGCAGGAGCAAAAAGCAATGGTATAAAGTCATGCAGAACTGAGTAATGTTTGCAGGGATGTCCAGGGACTTGTGTTCTAAAGCCTGGCCTGGCATCTTGCATGAGCTGGCAGTTTCATTTCTCTACCCAAACATGGGGTTATCTGCATTTCTGCAGTGAAAGCTGATACTGCAAGAGAGGAAAACACAAATCAAACGAGGGAAGTGTGTTTCATTTGACAATAGGTCTTTAGAGCCTGCATTTTTTAGAGTTGGACTCTTGGAGTATAAAAAAAACCCCAAACAACCCACGTCTGAGATATGTGCAAAATATAGCTCAGACTTAAAGGCTGTAACTGTGTGAGAAAAGTCAGATGTTAAACAATCACAGTTTTATTCCTCCCAGCAAGACAGCCTGTGCACCTGTAGCCATTATTGTCTCTACTGTATAAAGTGAAAATGAATATCACATTGTATTGAAAACCCTCATGGAATAAAATTACTCAACAGGAACTGTCCTAAATCTATCAGCTGTAACTCACTTGTAATTTTGTGGGACTAATGCGGAGAAATGTTTCTCCATGCACGGTTTGCCCCTAGCCTTTCCCCCCATTAATACATTTCATCCACTTTTGCTTACAATGGCTAAATTACTTGTAAAAGATTAATTACCTATGGGAAGTGTATGTCTTGGTCTGTAGGAACGACATTATGCTGAACATTAAATGCTGACACTATTAAACTCTGCCAGACATGTTTTGATATAACAACTCTGCAGACCACAAGTGAAATGGGTCCCTCACCGATTCACTACCTCATTGTTTTTCTGTCATCAGCAAACTTTGGGATACAGTCTCAGACGACATAGCTCAGGGCTTCATTCATGTCAGTAGAGTAGCTTATTGCACCTTTTTATTTCCCTGGAAGTTTTGCCGAGTTTCCAGCTGTGTATGGGAATTTTGTTCACCAATATCCCTTACCTGTGGTACAGAAGCTCCCATTTTCCAGGCAGATATGCAGGCTGTTTGGGAAACTGAGGCTCTATCACGTCCAATCAACTGTTCAAAACTGTTTGTGTTTCAAAATAGGTTGGTTTTTTTTTTTTTCCCACCTTAGAGAGTAGAAAGCTGTTTGCCTTTGGTGTGCAGAAACTGCAAGTGTGGTGGGTGGCAGTTAGGGGGACTTCTGTACCCCTTTTCCACTGGAAGCAAAAGCAGGAGAGAACTGCACAGTAGTGATAGAGGAACTTTTACTTCCAGCAAAACCCACTCCTCTGAGTAAGAATAGTATTAAAAAAGCTTAGGGATTAAAAAATCTAATTTCTTTCCTTCCAGCCATACCATTTTTATTCATCTGTTGTCCTAACGTTTACTTAGAGGTAGGATTGACCCCCACAGAGCAGCTTTAGCTCACTGGATTTTGGCTTGTCTCTATGGCTGTTCATGGTAAGATGCACATGTGGAGCATAGGTTGACTGGCTGACTTGAGAGCACAGTCTGCACTCCCATGCTTTGTTGTATGGATCTTCCTTCAACAGGAGCTGGAGGAAAACATCATCCAGGCATCCCATGTCCTTGTTAGCCTTGTCACATATTGTAGCTTTGCATCTGGGGAATTTCTCCATGGTGGAATGAAAAGCAGAATAATTTCAGCTAGATCAACTAAAAGATTTCTTGAAACAAAGAGGATCTATAGTCTCCTTTGAAATACTGAATGAATTCCCTATCCTCAGACCACTGTTTGGGTTAGGATATACTACTTACAAAATCCTCTTTCTTTCTTTCTTTCTTTCTTTCTTTCTTTCTTTCTTTCTTCTACTTCTACATTTGTTCTTACCAGTGTCTATTGCCCCCTTGTCACCAGGTACCGGTGACTGCTCTTGTCCCTCCCCTATCTGCATCACTCTCCACCCCACCCCAACCCCAATTCTCATCTGAAGCATGTGTAGAATGTTCACTGCTGACCCTGTCCTGGCCTTCCTCCTGTGCCATACTCTCCAGCTTTATTCCTTGGAACTGCTTGAAACCGCTCTGGTACCAAATAGGAGTGGATGTATTTGGTGGAATCACCACACCAGCATGGTAGACACCATCCTGCATTGCTGGGCCCACAGTCACTGTCTGGTGAGGGTTTACAGGCTTGGTGGTACTTAAACCCAATCCCTCTGACCCTCCCCCTGAAGAGATTACATTTGGATCCCATGGCTGCAGATGTACTTGTGCAGAGCAAGGAGAGGAGGAGAGGAGAGCATGGTGCATCTTTCATGGATCAGCATTTTCAACTGTAAAACCTTTTGTTCTCTAATCTGGGATATTTTCTAGCAGTCCACATGGAGAAGAAAAGGGGCATTGTCTGGTGAGTGGCTTCATTACTAATCTCTCCTGGATGCATTTTAATTCATTTTAATGGCTCTGCCTCCTGTCAGACCTTTCATTTGTTAAAGGGGTTTGTTAAAGAGATTAACTGCAAGGGGAATATGAACACTGCATCCCTTCCCCCAACCCCTCCTCCCTCCCCCCCAAGATTAATATTACATGAAAAGGAAGAGAAAAGGTATTTTCTGTGAAACACATTACAAGACTTTTAGGAAGAGAGGGAAGGAGGGGGAGCAATGGAGCGTGCTGGACTCTTTAACCCATGGAGGAGCTGGAAGGTGCAGTATTGATATGATGCCTGTCCAGTTATATTGTTCCCCATCCATGTGTCTGTTGAAGCTTTGTGCAAACACAGCTGTTTGTTAGGTATGGCAGCTTAGGGAAACTAACCATCTGCCTCAGTTTGCTTCTACTCCTGTCTTCTGCTCACGTGGGAGCTTGGAACAACCTCCCCCGCCCTTGAAAAACAAATGTACCATGCAGTACATGTGCCATGAGAACCTTTCAACAGAAATCCAGGCCTTCAGCCAGCTGAAGGAATAAGATAACTTCTTGGTTTCCCACATCTACTTCCTACCCAGGGATCTCAAAACCCTTTGAATGGTGTGGGAAGTGACAAAGTCAACAGAATCTCTATGTGGAACTATGACTTCATTTTCAAAATTCATGGTTTCAGTAGAGGTCCTTTGAGATACATGTTTCATGGATTTACTAGAGATTCCCTCAACTAGCTCAAGGGACTATTGCAGTCTCTCTTGCAGTCCCTAAGACCCAGAAGCAATTTTCTTTTATCCCTATGGACTCTTAATCTCACTACGGCTGGATCAGGCTTCAGAAGTTTGTGAGGAAGATACCAACGTGCCATACAACAGCAGAGTGGTGTATCCTGGTCAAGAACATGACTTTCTTAAATGGTTCTCTACTGCCCAATGGTACAATTTAAGTAGCATGCAGAATGCTTACAGGGGAGATTCATCACAGCCTCATTACACATGGTGACACAAGTACAGAGTGCATTCTTTGTACGGGGAAAATAAGATACGCTCCAATAAAGAAACATGGAGGATGTTGTCCTTAAGCAGAATGATAGGCTGAGTTACCAGAGAATGGCCTAGGGCTGCCTAGAGCAGGTTAGACATTGGGCATAATACAATGCAATCATGGTGTCAGGAAAGAGACAAGCACCATATTGTGATGGGTAAGTGGGAGAAATGCTTGTAAGTATGAAGCAATTCTTCCACTCTTCTTGCCATTAGTAGGGACTCAGTTTTAACACTGTGTGCAGTTTTGGTTACTGCTTTTCAGGAAAGATGTAAACCAGCTGGAAAATAACAGGAATGATTGAAGACCTGACTTAGAAAGAAAGATTGAAAGAAGTGGGGTTGTTTAGTCTAGAGAAGAGAAACTGAAGGGATCTATGATAGATGTCTTTGTGCACGCGCAACGCTGCAAATTAAAAGGAACAACCTGTTTCACCTGTGACAGGGTGAGGGTTGGTGGGTTACAACTGAAGGAAAGATCATTAGTGGCTTGGGGGAGATATGTCTATCAGGACTTGTGGAATCACAATCCCTAAAAGCTGGGAGAGGAGGATAGAAATGGTACTTATATAACCATCCTGCATTGCAGTGACTTTTCCTGATGACTTTCGGAGGTCTCTAGAAGTCTTGTTTACTCTCCTTTGTGTTTTCCACATAGTGAGTCCAGGATGTCTGATTTCCCCACTCCTGTTATAACTGAACACATTGCTTAAAAGGTTGAGCACATTGCTTAAAAAAGACATGGAATGATTGTGAATTGATTTGGGTTGAAATGGTAAGTATTCAGAAAGCAAACCAAAACCATATAAACCCTGATAGAGAAAAAGAAAACAACCAAACCCCTTCCCCATCTCTTACATTTTCTTGCTGTATTTTAAGTTTCAGGGACAAATCAGGGACAAGAAAGCTCCATACCCTCATAAAACCAATATAATGAGCGGAACATGGTAGCAAATCCTCTGGGTTTTGTTTTAGTTTGGAAGGCATTAAAGAAAAGTGTGGTGCAGAGGGAATGGAAAAGTTGCCCGGGTGCCAATTCCACAGGGTGTGTTTTTCTAGAGCCAGGTATGTCACTCAATGAAAAGCAGTGTTCAGCTCCTGCCATGGTTTGGGGATTAGCCAAAGAGGTTGGAGAGGGGTGGATGGAAGGAGAAAGGAGCCTGGTACTTTTTGCTGCCAACTTTCTGCTTTTTGTCCAGCTTCCCCTACACAAATGACATCTGAAATGCAAGCCGGTCCCTTTCCGTTATGGAAACCTCAAACCAAATTTAATAGTAGGGGCTTATATTCAAGTGTCCCATAAAGTGTTGTAGAGAATTGTATCATCATTGGAGCATTTTGTGGTGTGGTCCAACCTCTTTGACCTGATATCTTCCCCACCCTAGAATTTTCGACTAGCCAAAGTGATTTGGAGACATCTAGTCAATCAAATAGTCATTTATTAATTTATATTGCTTCACTGCTTTAAGTCATATGACCAGGGTTAGAACCTATTGTTCTAGATGGTGGTGAGGCAGTGACTACATCCCACAAGGCTGTAAGCTGATGTACACAGCAATGAACAGATGAATGATAGTGAACTGGGGGAACCTGGACAAAATGTGCCTCTGTTCACCCTGCAAGACAAGGATGGGCTGACAGAGAAAGATCAACTCAGCACCTTCCCAACTTGGCCATTTTTATAGCTAGGTCTCAAACAAGAAGAACAGGCATGGTACAGGGTGCCTTCTGCTGGACTGGGCTGTTGTTTGATAGAAGTGGCAGTGATCTTAAGGCTTACTAAATGAATGGATGCACCTCTGTGCTCCAGACAGCTTTGCAGATGTCAAAAGCTGGGTACTTGCCCTCCCTTTTGACATCCATAGGATCTGAGAGTAATTTTCTTACAATACCACAATCCCTGTGGAATCTTGCTGCTTTCACCCCTATTATGTGCCACAAGACTTTCCCACAAGGTTTTAATCTTTTGCTGCCTCAACTGAGAAATCTGTGGAAGCAGAAAGAGCACAAGACAGACTAAAGAAGAAAGAAAACACAGTTGGGAACTGTTCAGCCTTGTTCCAAGATGCCCTGTCTCCCTACAGCTGAGATTCTTCTGAAATTCACTGGTACTAACTAGCATTCATCACTCCAACCCACAGCAATTCACTGGTGGCGATTTTCCGCTTCCAGCTGGTGACCTCCTGACCTCAGAGGTTAAGAAAATTTTTATNCAGCCCACCCCTGCCCCCCCTCTGTTTTCCTGATGGAGGCTTAGATCCTGTGGAATCTTTTCAGAAGAAATGGAGAAGTAATATGCCACCCCCAAAACATGATAGTGGAACATGGCAAAAGGATTGCTTCATGTTACTGCAAGTTCTGTATTTTTAGGTGAGTGCTCTATTGCTGCGAAAGAACACTCATTGGCCAGCTCAGTCATCTGATGTCTTGGGCATGGGTCATGTTATGTGGAAGTGATCATATGTAAACACTCAGCAGGCACTAAGATAAAGTTGCAATAAAAGATGGAAACATCAAGGCAGGGGGATATATTTTGAATTAACTCTTTCCAAATGTGTTCATTCAGACATTAGGGAACCATTAACAGTGGAAGTTAGGTGGCCATCATACCATCATTCATCATAGGTAGCACAGAGACTCTGTCACTGAGTGAAATGGGAGCTAGGTGACTAAAAAAAATCTATGCTGACCTGTAGCTGAGGGTTTCAGCATTCTGTATCGGATCAGTGCTCTCCTCAAGTTCTTTGAAGACACTGGGAAAAGTATTTCAGTCATCTTTCTGTGACTCATCAGTGGTTCCACCTTACCGTTGACCCCAGTCCCTTTTATATAAAGTCTTAGTCACAGAAGTTAAAGTTATAAGGAAGCTTAGGAGCTCCCATTGAGAAATAGAAGGCTGAATGTATTTTCATTTGTTTATTTAATAGCATGGAGATGGCTACCTGTTGGAGTGTCACAGCATGCATTGTTACCATCATACCAAGAGAATATGAAACTTCCCTTTTGCCACTGCTGTCCCTTATTTAATGCCTTTTTATTTTTTATTAATTGGAGTCACGCACTTTGTCATCCAGAGCTCCTGCTTGGGAATGTATCAGTGTTTCTGGAACCCAAGGCAAAGGTGTTGACCCTGCCTCCTTTTACTTGGCTGTAAAAAATGCAAAGAGTTGGGGTCTATGACAATCTCCTCCTTCTCCTGAGGTGCCCACACTGCTCACCCCACTTGCCCAGCCACAAATGACATTCAAGACCAGCATTTTCTAAATTCAGCCGTTATTCATGAAAACAGAAAACTGAGCAACAACAGCAACATTTACTAATTTGTTTTTCACACTAAACAGAAGATTCCCTTTCTGCATTAAAGCAGAATCTCTGAAGCTGTGAATCTGAAATGAAAACCTCCATCTGTGTCTCCGTGTGTTCTCCTGGTCTCCCTGTTCTGCTCCAGGGTAGCTGAATATCAGAACAGAATAGCATTGGCAAGAGAAATGAACACCTCACTTGCCCACAGTGTCAATCATCCAAAGTATTTCCAATCCAGTCAAGTCAAGAGCAATACAAATAAGGAGGCAAACCCAGGTCTCTGCTGGGGGATCAGAGTATGCTGGACTTGGAGACACCTGCAGTTATTTTCTTACTTACCGTAGGTATGCCTTATTCTTTGCCCAAAACACTTCCTTTATTGAGGATGTGTCTGCTGGCTAGTCTCAAGGACTGAACCAGGGACTTTGGGAGCTACCAGTGTGGCTCTTCACATGGTGAAAGAAGACCCAAGCTACACCTGAGACTGAAGGGTAATCTATCAAAAGACCCTCACAAAGGTTTCCGAACATCAGCATTATGTTCACCCTTCCTCATAACTTCATTCGCTTTTTATGCATTTCTGTCCGCGTGCTTCTGCTGGAAGGAATCCCCTCAGTTTCCATTATTTTGAAAATGGCTGGTTTTGGCCATGCTTTGTTACTAGCTTCCATCTGGTGCTGTCATTTAAGCTAGAGCTAAACGGGTTGTCACGCACTCAGAGATCAGCATAAATGCCCTGGCATCAAAGGTTCGCAGCCACAGTACACCAGGCTGCTTCTGAAAAGATGCAAGGATCAAGTCCATTGCAACGCAAATGTGGCTGATTCCCTCACTGGTGTTTTGTTTCTGTCTGGGCTTAGAGAGGGGAGGCTGAGGACAAGAAAGGAAATGTTATGTGGGAAGATGATCTGGCATTTTTTCTCATTCTCCCCCCACACGCATTCCAGAGAGTTATACACCAGATAAGCAGCAAGCACTGTTTGGCTGGCTAACTGCTACACATGCATTATGGACCATCTGGGGACTTATAAAGCCTGCAGGATATGAGCCGAGGTTGTGCTGGAAGTAGAGGTTGAGCTGGTATCCTGTGTCTAAATACCAACACAGCTGCTTGGAGCAGGAAAGGGGAACCCTCCAAAGGAACAGCATCAGGGGCTCTTCTTTACGAAGGATATTACTCCTGAGTAATTGAATTGGTTGTGACTCCTCCATTTGAGCCCATGAAATAAGATTCCCCTCAACAGAAGGAACTGAGGGGGGTAAGCAGCAGACACAAAGGCTATTGTTATTGTTACTATCACCATCATC
The DNA here is from genome assembly GCA_013399135.1 of Heliornis fulica. NCBI lineage: Eukaryota > Metazoa > Chordata > Aves > Gruiformes > Heliornithidae > Heliornis > Heliornis fulica. The sequence goes on along the minus strand of VXBZ01001853.1, from coordinate 518,598 downwards.
ATCATCATTGATATTATTTTATTTCTTAAAGAAGTTCTGAAAAAGTTTCACAGTGTTTTCAGATGCATGAACTCAAATGCCAGTCCTGGAAGGGAGGCTTGAAGGATGGTGTTTTCCCATAGTTTGAGTGGAAGCAGCTTGCTGGCTTTCATCGTGTTGCGGAGACAGGAATGCTGTGGATACAATTTCTCATGAGCTTTTAACAGGTGAACCAGGCTGAGCGGGTTCATATCTGAAGATTGTGGTACTTTATGAACAAGAGATATAGTAGGGGCTGTGGGGTGGAGGGAGTTTGATCTAAAACAAATAGAGTCTTTAGTCACGTCTGGAGACCTTGTTAAAATTCTTTCTGCTTGCAAATCCCTCTGACAGAAGGGAAGCACGCTTACCTCCAATGTGACCCCGGGCTAGGGTTTTGTGAAGGGTGAATTTGCCCATGTGTGACTATTTTCTGAACCCTAAGCATATACCCGCATTTAAAAGGCCTTTTCTCGAAACACCAGACTGTCTACTTTGCTACAGCTGTTCAGCCTCACGCTGCAGCCCATCCTCTCCAATGGCTGCTCTTACTGATGTCATTCATCCAGATGCTGCAGCTTGGTCCCATTTCTAAAGTAAGTCGATGCCTAGAATGGATCCCAATGACAGTTGAGGGCTCCCTGTGCCATGTGCTGTGAGGGAACAAGGCAAAACAAATCCCTGACTCGAAGAGGCTTCAGACAGTGAGAGAAACGAAGGTCTTCAGGGAAATGATGGGAGGTCTCCAGGATTACTTGAATGGACAAAGATTACTGACTCCCCCATCTCCTGATTCTCAGTCCATGTCCTTCTCCCTACAGCTAACAGCTGTATTAGGGAGAAGTTATTTAACCGGCTAATGCAGACAACTGGCGTCACAAGAATTACTTCAGGTTTTACAAGCAGTCTGCTTTTGACTCAGACAAGATGCTATGTTGATCTCATACACCCTGAAACCACTGGGGTTCAGGTGAAACTACATGACATATTGATTAACCTTCAGCTTTCTTCTGTTCTTTGTAAATGTTGAGTGATTTTTTTTTTCAAAAGAGACATGTCTCAAGTTCCAGGAAAACCCTCAGCCAAGAGGGGATGAAAAAAAAGAAAAAAAAAAAAAAAGAAAAAAGGATCAGTCATCCATCATATCATTTCCAAGTAATATTTGAAAAGTAAACATTGCAGGGCATATGTCTTTGCAGACAGATTTCCAAACACCTAATGTGAGAGATCCAGTTATACCCAACGCCAGCGCACTTCAGACACAGTTTCTGCAGAATGGTTTCAGATGGAGTGCAGAGTTTGGTCTCCCTGCTCCACCAAAATGCTTATGGGTTAGGGCTATTGTAAGTTTTTGGAAAGTACTTCAAAAGGCACTTCAGTTGAAGAAATAATTATTATATAAGTTACAGCTGAGCATTTATAGGATAATTGCCTTTCCAGAAGTGTACCTCTAACACACCCTGGCATTGATGTTTTCAATTCTAGGGTGAAGACCAAAACTAAATGAGATCAGCAGGAAATCCATACTCATTTCAAATTCATTTAGCTACCCCAGGATACAAAAATAAAATCTTATATAGTCAAAGACAGAAAATCATTGTAATAAGAAAAATGTGGGCTAGATGAAGGTGAGTGATTATATGTGTTTGGGCAACCATGGGCTTTTCAGGAAGAAATCAGTCCAGATCTTGTCTTTATTTGCAACTTCCACATTCAAACAAAGACTGTAATTCTATATAAACTAATTGAAGAGAGCTTCTGCAACCTATTTGGGTCAAGCATCACAAGTAAAAGAGGAGTTACTCAAAAGGTGGAAAAATTGGAAGGCATCATGCAAAATTAATAGGCAAATATAAAACAAACAACATAAGATATATGTTCACATTCAGTTGCTAAGCTCGGGAATTCCTTGCTTCATGATGCTCTGTGTTCAAGATTTTTCTTCCAGTAATCTCTTTGACTGGTGTTTGAATCCATGAAGAGCTGATCAGTATGAAGGCACCAAAGGTGGCTCAGAAAGCTCACAAGTCTGGGGTAGCATTCTGCGAAGGTGTCAGTACATGTTTTCTTTCTTCTTATAACTCCTCCTTGCATTTCTTCATTGCTCATGGTCTGCTGGAGAGCAACTTATGGGGGCACTGGACAGCTCCGGCCACTCCCACAAATGCTCTACAAAGAAGAAAGCCCTTTCAGGCTCTGTACACTGGTGCCATCTTCAACTCTGATATCCTCAGCACAAATGTTTTTTTCCTGTTTCTTCTTGTTTACATTTTCCTTTCTTCAGAGTTGTTGCAAGTTGAGAGGTTCAACAGAGAACCACCAAATGGAGTCATATGGTCCAGGATGCCACTAACTGCTTCTTCCCACTGCAGTGGAGGTCAAGAACATGCCCTTAACCCCTATGAGCAGCACATGGTAGCAAGAAGGCAAAAGTCCTCTGCACTGGTCCCAAGACATCCATGAGCACTGAAGAATTCAGGCTTTCAGGCTCTGCAGAAAGGGTGGTCCAGAATGGTGCTCCTGTCACAGGTTCTTAATAATCCTCAGAAGATTTTTGTTCAACCAGGGCATCTTCAAAGCAAAGCTCAGTTTCATTCCTTTACCTGGTGAGATGGAGAAGGAACTCTGTTTGGAGTTTTCATTTGGATGGCATCCCTTTAACCAAACACTGGGGGCTGGTGTGCTCCCGATAAGAAGCAGCTCTTCCTTGGTGAGCTCATTTTGCTCCAGAGAGAATTGTTGCCCTTGTCTGGATAGAAAAGCAGGGGATTACATGAGTTTATGGAGGATGGGGGGTAAGAAGGCAAGTGTGATTGCTCTTACGTAGATGGGGAAAAGCTCTTGGCTCCAGATGGATTCCCCAGAGAATCAGATAAGCCATTTAATGGTACTTGTTGGCTCCCCATCCATTTAAATTGCTTTGCAGCTGGGTGCTTCTCCCAAGGACTTTGGAAAGGCAAAGGATGGGGAGGGGCCAATGCCATGAGTTCAACGAGGGTGGAAGATCTCCCTACACACAGCTGGGGCTTGCTTCCAGAAAAAAAAAAAGCTAGGACTGATAATGTTTACCAGGCAAGGGAGAGTGTGTGTGTGTGGGGAGCGGTGCCTGATCAGAGGTCGCAGCACAACAGCTTGGGAGTGTTTCGGAGGCCCTGCTCTGGAAGCAGGTGGTGAAATACCCTCTTAGCTCAAGTTGCAAGGGAATCTGGTGTTTTTTGAGATGGAGGCAGGCTAAATAACAGCCTCAAAGACTTCCTTCTGGGCAGCAGATTTCACACATCAGTGGCAGCAGTAGCTGCTGTTTCTACTTGCAGACTCAGACAGGCCCAGAGGAGTTCTTCTTCCATTACATTGGTTCTGTCTTTAGGCAGAAATCCAGTGAGGAAGAGCAGAGTTTGAGAAACAACATGAAGGAAGCAGGCAGGTATGGTTGTGCCCTGTACCTGGAGCATACACACCACAACACCATGTCCACCACAGGTACTACAGGTATTCTGTGTGACTCCACTTGGTCTTGAAATGTTACAAAACAAACAGCATTGCAAGCAAGCACCTACACTGAAGGAATGCTACCCAGTTCTAATATTCAACAGGCAAAGTATTATTTGGGAGCAGGGAGTCAGAGTAAACTCGAAGAATCTGAAGTTTAGGGTCAGTAAGCGTCTGTTTAGACTAAGCAAGCAAAGAAAAGATGTACTGATAAACAGCCCATCAGAGTGGAAGCTGACAGCTTTGTGCTCTGTTTTCTGTTCCTGTGAAACACGTCAACCTGACGACATGATGTTTCCTCTCATTTTGAAGTGGGGAGAAGGCTCTTGGGAGCACAGGGGCTCTGCAGGTCAAAGCCATTGTTCTGCTGGAGGTTGCACTTGCTAATGTCATGATGGGAGCTGAATAACATCATGTTGTTTCCCCCTCCGAGTCACTCACTTTTCTTTTAGCCTTTCTGCAGCCTTAAAAAGGAAACATAAAAAATGCTGCTTCTTATGCATGAACAACTACTTTCAAATGCCAGATCTCAGTCCAGAGCCTCCTGGAAAGAAGTCAAGCTCTAAGGAGTCTGTTTTCATATATTTTCTCTTATCAGTTCCCATCACAGATTGGGGTTTGTGGTTTTACAGCTGATGGCAGATTGCCTGCATATCTCAGGACTGAAATGCAAAAATAAGCCAAGCATGAAGACAGTATCAGCTTGACGCTACATGCCTTTCTAGGGCTATTAGATAAGAGATACTGTTTGTACAGAGCAAACCTGTTACCTCAAGAAAACAAAGCTGCTTTCAACTGCATCTTGCTTTAGCTTTCCTCTGAAGCAAATCTGCAAAGTATATGAGTCAAAGAAATGGGCAGACAGACCATCATCTCTATACCACTGACCCAAGCGCAGCAGGGACAAGCTGAAAATGTGGTCCAGGGCTGAGTCACTGTGGAGGTGACCACAACATGCATCATCTGAGGGACTCACTACCAGCCTGGAAAAGGTCAGCCTTCATTTGATCTTAAGGTGAAAGAGCTTTTAAAAGTGAAGCATTTCCCGAAGGTGTTCTTGATGCCGTACATGGTGTGTGTGTGGGGGATACTCTGGGGCACCCTGTGTGAGTACACACAGGGGTCCTTGTTCCTTGATGGTCCAAACCAAGAGCGCTGTTTCTCCCTTCTGGCCCCCATGCCTGGTTTCCTTCCTGTGGAAATGATGGTACTGGAGTAGCAGCAAGGACTGATGCACACACAAATCTCTCTCCAAACCACATGGTCCAGATTCGTCTGGACATGCTTTTCTATGCCCCAATTTAGATCCAGCCTGAGCACACTTCTACTCTGAGCTACCCTTCAGAAAGCCCCACTCTTCTCCTCAAATCATTCACTCTAGACAACATGGAGACCTCCAAAATGTAATACAATCCTTTCTGTGCATTCAGTGTTCTTATATATTACCTGTTTGGTAAATTATTTTATTTTCTTCACCACAGTGAGCTCCTGTTGTAGGAATCTTCATATCCCAATATACCACAGGAGGTTTTCTTGTCCCAGGTGGGAGCATTTCTATGGGAAAAAAATGAATTCTGTATTCTTTTGAATGTCTCCACCCCTGCAGCAGAAAGGTGAGCTCTGAGACTGTCAGTATGTACACTGTATATGCAGGGCAAAGGCAGTTTCTGACCAGTCATAAAACTTTCTGCTGGAAGGTGAGTTTCCTGGACAGCTGTTTGCTAAAGAGCAAGTTGATTTTCTAACTAGCCCATCCTCTCCCTCCATTTTTTAAAACCTAATTGTGTACGTGCTGCTCTAGTTGTAAAAGCATAGCAAAAGCCTCCTCTTAAAATGTGTCAGGGTCAGGCCTCTTTCTTGGGATTTTACAGCTGATTTGGATATGATCTTATATTTATTTTTATCATCAGAAAATTTCAACATGAGTTGAACTTAAAAAACCTTACCCGATGCACTCTTATACCACATCAAAACCATCTGGAGAGAGAGATAAACTTTATAGATTAGGGCTGACTGATAACGAGCTAAAGCTCTTGGAGGAGAAGTCGAGTGGTTTGGCAAAGCAGGAAATGACTTAAACCAGACATTCAGCCTCGAGTATCTCTACCTGGTGTGGGGTGACGTGGTTGGATGCTAAACATCTGAACTGACATCAGGCAAGAATGTGGGCACTGTGCTTGATCACGAATTTGGCTTATAATGTGCAAAGAGTCTTAAGAGTTTAAACTCTTAGGTTGGCACAACTCTGGTGTACTAAGCTCTCAGCTCCTCCATCAGAGTTAAGGTGGTTTAAGAATTTAGTGTCTTAGAAGCAGCATCATCTCCTAAACTGCTTTCAAGATTTCAGAGGGCTTAATTCTTTAAACCAGTCTAATATATATTACAGTGGCTGAGCCACTTTTGCTGGCTTAAAAAGCTAGCAGAGTTGAGACTCGGTTACGTTGGTGAGATGCTGTTGTGCAGAGGGTCGGATCAGATCAGACCAGTGCAGTGCGGCCTTCTGGCTTCCCAGTCTCTAAATCTGCTGTATGTTTTTCAAGGTCAATGCTCAAACAATCCCAGGCAGTTGGCAAATAGAGACTGGGATTGTTTGCCAGTCAAATCTAGTTCAAGTATTCTTTGAGTCAATATCCAGCCATTGTGTTACTTATTTGTGCTTCTAATCTTCCAAATCCCCCATAAAACCTATATAATTTTGCTCTACCCTCCTCTGCTTACATTTCAATGACAGCATGTCTGCTATTTCTGGAGTTCCTTGAAAATTCACGCCAAGATTGCTATTGATGCCAGGTTTGTCTCCCACCATTATGCCTCCTGGTAGCAGATATTGTCCTTTTTTACTCACCTTCATATGCTGGGAACATGATACCAGATTTAGGATCAGGTGCCTGACAATAAAGAAAGTGGTGAGCGTGTGGTAGGTAAAACAGGGTCATTTGAAAGTCTCTTTCGGAGATTTTTTCTCTGTGTCTTTGTGTCTCAAAGATAATATATACATGCCTCCTGTTGAAATCAGGGTGACACAGGGAACTCCTGCTTCATTCGGTTGTCTCCAGTGATGATTGACACCAATGTTTCAGAAGGAAGGTGATGTAATCCAAAGTTGTTGGATTGTCTGTCCAGTTCCCAACTGGAAAATTCCCAACTGCATAACTAGGCAATAACTTAAGCTTTCAGCTCTCAGCATCCCAGTCTTCCTGTTGCAATGAGTCCCACTGTCCCATGAAAACAAAAGATTCATTTCTTTTCTTTAAGATGGAATTTGTCACTTTTCTGTTCTCCTGGCTGATCCTTCTCTAGTCATCAGAAAGGGAAACAGATTGTCTCTCTTATATTTCTCCATACATTTTACAAGAATTACTTTAATTCACCTTTTCCTTGTGATAAGCAACCCTATTTTCTTTACTTTCTTCTTGCCCAACTTCTGTGAGATCCAGGTGAAACTTGACCTCTATATGTGGAAGTAGGGACCTCAGGTTTGGCACCTTATCTTAGAAATTTAGGCCACAACTTTACTGTCCAGAAGATCTCTGTAATGTGATGTAAAATAATTATATTTATCATCAAACATATTTCAGACAACTTTACTTCCCCTGTCCTGGTACCTAGAGTAGATGCATGCACCTAATAAAGCACACATCTGTGTCTGTGGATGCCTTCACCTCACCCCAGTAATGTGGGATTATTTACACTTCAGCCACCTAAAGCTGGATACTGCCCCTGTTAGCAAGTCAACAGAAAGCAATATTTCATTTTGTCGAGGTAACTCCAGGTAGGATGCATTGCTTCCAGAGGTGCACACCCTAGGTTAGAAGTCGGTTTCTTTAGCTGCTAACTCAGGGAGAGTTACAAGCTCCTTTACATAAGGATCTTGCATAAAGCTTTACCTGAGCCAAGAGTAGGGAAAAAAATTAGTAAAATAGTTTAAAATGTGTCTTTGATACTTGTTGGTTAATTATCACGTGGGGCTGTTTACCAGCTCTGGAGAATGGCAAAATAGGCTGTCGGGATCAGTCAACTGTGTATCCTGTCACTCTCCCAAGCTATGGTTATGGTCCCTGAATCCATTGTCACATGCTTTCCTCTGCCCTGAACACATTGACAAATCGTCCAAATTGTGACTCTAAAGAATGGCCAACGTCCGGATCTTCTTTCAGGGAAAACAAAACAAACTCAGCCTTTTTTGTTTAATTATAATCAGAGGCTCCCTTTTTAATCATTCCAGTTTCTAGTCACATGGAACATGAACTGCCCAAGAGAGCATGAGAGAGAGGAGGGAAGCTGAGACAAAAAGCTTTCTCACTGGGGACAGGGAAGCTCCACAGCAAGGCGAGGGAACCAGGACCTTTGGCCTCGAGGTCAGGGTTTCACATGCCTCCGTTAGTGGCTTTGGGAGGTGGTTCACTTAGTCTGAGAAAAATATTGATGGGTGACACCTGCCTTTTACTCCAGCCAAGTCCAGGCTCTACCTCTTAGTCCAGTCACCTGCATTGAGATCATGGAAAGCAGTTCTAGGTGTCAGTCATCCTCTACATAAAAGTCCCCAGTTCTCCAGCATTGTCTGTAGAGACTAACACAGACTTTAACATTACCTGTGAGAATAGTGGATGGGGAAGAACATATATCTCAAAACAAACTCTGGGCTTTTTTGGAGTCTGGAAATTTACTTTCCTTCCCCAATATAAAGAATTCTTCCCTTTATCCTTGGGCATAATCAAATCCTGGGGTCAAAACCTGGCTCCACACAAATCAGCTTTTCTGGAATTTCACACATTCCTCTTAAAGGCTAAGCAAGCTTTGCAATCATGTTGGACTTGAAAGTTTCCTGATAATGAAAGACCCTGTTCAGAACTTGATGGATGTGTATGAGAGAAGCCTATGGTAGCTGCTCATCTTTTGTAGTATCACCTTTATAAAGAATGAGATATAAAGAAAGTATTAGTGAAAGCTCTCTCAGAGAACAGAAAGAGCAGAAAAAGCTCATTTTGATGCTTTTTCTTGCTTGAAAACCACTATCTTACATATGTGGCTGTATGCTTAAAACCTCCCTTGCTCTAGCATTCACCTTGAGCCTGCTAACATCTTTCTCTGCGTCAATCCCCTGGAGCTGAAAGGTGAGTCTCATTTCCTTCAGCAGGGTCCCAAATCCATGCAAATCACTGAGTGAGGCCAAAGACTTCTACCACACTAGCATGACCTCACTTGAACAATGCCTCAGGTCCTTTCTCTGTGAGCCAAGGAGCTCACGCTTAGGCATATTTAGCAGCTACCAGGAAGGCTTTGCATGTAGCTTCTCCCTTTACAGCCTCCCATTTAGCTTGACAAATGCTTGTGAAGCATCCCCAGGCCTGATCAGCCATGCTTAGTGTGTGGGCGAGATCCAGCTGTGACCTGTTAGGGATGGAGGCATTACTCAGGGACTCTTAGCCCCTTCCCTCTGCTCACATATGCAAAAATCCCTTTCTGTCCATACATGTAGAAAAACACTTTGCTCCAGTGTTGGAGAGGTCACATAGCCAGGGCATCAGAGCAGTTACTTCCCAGAAGACCTTTCAGGTTGATGATCTGGAAGACAACTCTCTCACCAATTTATCTGGCCCTGTGCTTAACATGGGATGTAATATTTCATGTCCATTTGGGCCAGGACCAGAGATGTTATCCCATGGCTCCAAATGATGGTAAACCCACCCTGACCCTTGGGGAGGAGCTCTCCTTGCGCTGCATTACTCCTCTGCACAGAAACGTGCCGTGTATTTCCTCTGCGGGCTTTGCTGATTTCCAAATCGCAGCTCAAGGAGTCTCTCACGCCTCTGGCTGCTAGATCAAAGATCCATATTATATCAGAGTTTTTCACTTCACAAGTCCTCTAATCACTTATTAACCTGTTAGCCCATATGCCATCTCACACACTGCTCTCCTTTCCTCTCTCATTGGTAAGCAAGTTTGCTACACTATAAATCTTTCTGGCAGCTCTTCTTTGAGCTTTCTCCAAGTTTTCTTTTTAAAGTGCCAGCTCCGGGACTGGACACAGGATTTTATTCTCACATGTTTGCCAGAGCTTGGTTTCACAAACTCATTTGTAAATACAACTCCCTTCTGTTTATTTCTGCCAGCTCTGGGTGACAAAAGGAAAGGGATAGCATATGATGTTGTTTCTTTTAACTACGTGATCCTAATATGGAGAGGTAGTTAAATGGTTTTCTGGGGTCCACCCAGTGCCTCTTGGTGTTCACCAAGCAGCAGTTACCTTATTATCTTTATGAGATGTGACAGCAGATGCCTAGAAATAAGCTGTTTTTTAACAGAATCAGCATCAGTCCCACTTATTTCTCCCACCCTGTCCAAAACAAAGGTTTCTATGATATCCTCTCCCTCCCATATTCATGTGACATGACCATGCTGAGCAAGCCTGGGATGAAATGCCACCCTCCCTGTTCCCCTGCAGTGGCCTTCGTTGTGGATCACCTCTTCCAGCCCCCATGAACTGGGGAAAGGCTCCATTGAAGTCTGTGCTCGGATGCACCAAACCCTGGTCAGAGATGGACTTGCCAAGCCTCTGTGTGGGCACGTGCCCACTCCTGTTCTGAAGATTGCCATGAGGCCACCATGGTAAGTTAGCCCTGTGTCTCTGGGGAAAGAGACGTTTCACTCACCAGAGACGCTCAGGAGAGGATGTTTAAAAAGCTCAGCAAGCTCTTAAGGTCAGGCTAGGCCAAGGACAGCAGTCAAGTCTCAGACATGGCAGGGAGGAGACTATTTGCTTTAGAATTATTTTTTTTTTTTTTTACTTAAAAAGAGAATTGGAAATCTTTCTAGTAGTCTCCTTTTCTCTCTCTCACACACACATGTATACATATCTATATGCATATATATATATATATATGTATCTGACAAACTCAACCCACACCTTTTGGTTTAAATTTGATCTGACAATATCCCTTTAACATGAAACTCTGAAGCTGTAATTGATACCCCAGTTGGACATTATCACAGATTATTTCCTGTCTGTGTTTTGACTGTCCTGGTCGAACGGCTTCCAAACCTAACATAGAGTCAATGAAGAGAAACAACCCTCAGCTACTATTATTCCTGTTACTCATTCTACCAAAATAATAAAAATAATGAAACCACAGCCTGCCTTGGAGAGTAAAGATCTCTTTAAAGCCCTTTCTAAGCCGAGCCTTGAAGTATCTTGCATATCTTAGGGAAAAAAATTAAGTTGGTAGGTTGGAGGGAGGAATTACCAGTGATGTTCCTTGGCTGGGCTTGTGTCCACACTGCTCATAAAGCACTGCCTTGGGTGCAGATGTGAGCACCGGGAACTCCCTGTCCCACCCAGGGCTGACCACCCAGCTGACACGTGCCTGGCCACGTGCCGGCTCTGCCGTGCAACCACTGGTGCCTGGGCAGGCGGGAGGCCACGTGTGGGCGGTTGTCTGTGCAACGCCATGGTCTGCACCGGCGACAGCAAACCTGGTCTTCAGCGAGGCTGGGCAGAGAGTTGCCAAAGGAGACTTATGGACTTCCCCTCCCTGCTCTCAGCTTGGGTAAACATGGTGGGTAATGCTCAAGGTACAAAACCCAGAAAGTACTAGACAGCCATGGTGCCAAAACTAAGCTAGGTGATATTTTTCATCTAATGCTTTTTATACCAGGAGAAAAAAAAATAAATTAAAAAAATCTCCTCCTGATTTAGTAGTACCAAAATGTTTTATGAATTCATGCCTTCTCCCCTGAGCTGTTCATTTAGGCAGGGAAAAAGCACCCAATAATAATACCAAAGCCCCTTCCCGTCCAATCGTTTCATTCCAATAAGTTGGAAAATAAATGTTTTCCATTATTTGCCTTGGAAATAGGTCTTAATTTAAAAATAAATTAGTTAATTTACCTTTATGTATTTTTACATGTGTTTAAAGATGGCTAACACTGAATTTAAAATGTCATTATAAAAATGCCTATTTATTTTCATTCTTTTTTGGTAAAAATCTTCTCAAAAATTAATTTAAAAAGAAAAGAAACTCTCTTCCTCACCTTGTTTTGTTTGATCAATCTAAAAAAAAAAAAAGCCAAGAAAGTTGAAAGAGAAAAATCAAATACAATCTAAATTTCCTTGCCTACTGCAAATCCTGTCCATGAGGCTTCCCAGGGGATCTCTGAGTGTTGCTGCTTTCCCCAGCTCCCTTTGGCACCTTTGCTCCATCGGCCCTGAACCAGCCCCCTCTTGTCTCCTGGGCACGAGTGTCTTAGTCGAACTGCTCAAGAGCTGCACACAGCCCTTCCTGATCCTAGTTTAGTTGGAAAGAAAAGCACAAGCAATAAGAGCATCAAGGACCCCAAAAGATTTTGGAATTTGGATACAAAATCGATCAACTCTGTTAGCTTTACCCCGGCAGCTTCACAGCATAATTCCAGTTTTCAAGAGAGATGTAAATGGTGCTACTTTCCAGTGGGATATTCAGCTCTTTCTTCTTTTCAGCTTCAGACTTTAGTTTCTAAACTACTCACAAACCATCCTGAGAGTCTTGCATAGGCACGATACGGAGGCCTGGATTTTGCTCCATAAAGAGCTTCTTTCTGGACTGAGACAAGAAAATGGTGCAAACTGAATTGATCTTTTTTTTTTGGCTCTGTGTGGTCAGGTGGAAGGGTCAGGGGCTGCTCCACTCTGATAACTCTCAGATACTTGGCTGTGATTTCAACACTTGGCAAAGGTTAGTAACTATCTTGAATCAGAGCAGCTTTTAGTGCAAGGGATCTCAAGGCACAATGAAATAAACATTAAGCATTTTTTTTTTAAAGCTGTGTGCACCCTACCAAGCCAACCACAGGACACCCAGGTAAGGAACTCCTATCCACCGTTTCAGATATTATTTTGGGCTGCTGCATGTCAGGCTTCCTTTGGTTCATCCCCCTTTCTTTCAGGAGATGCTCCCCTCAGAAACCAGTTCAGACTTAATTGTATTTTGAGGACATAAAACCAGAAGGCCACATTCAGATCTGGAGAAATGCCGATGTAATGATGTTATAGCTGGTAGAACTGGTCCCCAAGAACATACAAGGGGGTAAATCTTTCAGATATTGTTGAGCTCATAATCCCTCATGGGAACAATCAGCAGTGACGAAGGAAGAGGAACCTCAGGGCAGCAGAATGAAAGGGAAAATGTTTTCATCTCTCATAATCTTGAAGCAGGGAGGGAGTAAAGTTGGGAAAATTAAATAAAATAAACAGGCATCACGCGAGGTACAGTAAGAAGAGGGTTGAAAGAAGGTAAGATGGATAATTAAGCAATAAGACACGACAGGCTGTGCATTTCTGGGTGATTATTGCATGCCTGCTATGATGTTTTTTAGGAGCAAACCTTTGCTACACAAGAACTAAAATCACCCCCCAGGGACAGACTGGCAGGAGGGTCTAATTACTGTTATTACAAAATTAATTTTGAAATTAAAATAATAATAATAATAGGAAGAAAAAAGGGACAACTTGCCTCTGCACCATGTTGTTTGTTGTGTTATGGGAAAAGAGGTGACATCACCCACAGTTGGTTGTTGGAGGGAGGGCAGTGACATCACTGCCAGCCAATCCCTCACTGCATGCTGGTGGTGTGCTGGCATTCCCATAGTTTTCCTTCTTTCTCTCCTTATTCTTTGGCCTGGGTTGCTTGCCTTCAGGTCAGTGTGTCCAACTAACTTCTCCTTTTGTCAGGAACTTCCACCTTTTATCCCCTTTTGGAATAACCTTAATTGGCTCCTTGACTTATTCTATCTTCCCCTTTAGGTAAAAAAAAAAAAAAGAGAAAAAGTTGTAACTATTTGAGGTATGAGAAGCAATGCACATGCTTGTGGTCCAGCAGCAGGATATTTCTTTGGTATTTTCTTCACAAAGATAATTTTTTTTTTCCTC
>VXBZ01001853.1:482295-505165 GCA_013399135.1 Heliornis fulica | reverse complement strand
CCCCCCAACTCCACCTCAGTGAATTCCTGAATTGGGCTTTCATACTATTGCTCTATTGGATGGGGAGGAAGATGATATACCAGTGGAAGAGTTTTATTTTTATTTTTCTATGTAGCATGGGTAACAACAAAACAGTTTTGGGTGCTCTTAGCATATATCAAGTTTTATCAGCACTGAGTAGTACTTTTTTATGCCCAGAAATCCTAGTTTGGTTAGGAAACGTTCCATATGAAATATTTCATGTTTTCAGAACCAAATCACCTATTTCCATGTTTCTGAACCAAATGCCTTCAAGAATGCTCATTTTAGAGAAATTCAGTAATGCTGTTTTTTATTATTATTTTGATTTCATTTTGCAAAGGAAAAGAAACATTTCCCTGGGAATGGATTTCCTCTTCTTAGTAGTTCTGATAGGATTTAGTTCATTCACAAGTAATCTGCTGACCTAACAAAGAGTTCTTGTCAGATACTGACTCCAGAACATCTAGATGCCTTAGATATATGTATCCCAGGAGCTCTAGATTTAGAGTTTTTACACACCTCATATTTCCCCCTAAAGGCAAAAATAGTTCAAGCAAAGCAAAGAGCCTTCTAACTGGTGTCCAGTCTCTGCTGTCATTCATCCCAGCTTGGACTCCAATATCTATTGGGAAGCTCTATATCATTATCTGTTGAGTTATGATATCAGGACTCTGCTCTTGATATCCGCTGTACAAAACAGGGGACAAGCTCAGAGTAGAAGAAACAGAGGTCAGCAGGAAAAAAGATGCACGGAGAAGTGAAATGGCATCCTCATGTTCGCACCAGAAATAGTAGCAAGATCAGGATTGGATTTCAGGACTTCTGAAACTCAACCCAGAACTGTATCATTAGTGGATATTTTGGTTTGTTGTCAGGGAATGTGGGGGAGAACAAATCCAGCTCAACCCTCTCCCCAAAATCAATCATCTCCACGTGAGTTATACTTATCAAATTGAAAAATTGGTCAGTAAAACTGTGTTCTCAAAAATGAGATTTTGTTCAATTAAAAAAACCCCCAGCAATCAAACACAAAAGAACCCCCTCAAACCCAAATAGTAGTTTAAGCTCCATAGCTTCTTTGTATTGCTATGTTAGGAGATGAAAAGTTTTTCACATGCCACTGCATATTACCAACTTCTTATCAAAGGGATGAACTTGTGACATTTAACATCAAAGCCTGGGCTCCATCATTACAATTAAGGACCAACCTGTAATAGTTGTTATCCTTAGGTGACCCAACCAGTGTAATGGGAACATGACATTATATATATGTATATATATATATATATTGTTTTATGTATATCTCTCCATGTACACACGCAATCTTACATATACTGATGTAGGAGGAGGGGAAAAATGCAACTCAGGAGAGAAAGAGTTAAACAAACCACCAGTAAGTTGCTTATGCAGACATTTTCTTGTAAAGATCTGGTCTCTGTCTATGCATTAAGTGCATGCAGAGACTCGCCGTATCCAGGTTGACAGCTCTGGCGTTATACATCTGTGGGGAAAGGTTAAACAGCATCATGGCACCACTTGGAAAGACTTAATAGATGGAATTGTACCTTCTTAGCCTCCCACATTTTCTAAGGTAAACTGAAGTGGGAAATTTCACAGAGCTAATAAACAAATTTCTACCTCATGGACAGTGTTAAGCCATCATGTGAAAAGGCTGGGAGTGGGGACTGATACTCCCAGTCTGAAGGGAGGAAAGTAAAATAGGCAACATACATGAAGCGTGATATTTTTTTCCTTTTCTGAGGCCAGTAAGAAGTTCCCTTGACCCTCTCCACACCACACAGTCCATTCACAAGGGAGAAGAAGTAGCAGCTCAAAAGGAGATAAAAATCAAGAAAGAGACAGGGTTGAATCAAGGATGGGAAGAAAGAGAAGAGAAAATTTATGAATATTGGTTGGGATAATCGGAAAAATGAATACAGACAGGAGATAGTTGTCATCCTCATCTGAACACAGCTTCATAGATATTGAATGTGTTTCTTTCTAGTAGGACAGAGTCACACACCTGTTGAAACGTTAACTTTCAAGGGTCAGTTCCCTGCTCTATCCCAGACTTCTTGACCTGAGTCACTCTGTTCATCTGCCAAGGCCAATGCTACAAGGTGGAGATCTGACCTTCAACATACTCAACTAATGACCAGGGTCTTACTCTCTTCCTCTGTCATTGGCCACTCCACTGCCATGTCTACCCTCACTTGGACTCTTTAGAAAGCTTTGGATCTTGGGCTAAGGTATTTTCTCAGGGCAGACTTGAAGTTTTGCAATGTGGTAGGGCAGATGAATTTAGTTTTAAAAAGTTCCAGATCAGCTGGATCTGCAAGGGTCACAGTTCACCGGCTGTCTCATCTTAACAAGAAGGTCTAGCTCTGTGCCATGAAGGAGGAAGTTTAAAAGGGAGCTGTGTGAGATGAGTTGGAGAGGATCTTTCACACAGAAGAGCAGAGTGGTAGACTCTGAATTTGTATATTAATTTCCAAATACTGCTTTTATTTCCGTTGCCTGCTGTTGTAAAATGATGGTATCGTGCATCTCAGAACAAACTTATCAAGCCCAAGTATCCAAACCAAGTTCAGCACATAAAGCCTTCTCCATCTTTTTCCTAGCACCCTTGCCTTCAGGCAGCTGGACAAGGGAATGTGAGCACCCAGAGACCAAGGTCTTCAGGATGCTCATCAGAAGCTCTTTTACTTGTTTGTGGTGCATGTGCAGCAGGGGATAAACAGATTTTGTCCATCAGATCACCTGGTGGATGTGTCTCTTCTCATCAGGGAAGGCAGGACAGAGGCCCAAACTCTGCTTGGTGATGAGGTGCTGGAGATCAGATACTGTGATTCAGCTGTGCTCTGCACATGGGCAACACCTACAGAGCTTCTGGTGCTATTCCTGGTGTGTTGGGCAGGATGGGACCAGCAGGCTCCGTCTGGGAGGCAGGGTAAGACATTAGGCAGGCATTACAGGAGAGGACTGTTGGCTCACCTTGTCACAGAAACCTGGCAAAACAGATTGAAATTCAGAGACATCTCTTCTGGTCAGGCTTGTTAGTACCTCAGAGCAGTCTTTCACTCCAGAAGTTCCTTGGAAGAAAAATAATCCAAGACATCTGCAAGTCAGCATAATATTTGATGGCCCATTTAAATTGTCATGAAACAAAATGTTCTTGAAAGCAGCTTTTGCATGGCTGCATTTTTTTCCCCTCACCTTTTTTGGTTTCTCCTCCTGTCACATCTTGACAGAGATGCTCCCCCTACCCTCTTTTTTCTACACTTTCATAAAATTGTTTGGTCCAATTTTCTTATTTCCTCCCTCCTTGAGGCTGGAAATATATTCATTAAATTTTTACTGGGGAGAAAAGTAATAAAAATAAGTCCCCAATGTGGTGGAATTCTAATCCAACAAAAAGATATCCAACAGCAATCAACCCTTGCTGACCCCCTCCCTGTCCCCTTCCCCACCCCCTAATAAAATGTTTATCATTTTCAGGTCAATTATGCATTTGGGGCTTCCATGCAAAAAATTTTTCATTTTACACATTCAAGTAAATTTCTTTTGCAAGCCTTCGGTGTAGCCTGAAGCACACAGCTATTTTTGTATCTTTCTATCTTTTTTGAGGGTGAGGCAGAGTCAAGTTACCTTGTCATCAAATTCTCATTTTGGCACGAAGGGTAGTGGGGGTGAAGAAACAGAGGACTTTATAGCAATAATCACTAATCAAAACACTTCAGAGTGCCTGAACTTGTTACTGCGTCTGTTCAGTCCTTCGACAATATGTCAAGCAGAAAGAAAACAGCTTAATTTTTCACAAGCCTGGTTGCTTTCTGAAGCTAACAACAACACGGCAACTTGTTTGAACTAGTGAACGGAGGGAACAAGCTATTAATACCAGAGTCACAGTGCCCCGTTCCCCACAACCCACCAGACGTCTGAATTTAAACTGCCACCTCACGTATCACATCGGTTTCTAAGGGCAAAAGCTTGGTCTGTGTTCCAAATGCCCCAGAGGCACTGAGCTGTTCTTGCAAGGTCTTTGATATGGTCTGTTACTAATACGGTTGTTAAAAAAAAACCAAGAACCCATGTGCATTTATGGTGAATTATTATTAATATCGCTCCCGTTCCCATCATTGTTCCTTTATTATTTATGCATTATTTCCTCTCGGCAACTAGATTGCTCTGGAGACTGATATATCATATGAGTCCTTTCACCTTTCTATCAGCCAGTTTGATATTCCTCCTGTTCCCTTGCTGGTAGATTGCGTGGCATAGCTATGTGTTCACATCAAAAGCTTGAATTTCTCAGAAAAGAGAGAGGGATTCTGGGAAAACTCTGATTAAAACCAAAATAAAACCATTCCCCCTGGAATTTGGTCGTGGCAACTTTTAAATGTCTTGCCTTCCATACCCTCCAAAAAAAGACTCCAAACCCCCAAATCTTTAGGCCAAAACTTTTTTGGTCTTCATCAAAAAGTCAAAATTCCTGTGGAAAGAAGAGACTTTTCAAGAAAATGTACATTTAATCAAAACTCCAGTTTCCCAGCAAAGCCAGCATTGTCTACAGCTGTGCCAAAGCTGAGAAGCACTGCTGGGTCACATCACCTCCTGCTGCCAGGGGATTGTCCTGGGCCACTTGACCCTGATCCATGGGTCTCACGGTGTGGAGAAAAAAGTCATGATCTGTGCTCATCTGAGCTGTCAGGTAATAAGAGCATGGCCTGTGTCTAGGGAAAGAAGCTGAGAAGGAATTGCAGACCCAACCGATCTTATGGGCAGAGGAGACATTGGAGGGAGGCAGAGGGCAAAGGGCTGAAGAAGGGATGTCATGGAGGGCAGCAGGCTTGTGCACTGGCCTGCGCAAGTTCGTACCAACATTTTGGGTCAGAGTAACCTCCTACACAAGTCTTTTATCCCCATGTTGTACAGCTCCCCTGAGAGCTGTGCTCTAGTGAAGTCACTCACTGTGGTCCCAGGAGTCTTTTGTCTGGGGCAGCCAAGAGCCTGAGGAAATGTGAACCCATTGGCTCAGAGACCTCATGCACACACATACCTACACATGAGGGTCAGTGACACCCCCAGACGCACCGTGCATTTCTGCATTCTTGACGGTTTCTTTTTTCTTTTTCTTTTTTCTTTTTTTTTTTTCCCTGAGATCTAAAATTAAGAAATCATGCAGATGGAAAACATCTGCCTGTTCTTTGTGCATGGAAAAACATAACACATGGCAGGGATGATAAATAATAATAAATAATGATGATGATGAAAGCATTTTGAGAGGCACAATGGTTTGATTTGTCTGGAGCAAGCATCACACACTCTCCGTACAGGCTAGGGAAGATAAATAGACTGCTGTAGTTTGAAATTTTGCAAATGGCAACACAATTTTGAGGCATTTAGGAAGAGCAGATGTTGAGTATGGCTTGGCTTCTCATGGGTTGGCTCATTAGTGCCTAGTCAGAAGCTCTTCAGGTGTGTAAAAGGCAGCCTGACCTCCCCCGAGTGAAGGTCTATTTATGTATGAGTCACAAATCACTGTCTTTGCTAAAAACTCACGCAGCTAGGCCAAAGACTGCCATAGCCTCCCAGTGACGTAATATTCCTCTTCTCTACCTTATTACCTAATACAGGGTTATGAAGTCAAATCCATGTGACAAGTCATATATTTGCTTCCCTAAGGTTATCACAAAGAAAGGTCAGTTTTCTACTCAGGAGACATAATTCTCAGTGTCTCCCAAACATCCATGCAGAAATCAGCTCTAATTGTATCCCCATGGATCTCACCTAGACCTTCATCCGGGTCCACCTAAAAAGCTTCTTCTGGGATTTGGATTGTGCCTAATCATCTCAGACCGTAAGCAATGACATTTTTAAACCCAGTGAGTGTTGTCTAATGGAGGGGGACAAAGGGGACAATGTAATGAGTTGTTTGGTCTCAGCTGAGTTTCCAGACTGCAGGTATTCTACTTAATGCCTGCCAGCAGGTCGGTGCTCTCACTGCCTTTATAAGTAACTTGGCCCAAATGACTCCTGATTTTGAAAACATTTGAAGCTGTGACAGGTCTGCAGACAGAACAGCCAGGGCTGGTGGGGAAGGAGTACTGTGCACTGCCGATGGAAGGTCCACGTCTACAGGAGGAAAAGCATTCAGACAATGGGGTAGGTGATTCACATACATGTGTGAGTGCAGGTCTGAACACTGGTAAAGGTAAGATGCTAGGACCGGTTGTATTTACAACTGGCTGAACAATGTGGCACCAACCGTTTCAGAGGACAGTCTTTCCCAACTTCAGATGTTTATGAGAGGTACCTCTAAGAGCCTGAGATCTCAGCTATCAGGACAACCCTCCCGTAATGTCTCAGGCAGGATGATTCACAAATGGAAATATCGTCGAAAGAAGCCCAATGCTAACACGACGACAAGCCATGCTGTGTGTGTCTCTGCGTGCACTTTGCCAGCATGTTTGTGTGAGCACTCAGAGTGTAAACACAGCATAGCATTTACTTTTTTGTGTGCATCTGCTGGAATGATTGAAGATTAAGACTAAAAAAAAAAAAAAAGAAAAATGCAAAGGAATTGGAGCTGAGCAACAGGAGAATGATGATGCAATGGTATTGTAGCACCAAAAGCAAAATGATCTGCTAAAAATACACCAGAGGGATCTAAATATTTCCATAAACAGATGGAAGTTGGAGCCCAAATGGAAGAAAAAAATGCAAGCAAAGGAAATTGTATTTGACAACCATAAGGGTCTTACAGTTCTTCTGTGTCTTTTATCCCAAAAGGGTTTTTTACAGATGCTTACAGTTGGGCAAAAGAGGAGTCTGATCCCACCGTGCTTTACTCACATGAGTAACCCTAATTTATGTTTGTAGACTCAAAGGGGCCAATGGAGCTGCCATGTGAGCAATACCTTGTATGAGTTCTTTTAGAGGAGGCATCTGGCAGTGCTTTATAGTGAAGACTGCAGAGCTGTTTCCATGCTAAACCTCTCTTTTATTCATTCTCATAATTTTTTTTCTGTTTCAGAGCATTTACATTTTAAGCTGAAGTTTTCCAAACGTAGTCCATGCCTGAATGTGAATTTTATTTGGATGCATGAGGAAGAACAGCTTCACCCCGGCTGGAAAAAATATGTTTTCCCTTAAACAAAAAGGTCCAAGCCTCTTCCTGCCTCTTTATCTCAACAAATGAGAAAAGGCTAAAATTTCATTTGCTGAGTTGTCCCATGGGGAGTTAGGGTTGATAAGATTTGGTGAGGTTTCAGAATCAAAACTGGCCTAGATTTATTTTAAATTTGTAGGTACCTGAAATCCTGAATACATCCTACAGAGGTGAAATTTGGCTGCTTGAGAAAGGGTATCAGAGAGCTGTATGGCATGTGCTCCTTTGAAGCCAGATGCCTGTGCTCAAGCCTTGCTTTGATCTTGCCCAAGTTCACCCAAGTATGAGTGGGAACCTGGATTTCTGATTGGGAAATGAAAACCAGGTGTGATACCATCTGTAGCATTTCCCTGTGGCCCTGATGGACCACCTTGGCTCGGGATAGATCTTAGGCAGGATGAAAAAACATCGGCATAAAACCCTTCTCCAGGCTGGAAGTTACAATCTCCCTATTTGAACAAAAAAACCAAACCAACCAAAAAAAAGTCTGAGAGGTACCCAGCTAGGGAACCTTGGCTCTTGAGCTGTTGCACCTCATCTTCACAGCAAGGATAAAACCTTATGAATACACACCATGATGCACCCTGACTGGAGGCACATTTTTTAAAGCTTCTGCACAAATTTTTTCTTCTAGACAAAAGAAATGAGTTCCCTTTCATGAAGTCAAAACTTTCTTTGGGTTATTTTATTTGTTTTATTTTCAACTCTCAGTCTTGTCTAATAATCAGCCTAGATAGGGGTAAAATGTTGTTTCAAGATGTAACAAACCCTCAAAGCAAACACACTGAAATTACATATTTTGACAATACTTGGCTTTAAAATACTGCATTTCATACTCCTTCTAAACAAGCACCTTGCCAAACCAAAAAATTTCTAGGAAAATATATTTATTTTAAATGAAGTTTTCAACAGGAAAATATCTTATTGAAAAAAAAATGTCTCCTGATTTCTGCTTCAGGTAAACAAGAGTGACCATTTCATACAGCATTAAGAAGACAGTCTGTCCCATCCAGCCATCATATGGATGCCTCCAGACAGGCTCTGCGAATAAGGTATTATGCAGTTTAATCCTTGCTTTGTACATTATACAAGTCTTCCTTGGTACATTGTATGACTGAAGTACAGGAGCTGGACCAGAAGATGTGCTTGGTCCTTTCTAAGATAAATGACTCTGTCAGTTGTACCATACACAACTCATAGCAAAACCATGAAATGTCCTTTATCCTATTCATGATGATGAGAACTAAGCATTTGTAATTATGTGCTCTAGGATGAAGTTGAGATTATCAGATATGATGCTTAGGAGTTGATTACAAGACACACATATTAAAAGGACCTCAAGCACTGCTTTCAAATGATGAGTGATCACTATGGTGCTCTGGGAAGACACCATAGGAACTGCAGTTTCTTCTGTCACTTCAGATGTTGACTAATGCCAAAACGGACGTTTCTGTTTGGCTGCTGTGGGAGTAGCAGATCTAAACAGTCTAGCCTCTTGGGTCTCGCGTTGTGGGTTTTTTTTTCAGGAATATGTCCTTGCAGAAATAAAAATTGTTGGCCACCTATAAACATGTCTTATGTTCTCTCCAAAGGCAGGAGAGCTTTTCTTCTACAGCTCTCGACAGTGACAGGAATGGTCAGACCTACTGTGTTACCCAAACCAAATCCTATGAGCCTCTCCTTGATATTTTTGCAGTTGTATAGCTGAAAGTAATTTTTGCTTCACCCGTTCAACACCCTGGATGCCTTGTCTCCATCCGGTGACACACACCATGTTGTTGCTGTAACTTCAGGCAGCACAAACAGCATTAGGAAAGAAGATATGTGAAAACACAGCAAAAATGGGTTGGTGATGCCCTAAAGCTTTGCGCTGGGAAAGCCCTGGTTGCTGCAGACAGATTTCTCCCTTTTCTATGTACTGAGGTAAACTCCCAGACTGGGCTTGGCTCACTCTGCCTTGTGAAGAGTCACTGCTGATGTTGATTTATTTAGCGGTTGAGTGGTAGGTTTTGGAAGAGGCAGAAGGAAGCTCTCCCTTCCTGTTCACACACAGCTGTTCTCCTCTGAGACCCATCTGGATTCATTGGAGGACCACTGGCCTCTTTGCCAGAGCTCTATTGCAGGCGATGTTTACAGCTGTCCTGCACAGACGACCGGTGTGTGGTCTGAAGCTATCGATGGAGAAGCGAGACAAGTGCATTCCACAGAATTTATTCTGTCCGCATCTCCCGGAGCTCCACAGACTCCCTGGTATCAGCTGTCATGAACCCCTTGGACCTGGCTGAGGCAGGATAACAGGAGACTGGCTGTGCAGAGCTACCGATACTCCTTGCAGGAGCCGTAGTATTGCACGTGAGCTGTATCCATTGGGAAGGACTGTAAGCCAGCCTTTGCCTTTGGAAGCAGCCAGCTCCTGGGGTATTGGGAACCATAGAAAAAAAAAATCTCAGGCAGAGGGGAAACTGTGTGTGTATACAATCTCTCTTTGTCTGTGCCTGGAGAGGTATCATAAGGGTTGCAGGAGCTTCAGTACTACACCATTTTAAGGACTATGGGAAGAGATAAAGGGATCTGCAAAGTTCATGTCTGTAAAACACAAGAACAAAACAAAAGTATCTTCTAAGCTTCTGATCGGTGCAGATAAGGAAAAGCTGAGAGCAAGGAATTCACCTATATTAGTGCTGTGGAGGAGTACTGCCCTCACTCACCCCACCTGGCAGCCCCATGCTCCAGAGACAATGAGCAGGCCTGGTTTTAAAGCCCTTTGCCTGCAGAATTATCCAAACCATGCTAACAGCCATTAGGAAACATAGAGCCAGATATCATGGGTGGATGCCATCCTTACACAATTAGATCAGCCTGCAGAGACCTTTACTGGTACTCTCAGATGAAGGCAAGAGCAGATTTTTGGGATAAAATGGGAGATTTGTGGAGGTGGACTGAGGCCTCGGTAGCATGGAGTGGCAGTAGAGAAACTTGCTCAGCTCTGTCTAAGTTTATTTTAGGTTTGTTTTAACTTGGTGAATTCCATACTGTGCTGAAGGCACCTGAAGCACAGCAATGGTATGAGGCTATGCGAGTCTGTGTGATGGAGCTCAATGTTTAGGCCTTTTACCAAGCCAAAATCTGGAACTTCAGTCTCTCAGGAGACTACGCGTATTGGTCCTCCGGAGGTTCATCCATCTCCAGTTTAAACCACTCAGTTTCATACAAATATGTCCCAGTTCTGCTCTGAGTTACACCCACTGACTTGAGCAGAACCACATGAATGCTAACAACAAAAAGTAAACACAGCAGAATTTAACCCTATTTCTTTTACTTATACACTTGTCAATATATGTTACAAATGTGAAATCCCAAACCCATTAATTCTGGAAATATCTGTCCATGTTAGACAACATAGTTCACCAAATGGAAAGATGGAGGTTCTCCAGGATTAATAACACAGGAAAGTACGTTATTTGATGTGATAAATACTTGGAAGGCAACTTTATTGTCAGGAGTATAAAGACCCACCCGTTACTTGGAAAATCAGGACAAAGCAACAGAATATCTCACTTTAAGAAAAACATCAAGGAGAAAAGAGGAAGTTATCCAAGAACTGGGGAAAATTGACCAGGGCCTGTAGGGATTTTAAATTGCAAGGCTGTTTGTTGTTTGAACTGAGTCACACCGATGCAACAGAGAATTTGTCCTTGGCAGCAGAACTGTTAGAATGGAGAGTTAATGCTCCCTCGTGTCAAACCACTGAATCCAGGTCATCGTGTCTTAATTAAAGTGTACATGCTATGAAATACCATTGAACGTCAATCCAGTTCCTCAGTGTATAGAATACTATGTTTATTTATGGGGTTTGGCAGTCACTTCTGGAAAAGAAGAAAAAAAAAAGCTATTAAAATATAAAGATTGCCCATTAACAGGAGAAAAACGCTGTCATGCCCTAGATTCTCTTCTCAGCTGGTTTCGGTGAGATTCCTGCCTTTGGGTCATCTTTTCACACATTAAAGATGTTCTTCGCTTTCTCGGCTTGGAAAAACTCAGTCTTATTGGGGTGATGATGATGCATGCATAGATAAGGCAGATTTATTTTGGTTTAGAACAAGGTCGCTGTGATGGGCCAATTATGCAGCATGAAGTATGAAAGTCTTTTAAGATTCTCCTCTACTGAAATCTCAGACATGTCTCAGGGGTTCCCATGAAGTATCTGAGAGCTCAAATGCCTGAGGCACAAGAAGGAAAAGGTTGTCCCCTCTTGTCTCATACTAAGTCTAGAAGAATCTCTGCTCCAGGTATCATCCCAGGCCTGGGGAAGAATTCTAGTAAAACTGGAAATTTTTTCACACTCAAAATCATTCCCTGAAGTTTGTTTCACATAGGATGGACTAAGCAGCATCTGCACTAGCTGTATATGTTAAAATATTAAATATTTCTATGGAATAACTACTCCTGTGATCCAGCCAAGAAAAACAGCAGAGCAAGTCAGATTGGTAAAGATGGGATAGATAGAGAAAGTGCCAAACTAAACAAGGTTTGATTATGGCTACACACTGTCCTCTGCCTCTAATTTTCTTTTGCAGGGAATTTCCTAGAAGAAGGCCAGATTAAATGGTCCTGTCTCTCACTCCTGTCTTGCTTGATAGTTCTCTGAAGTTAACTCTTTTCTGTATTGTGGGGTTGCTCCCTCATTTGGCTTTCAAACATGCATGTATATATGTCAGCTAAGTTCTGCTGATGTTTTTGAACAAAAACCCAATGGTTTTAATTTTTCTTTGGAAAAAATGTAATTAACAGAAAGGTATTTTAAGTAGTCTGTTGATGTTCTGCACTTGGGATGTTTAAAACCAAGATGTGTTAATCCTACAGAGCACAAAAGTTACTTCAATGACAGAGTTGTCTTGTTTCTCTGGGTCCCATCACATTAACCTAAGATGGAGATAGCAGCGCAGAGGGTCTTGTGTGTACCATGCTATCTATCAGGAGACCTGGGGAAACCCCCAATTTGCCTCACAACTGAAATGCCTAATTTATTTTTCAGCTGTCTTTGTGGGTTTTGTGGTTTTTTCCCTTTTTCTTTTTTTTTTTTTAACCGACTAGTAAGAAGATAGAAATTCTACCATGTGGCTTAATTTGAATCAGTTTCATTGTATTTGTGGGCCAGTGCTGAAGCAAGCAATACCCAGGACAAGGTAAAGAGAATGAGCTTGTGCCCTGTACCCTGTTGGAATAGCCATACTTGCAACTCCTTACAGTTGGATTCACCCTGGATGGGATGCCTAGGTTACAGCAATGGAAAAGATTGTCTGGGATCCCGCCACGCTGTAGATTCACAGCACCCTATGAATTTACAAATAAACTGTGGACTGCCTTGAGAGCAAGCTTAAACCTGTATCGGACAAGAAGATGGTCAGTTATTAAATGGCATACATCTTCCCTCTGTCTCTATTTAACCAAGTTAAATACGTAAAACGGTCTCTGTTCATCTCTTTTCCCAACAGTCTGAACTGAAATAATGAGAACAGTGGAAGAGCAGACTCGGGAATGATTCATTAACTGCAAAACAGGGGAAAATTCATACCAAATGTTTTGTAACTGCCCTGCTGCTTCCAAAAGCCTGTCTTATGTCCTGTAACTGAAGGGTCAAACTCAATGCTAAACTTTCATGAGGTCTTTACACATAAGCACGGTGACCGTGTATATAAGGCCCACTGTGTATTGTTTTAGGAACCAGCTCCTTTATTTGCCAGGTCTCCTTGGGAACATAAGAATAGCCATGCAGATTTAGACAAGCATCCATGTAGGCAGGAAACTAGAACATGATGAGGAAAGAGTATATGTTCATGCCAAATGCATAGCAAGTCCCAAAGACAGTCTGAAATTTCCAGAGACCCCCAGATTCACACCCGGGAATATCCATGCTAAATGATGGATTTAGCTCACAAAATAAGCTGCAGAGTGTTAAAGATTTCGAGGTGCTTAATTCTCAAGGCCTTTAAAATTGGTGCCAAAAGAACTCAACACCTAAACTAGACATTATAGCAGCTGCAAAACCTGAATTGAAGAGAACCATGAAAGAATCAGAGTCCCTAACACCTATGTCTGCTTTTCAATAGTCTATAGAGAAAGGCAATTCATATTAAAAGCAGAGTCATTTTTGAGCCCATCCTCAAAGGAGGGTGGTGATGAGCGATATCTCTATGGCATATGCAATGCTTCCAGCCCCAAACACTTTGAGTGCAGCAACACTAGAACTGCTGACACATCTTCAGAGCTGGAGCTGCTAATAGAGATCTTATGCAACACTGTAGCAGTTTTATGCAAAAATCCATAAAATTATTAAAAGCTTCTGCAGAATCAAAGAAAACTCAAGATGAGAAGGGCCAACAGTTTCTTGGATCAAGCAGCATAATCAGCTCCAATCTTGTTGCCAGGCTTGCCTGCTTCTCTGCTCTCTCTATTGATTTGTTCGGGCTAGTTTGAAATGAGTCAGTGATGGTGCTTCCCTCAAGCTGGGTCTGTGGCTTCATAGCTCTATCTGTGAGAAATGTCATTCTCATGTTTGGCCTGTCTTTTATTTAAAATGATTAACCCAAACCTGTGCCCCTCCATTTTCCTGGCCCTCACTGAACACAGCAAAAATCCCACCCTCTCTTTTCTGACATCTCCAAGTAGCTTCTAGGGTTTTATTACCTTTTGCCATCACTTAGGGCATTTCTACACATAGATATTTGAATGGCTTTACTCCTAGTCTAAGGAGTTTGGGCACATGGTAGTACTATTGAGAAACCATGTATCGGTGTTGATGAACCCTCGTTTGGGGTAAGAAGCCAAACGAGGAGGCAGGATATGGTTTAGTTTGAAAGCAATACTGTGTTAATTCATATATATACAGCTTTAGAACAGCAGGGCTGTTACAGTGACATCTAAGGTTTCCCTAGACATTCCTTCTCTTTCCACCCTGTAATTTTATATAGTGAGCCAGTAAAATAAACGAACAGCAGACACAGCAATCTGCCTAGAAGTACAGCGATCTCAGTACTGAGGATCCAGACCCAGCTATGGGCCTTTCTGAGAAAGTGGTCTTCAACCAACTTGTGTGGACTTAGGCCTCCTATTTCTTATCTGCTGAAGGTACTTCTACTTTCTTCTGTTATTATTTGTATAATTCTTATAAAGCAGTCAACAATTTGGAGATGTATCTCACAGAGGCAGCTCATCATTTAGTCACTCAGCGTATTTCCTTCTTGTTCTCCTCCTTCTTCCTTAAAGACTTCACAGGGTTTTAAGCTGGCAATTAAAACTCTGCAGCAGATTTATTAGCCCTTCCTGCCATCTTGTTCTCCCTATGTTATTTACTTATGCTAATTGGCCAGGTATTAAAGAACAAAACACAGCAATTAATTAGTGGTCTGACAGTAATTATAAAGAAATAAAGGCCTTTCATGGGTGTCAGATTTGAGCCACTCACAGAGTGAAAAAAATGAGGAGGAATGAATCATGGTCAAAAGAAGCACTTCAAGCCACGCTTTATGGCATCCAGATGTATGGAGATTGACTACACTCCTAGTTCTGGGCACAGAACAGGCATGTGCACTCTGTGAGGGCTCAGCACTAGGTTTGATAGGGAGCAGCGAGCCATGGAAAGACCATGCTGTTCATGGAAGAAGGCTTGGTGTGCAAGCTCAGGTGTTCAGGCAGGCCAACTTGGCAGAGGAAAAACACCTTGTCCCTGGGGCAGGACATACACAAGGACAGCAAGAGCTGCAACATGACTTCATGTCTCTGATGCCCCTGGATGATTTTGGATGTGTCCTCTTGGCACTGATGTATCTATTTCCTCTTGTGAAGCTGAAGGAGGTCTTCTATATTTTGTCCATTTTGTCCTGCATTTCAATAAGCTCTTCAGCATGAGGCAATTTTATTTCCCTCTGTGAAGAGCATGAATTGCAATTGCTAAGGAAACAATTACATCTGCCCAGCCTGGCAATGGCCATACTCCAGAGCTGTCCCTCCTCTTTCTAACACCAACCATTTTCTTTTTCAGGGCTAAGTCGCCAGTGGGACCATGTAATTGGACAGCTGGGGGACATTACCCACAGCAAAAAAAGAATCTTCCATTGGAAACCACAGAAAAGGGCTTGTCCTATGATGGGTGAGGTGACAGCATGACTGGGAAAGCAGATTGTCTTCTGTTCCTTCCACTGTTGTACCATACTTGACTTGATCTCTAGTGAAATATTGGATTAAAAGTTTCCCTGTCCTGCCACAGTGCATGCTATCACTTTCCTTCACCTTTCCAATAGGAAACTCCTACTGTTTTTGTTGCTCTATCTGCAGGTGAGTAAGGACCATCAGGTGACCTAAGATCAGTCACATGTCCTCTTCAAATCTGATTTACCTGTATGAATCAGTCTTCAGCTCACTTTGGGGTCATGGCATCCTTAGCTTCCATGGGATTCCATGCAATCTCCAATGGCTGGAGGCTAGAAGAGTAGAGAGAAAAGAATGATGTTTCTCCTGTTCTATTATTCTTCCCTAGCATCTACTTTTGAGTATTATCAGAAACAACATATCCAAACAGACCACTTCTCTGACCCAATATGGCCAGTGCGATATTCTTATGGATAGATCTCTTCTCCTGTCCCACTATACAGTCCTCAGCCTAAGGGTGAGCTGCCATCTAGAACTGTTATTTCATGGTCTCATTCTCCAAGGACTTCTGTCTTAAATAGGAAGATTAATCACATGGGTACTGAGCTTTCATGTAACTGTAAGGAAGGAATTTCTTTATCCCAGAGAAGACTGGAAGGAGAAGCAAGGTTCTTTGGGGCATTTCTACACTGATCAATGACATCAGTGATAAACAGTGATGATAGAGGAACCTGGATAGAAGTAGATTCTGAATCTTTGATGGACCTGACTGAAAAACTGGACTTAAAACTGTGTGAGTGACTCTGCGTTAATAAAGCAGTTTATGAGAAGGCAGCAGTTCTCTGGTGCTTTATACTGTGTGAATGTCACATGTGGGGCCCCAGCAAAGGTACCCCTGACCTTCAATTGCTGCTACAACGTAAACATCATCTTAAGATGTCCATCATGAGAATCAAATCCATTCAAAATCTCTGATAGTTTTAATGTTTAGAATCCACTGTCTTTGGGAAAAGACATCCTTTTCCCATAACTGCTGCACCACAGAAAGTTTGTCAGGATCTGTCTTCTTATGAAAACATGGAAAGTGTTACTGAGGGAAGGCAGACAAGTGCACACTTGCTCTGCAAATGCAAGCATCCATTTCTTTATGGAAAACTCTTACAGTCACCAGCCAGCTCTTGCAGCTCAATACATGAATGGCTCAGAGGTTATTTTAGGTGATCCAAAATGGTCGTTTCTGGTAGTCCATGACTCCACTATAGAAAGATTTGACACTAAAAAAAAAAAAAAGCCCTCTGGTAACCAATCCAGGCAGATTATGAGTCACCCATAAGATAAGAACCAATGATGCCTGGGAGAAAACAGACTTTCAAGTAGAGGCTTCTGATGGCTACAAACAGCAGGAGCCAAAGTTGAACGATGAGAAATTACACAGTATATATGCATACATGTCTGTGAAATGAACAAGTTGTTTCAAACTGTAGGACGTTACGTTTTTTGGCTGCTCCAGCTCAGAGTCTGCAAAACCTCTGCTGAGCATTTGAGCACACTGCTGTCGCTCTGGAGCACAGCAATGAGGAGAACCAGAGGAATCTGGCGTATACGTTGCCGGGCCAGAGCACAGTGCAAACATCACTGGATACGTAACCCAGCAGTGACCCGCCAAACAGCTGAAAAGAGTAACAGATCTGATACTCACCCAGGGAAAGGTTACTAGCCCCATCTGTTGCTACTGTTGCTGCTACTGCTTTTTTTCAAAATCCCTCTTGCCAGGGTCCTCTCCAGCTAAACACCATGTCCTAGGGAACAGCATGGCATCCACAGAGTTGTCAGAGACAGCTGTGAGCACATCAAGGAAAAGTTCAAAGGGGTCCCTTAGTCTTGCTTCTGCTTCATACGCTGTTTGGGGAGAGAGATCAAAGTTGAGGAGCTGGAAACCATAAAAAAATTAGACTAACCTCCAAACCAAAACACTCTTCCACTCAACAGAGATGCTTGAGGCTATGGCTGAGTATGGCATGAGTCAAGCAAGGGTTGCAGTGTCAAGGACAGAAGTTGAGCTGAAGCTGCTGATTTCTGGAGGAAACATACCCCTTGTGCCCACAGGCATCATTCCCTATGCTGACAGCTCCTATGAGTATCACCTCTGAAGAAGCGTGGAGATCTCATTGGGAACTGAGGGCATTCAGCATGATGCAGTAAAAAGGTCTCAGTTCTGTGAGTCTCTTCAGACAATGTGGGCCAAAAAGCATTCAAGGAAGCTGCACTTCTCAGAATAGTGCAGCTGTTTTGAATAAGAGATGAAATCTGTACTCACATGGGTAAGAGCATTGCTATGACTGCAACACTTGAAAGTCTGAAAACTTGCTGTTTCCTATTTTAACATTGACATGGCTATTTTATTTTTTCATTTTATTAAGACAGAACTCCAGAGAATCTCTTCTCTTGACCAGCTTCTGAGGGGTATTCCTTTCCTTTTGTTTCTGTTTATCTTGCTAAACCAAGAACAGGACTGAGATGGGTCTTTCAGTGCAGGGATACCCAGTTCAACCCATGACAAGCATGTAGCTTGACTGTGGGAGAGGGACCCAGGCATTCTGCATGACGTGTTTGAGATGGATACAAGAAACACAACAGAGCAGAGAGCAACACAAGAATGACCAATGCTGGAATTTAGGAAGGTCACCAAAATGAATTTTCTTACTATTGTGAAAAGTAGCAAAAGAGGTATGCCATGAGCATGCGATAAATGAGGATTTTGAGGGTCTCCTCCAAAAAGGCAAAATAGCTCTGTTCTCTATGCTGGGCCAAACCTCACCAGATCTGCCTGAGGAAGACAATCTCAGAATCTTAGGTAATTTCTTGATGGCCCCAGATCCAGTCATGAAATAGGCCTGACATCGTTAGTATTTAGGAGCTGATGTTTTTGCAGCTTGTAGTGGCATGGCTGGGAGCCATATATAGAATTATATAGACAGGATGAAATGTTTCCAAGGGAAAACATGCACAATGAGAATATGCTCTGTTCTTCCCTAAAGCAACAGGCACTGTTGCCAAGCTATGCTCAGTCAAGCTGCTGTATGTACCAGGAAATAGGCTTCCTTCCAATGTAAAGCTATAAAACAACACAGATAAAAGGGGTTGAAATAAAAATAAAGGGAAAGTGGGAACCTTTTCCTCGCTTATATTCCTCCCTAGACGTGACTAGCATTTAGAAGATGCTCCATGACTATCAGCACCACAGGATCCATGAGCTTCCACCATGGCAAATTCCGGCTTGTGGCTTCAGACACTTCTCCTGTCTCCTACACCTCAATAGGTGACCATGCATTCCACATGTCTGTGTAGCACTTTCCAGGTGGTTCAGAGCAGCACCCTAGACCTGATACCCACTATCTAAATGGAAAAGAGAAATGACTCCCCTGAAACAGACCTCTTTTATTCCAGTGCCTTTCATGAAGTGTTAGAAGGAAAAAAATGAAGATATTGAAGTGTACTGTAGAAGAATCACCTCCCTTCCCCATGCTTCAGTTTCCCCATTATCTGTTGGGTGTGAATATTTCAGCCCAGAGTACTGTGTAGATAGAAGAGTCAGTAACTGCACAGCACTCTTATTACAGGTTACTAACACATCACTGCAAGTACTGCTGTGTCTTCCCTTCCCCTGGCCTTGGTGGAAATACAGGCTGAAGTGAAGGGAGGCACACACTGCACACAGACTTTTACTTGCTTCCCTGAAAAGTCCTTCAGAGCTTAAGTGTGAAATAAAGGAATTATTTGCTGTGAAGCGTAACAGGTCCAGGACAGTGAAGCTGTCTGGGTATGGATGGTGATGCCATTGACAATGGGAGGGAGAATGATGAGGAATATCTTATGAGTTTGAGACGGAAAGCTGGTTGGGAAGGAAGAGTTCTGCCCTGCAGAAAACTCTGGCATTTAGACATGTGTGTTCCACCCTGAACCAGTCCAAAAAGGTCAACAATTCTCTATTTCCCCCCTAAGATTAAAAATTTCCATTTGAAAATGCTGAAGTGACACAATTTAGCAATGCCAAAATATTATACTAAACCATTAAATATAGAAATGTAAATATTGCATAGAAAATATCAGTACACATGGCACCCTGTGCCCAAAGAGAAATTTGTGCTGGACAAAACCAAGTTGGATGTGAAGGACTTGAGAAACTTGGAACAAAGTAAGTCTGTGTTGCTCTTGCAGCAGCCCAACATTTTTCAGTCACAAATTTACTCAGTGTCACACGTTCCCAAGAAACATTTTGCCTTTAAATGTCCTTTTCCAGTGGAAAACAGCTTCTGTCACAATTTTTTTTCAGACAGCTTTAACTGTGGCCAGGAAGGCCCCATGAGGATCCTCTGGGGAGAGCTCAGTGCATTTGCTTGGGAGTACAGCATCCCCTCAAAAGATGGTGCTACAGATTAAGGATAGACAGCATGGGACCCAACATCTCTCCCGCGAAAGCGAAGAGGAGGAGGAATTTATTATTTTTTTGGGTGGTGCGTTGTTTCAGTACAATACCAGGGTATTCTGAGAACATTTGCCAGCACTGCTCTCCAAAACCTGAGGCACATGTGCACATGGTCTGGTACTGAGGTATGAAATCTCTAGAATAGTGCAATCCCAGGGGAGCTGAATTGTGAAAGAAAGCTTTGGAGAAGATGCAAGTAAAGAGGGTTTGAGCAGAAGGACATGAAGCCTTGGTAAGGGACACAGCTTGAATTCTGTTTTGTTTAAAGAAACAGACACCTGTGTTGGTTTGATCTGTGTTTGGGACTTTCCTGAAGTCCTGCTTGATGTAGATTTTCTGATGTCTAATAAGGGTTGTGCTCCCTTACAGCCTGTTTTGGAGGGGTGACTAAGAAACTATTCCTCAGGTTGTCCTGTAAATATAAAGATTTGGACATTTCCACTCGTTGTTCCTCTCCATCACGGCAATAAGAAGTTCTCTAGACAAACTCTTATGCATCCATACTCAAAAATCAGGCCAAGAGACTAGATCAAAGTATTTTGAAGAACACATGAGATACAGTTACTTTACTAACACAAATGAACTAATAAAGACGGCAGTTATCATAACTTGAAGTCATATGCAAACCTGATTATATAGATTTAAAAAACTTAGACCCTCATTATGCTGTGGTGTACAGACTGTCTTAGATGCAGGGTCACCTCCCACGTCTGGCACAGCACCTTCTGGGTGTCCAACCCAGACGTGGCCAGCTCTGCTGGGCTGAAACAAGCTCCTGAAATAAGCCTGACACAGAGGACACAGGTAGAGCTTATCCTGGACACAGGTAGAGCACATCTTTTGCTTGCTCAGGGGTACTCAAGAGGTAGGATAGAGGACCTTGGCAAGTCTTGTATATTCTTATCTGTAAACCCCAAACAAATGATCCCATATGGAAGGAAAGGGGAAAAACAGAGATGCAAAGCCCATATGCAGCATTGCACATGGCTTTCTTGTTTAATTATTGTTTTTCCAGTGAATGATTTGTGGACAGGAAAGGCAATACAAAACTTGTGTTTTGACTTCTCAGAATTAGGGCAATTAGGGCAGAATTAGTGTGTGCAGACTTTTCCCTTTAAAATCAGTGATGATTTTAGTTTATATACGTGTGTCTGAGCACGTGTGTATATATATACATACCTACAGCTGCAGCTCGTGGGAGGCTACAGAAGGCAGCTGGGAGAATCCTTAAGGTGGGAAACTGCCTGACATTGCCCTAACTGGTTTGCATTGGACTGAGTCAGAGGGAGAGCAGGTTGCAACATGGATACAGCTCCTTTCAGCAGCCAGTTCACCACCCTACAAAAGGGAGCTGCCGGAGCACCCTCCGGGGCAGAGTAAGCAGAGCAAGCCATGCTTTCCTTTGCCTCGCTTAACCTCCTTGCAGATGTGTCAGGGGCTGGGATGTGCAGAGCCATGACTCAGCAGGACAGCGGCAAGCCGAGAGGCAAAGATGAGGCTGTTACAACAGCAGAAGCAGCAGGTAGTGCAAAAGCCAGCGAGTCTTGTTGCAGGGGTAAATCATAGGGGCACGTCAGGCCTGCCACCTTCATCCATGAGGGCTTCCTCCCCTCTGGTCCATGTCAGGTACACGGGAGGTGAGGAAAGGTGGAGGTTGCTTCTCCAGAAGTTGAGGCATTTCAAGAGCCTCAAAGCTTTCCAACTTCTTCACCTTGAAAGAGGGGGAAAGGAGATTACCCAGGTGCTTTGATCAAAGCCTTCATGTGAAGGTTACTCCTGGAAATCCATCTCCAGCTGAGAACAGCCAAGGTGACCCTGGGTGCCTGCTTTGCAGGTGAGGGAAACCTGGACAAGAATCCATCCCAAATCTGGAACAAACGTCCCTATTGTAGTGATCCCTGTGATGTGACCTCTCTGTGGTTATGCCCAGGGTGATTGGAAAGAGGTAGAAAGCACACAGGAGGAGGTGTAAAGCTGAGGGACCCTGTATGCTGATGGTGCAGACAGAGAGGCAAGCACAGCAAAAGACATTCATTCTCAGGAGCTGCTACAGGCTTGGGTTGGGGGTTACTGCAGAGATATGATTTACATTTGGAAAATAAGAAATGCAGAAGCCTGAGGTTTCCTACTTGCACCTGCACTATGCCACATACAAAGCAGCAGGGTACTGCTCTAACAGGCTTGTGAACCCTCTGCCAGCGCTCACCACCTCTCATTTTTGAAGCTGCTGGGAGTAGGACAGGAAAGGGGAGTTAGGGAGCTGCTTTCTGGGCCATGTACATACCTTGTTTTTCCTTCCCATTCATTTTGCTATGTAAAGCCCCAGGACACACATGTAGATACAGCAGCATTATGGAGTGGAACCAGTGTAAGTGTGAGGAGCAGGACTGGAGGTGTGCAGCTGAGGTTTGCTCCCTCAGAGTTTGACTTGTAGTGTGATGTAAACGATCGTGAAGGTTCGTTTAGTTTGTTAATCACAAATTCTGCATCGTTAATCTGCCAACCTCCACTCCCCAAAATGCCTTCAGACCTGCAAATCTGCCTAAGGTTGCAAAATTAGAGCTCACTGTGATACCGAGAGACTGCAGAAACAGATGTGAGCCCGTTATGAGGGAAGGGTGAGTGACAGGATTTCAGACCGAATCTGAAAAAAAACCCCAAAACCCAGAAAAGAAAAGAAAGAAGAGGGGTTTTAAGAAAATGCAACCAATAATTAATACAGGGATTGTGCTTGCCTGAGGCTAGTGTGGAGGCCCAGTGCTTAGGAGAGATAAAAGAGGATTAGGTACTTCACTTTTAAGAACAGCATCCATCAGCTGCAGCAGATAAGATAATAGTTACAAGGGTGGTCAAGCCCTTGTGCTCCTTTGCCGGTGGTGTTGATGGGCAGCGTTGAGTCAAGTTCCTTCCAAACACCCACACTGGTGCAGGATTAGTGAGGTGCTGCAGGCAGGGATGCTTTTCTGTGGAAAACAGAGCTGGAAGCCAGAAGCTGGGAGGTAAGTCCATTCTGGCAGAGTAATTGCTGTCATCGGGGGCGGGGG
>VXBZ01001853.1:431915-482255 GCA_013399135.1 Heliornis fulica | reverse complement strand
GGGGGGGGTGGTACGGGAACTGGTCCTGCCTCCACACCTGCACAGATTGAAGGAACTAGGAGTCTGGGGACAGCAATGGATTCTTTTCAGTGGCATTAAGTAGGAACACAAACTCAGAACTGGGACAAAGTAAATATGTGTGGGGGTTTGTTTTTAACACAGTGTACAGGTGTATTGAAGAACTCTCTGCCAAGGGACGTATTAAAAAAATTAGCCGAATTAAAGCAAAAAAACCCTAATTTTCTGCTTTTTTTTCTGTTTAATACAAGCTTTTTCATAGTTACTGGAATGAAATACCATGATTTTGAAAGAGATATTAAACCCACTGCTACCTAGTGCAGACCAATCTTGATTATTAAAAATTAGACAAAAATCTAACATGGGATCTGGGGTTGTTTCATGCCAGGAAACATGGTGCTGTTTAATTTTTGAACCAAAACACGGCAACAGATAGACCTTGGTTCTGCCCTTATTGTGATCCTATGAAATAGTCTTCCCTATCTCTCTAGAGAATTCTGAACTGCATCTTCTAGGGTTACGTGATATGTTTCAGGAGTCCCTCCCCAGGGAGATTCTACCATTTACCTGGCTCTGCATCCCCAAGTCACCAGTGGGAATTCTTCATCCCACCAACAAAACCTTTCCTTGATGTCATGGTGCTTACTCATTGCTTGGAAACCTGCAAATGCTTTGCCCTCTGAATCAATTTTTAGCAGTGGCTTCATGCCATTTGACCTCCCTTGCGCCTTCCAAAAAAAGAGATTCCTTCCAAGCTGGGCAACGCTGTTTGCCTTTGTCCACCAAACCATTTATTTATTTATATATTTATATAGATATGTATTTCTGAGGACACAAAAGCTCTTCATCCAGATCCCCAGAGCTGTATATACTCGGTGTGCCTTGTTCTTGTATTAAGGCTTGCAAAGAAGGAAAACATCTCGCTGTGCTGGATCAAGCATTTCACAGTATTGTGCCCTGGCTCCCAAGACAGTTTGTCTTACTGGCCAGCTGCCTCTGCATATGGGTTCAATTGCATCAGCTTCTACTCCCGCTCAGTAGTCAGTGGGCCAATCTCTGTCCTTACTTGGATCCAGGGACGGTCTTAGCAGAGCAGCAAAGGTAAAAATAAAGTTAGAATCAGGCTTCCTCTCCCATTCTCCTTCCCTCCCTGAAGAGGCAGAAGATTAATGAGAGCTTGCCTTGTCCGGTGTTTTCTGTCTGTTAAAGATTACTCACTTTCTGGGACTGTCAGCCCAGGACTGTTGAGGTCAGCATGGCCCTACCAGTGATTCTCTGCTGCCCAGAAATGTGTATTTTCCATGTGTATGCTAAAACACCAGTCTTTTAAAAGTGTACGTTCACCCAAATGCTGGTACTGGTAGGTCACATGAAGCACTGTTGAGGATTGTGAGAGTTGGTGTTTATCTCAATACATTGCTCCTGGAGGCAAGTGCTTCATCATGTTTTCCCATTTTTTTACTGATAGACTGTGTAGCTTCAGAGGAGACCCTGAGGGAGAGAAATAAACCTCTTGAAACTCTAACACCAAAAGGAAAAGTTATATCTCTCTGTAAAATGTATTACTTTTTTGAAATCCTATAGCTATTCCAAAGAGATTCTCAAAGAGTTAACTGTGAAATAATTTTGGTGTCCAACCTATCTCCTCAGTTAAGAATTTACTAGCATTGCATAAGCTTCCCGTAACAAGGTAACCAGATATAAATCGACTGCTAAAAATAGTTTAACTGCGTTAGTCAATCCCCAATTAACTTGCTTCAGCTGTCTTCAAAGATACTATTTAAATCCATCCATCTTCTGGAGGCATGGAGGATACTGATACACAGACAGGGGTGCATGTCAGCTCATGATAGTTTGTGTTAATTACTGGGCTGTATGTGTGTTTGAACATAATTCTGGGAGTGATGGAAATCAGCCTGAAGGGAAGAGCTTGACATCATACTTGTCCTGTGATTCTTAAGAAGGAAAGGAAGATAAACTGAGATACTGAAGGGAAATGTTTGGAGGAGCCTCCAAGTGCTGGTCTTTGCAATGGCAGTAAATAGGCAGAGAAAGGAACGACGTGCATCTTATGGGAACAAGACTGCTTTTCAAGGAAGGGTTTGTACAAATAAACCATGTTCTGATTCAGGCAAGGGAAATGTCTCCTGGGCACAGAAAGCTGTGAGAACTATTTTCCTATGGATTTGTGCTTAATATCTCCCCCATCATTACCTCCCATGTAATCATCTTCTCCATGCTTCATGTTCTGTATGAATACTTGCCATGCTCCCATACCCTGTAGACCCTTCCCCATCTCCCTTTCTCTTTCTTGATCTTGCTAAGTGATCATATATCCATAGCTATTCCCAAACTCTGGACCTTCTGACCAAGCATAATAGATCATAAATAGAAACATAGAATGTACTGAGTTGGCAGGGACCCATAAGGATCACAGAGTCCAACTCCATCACTGTGATCACACCATAGCTTTTCCCTTGGCAAGACAGCAAGAGTTGGCCTCCAGCTCCTCTAATCTGCAATAGTTTATTAGGGAAAATAATCTCTTTGAGATTATACCCACTGGTCAAAGTTTATTGATGGAGTCAGATAGTCCAACTGGAAGCAAAGGCTGGAAGACAGTAATTTGGCAGTCTGCAGACATTCCCACTGGCTGGAAAAAGGGGAACATAACCCTGTTTTTTAAAAGTTAAAAAAGGAAGACCTCAGGAACTACAGTCTGGTAAGTCTCACCTCTCTGCCCAGCAAGATCATGGAGAAAATCCTTCTGGAAACTATGCTCAGGCACATGGAAAATATAGAGGTGACAGAAGACATGGCTTCACTAGGGACAAATCGTGCCTGACAAATTTGGTGGCATTCTATAAAGGGGTGACAGCTTTGGTGGGTAAGGGAAGAGAAATTGACATTATCTACCTGGACTTGTGTAAAGCATATGACACTGCGATTCTTGACTCTAATTTGGATAGACATGGATTTGATCAACAGACCACTCAGCTAATAAGGAATTGGCTGGATAGTAACATTCAAGTAGATGCAGTCAATGGCTTTATGTCTAAGTGGAGACCAGTGATGAGTGGTGTTCTTCAGGGGTTGGTATTGGGACTGGTGCCATTTAACATCTTTGCTGGTGACATGGAGGGTGGGATCAAATGCACCCTCAGCAAGTTTGCCAACCAAGCTGTGTGGTGCAGTTGACATTTCTGGAAGGGATGCCATCCAGAGGGACCAGAATTCAAATTCTGAAGTCATTAATATTATTTCCATTTGCAAAGCAAGAATAGAGTTATATGGTAAAGCTGGAAGATGGAAGCCCAAAGCAAGGAAAGCAGTGACTCTAGAAAGGGGTTGGAACAGCTATTTAAATAAAAGCAGGTGCTTCTAAAAATAGTTTTTTTTTTTTTTTCCATTCTTTTGTTTTTGCTTAGGAGACCAAACTAGGAGATGTCAGCAAAAAAATACCATCAAGACAGACTAGGGAAAAGTTATGGCCTGCTTATAAATTACTCTCATCTATCACTGCTACAAGGACAGCCTTTGCTTCAGTTGTCCACACTTCAAAAAGCACCTTGAAGAGCAGAAATTCAGAAAACAGCCATTGTTTGCCTCAAAATCTAAGTCCGCTCTAATTGAGAGAGCAGATGGATACTGTGATTAGAATCACAGAATCATAGAATGGCTAGAGTTGGAAGGGACTCCCAGAGGTCATCTAGTCCAACCCCCCTGCAAGAAGCAGGGACACCCCCAACTAGATCAGCTAGATTATGTGGTCCATAGAACAGACAACATGAATTTCAAATACCTGTATGACAATTACAGTCCAGAGAGCAAATAATACTCTGATACAGTAGAACCAGAGCAGAATAAGACTTAGAAGACACAAGACAATTTTAGACAAAAATTGATGGGTGCTCAGCATACAGGTGAAATTGTTGTTTGTCCTTCATCCTACCCAGATGTGCTCCCGATAGGACAAACATTCTACATGTAGACACAGAATTGCCAACGCTCCCCTACCCACCCTCCCCCTGCCAAAGGAAGAGTATTTATTGCTCCAAGTGCTGTATATTACCTCTTCAGAGGTCCTACTATGTCAAGATTTCTACATAGCTTGAGTTTGATCCCTCATGCAAGTAAATGGATTGGGTGGGCAAAGCATGATACCAAGACTATTTGAAAAACACTGCACTAGTCTCTTTATCCTGCCATTTTGGGGGTACACAGCTGTTGACCCAGAATGCCTTGTGGGCTCAGCACCAAGCCGCCCTTTACATGGTCATCCCTGACATATTCAGTCAGGACCCTGTTTTCACAGCATGGTTCCCAGCTGTCTCAATCCCCGTTGCAAGATGGGTTTGACTGCGGCAGCAAGAGGTGAACAAAGTGGCTTTTAAAGGGCTCTGCAGAATGACTCAGCAGCTCAGCTCTGGTTACGTGACCCAGAATCCACTTGGCACAAAACTTGCCTCTTCTCACTGCTAGACCACTGCTCTGCTTGCTGCAGCACAGCTTGTCCTGTCCCTTAATCACCTCAAATCTTACTCCAGGACTCTGCTACTCCTTTCTTTTGTAGGCACCAAAGTGGTTCTTAGCTTCATCCATGCTTTTCCCTTCCAACACCTCCAGGTAGGATGGATTCAGATGAGTTTTGGTCCTGTTTGAAGACAATAGATGGAAGGTACTTCTCCCTCCAGCTCCCTCTGCCCTTCCCACTCCCATGCCCCTGTTCTGCATCAGCCCTTTGGAATTCTTTTAATCTCCAACCCTTGCAACGTGACTGCTTCTTCCTGTCTGGATTGCAGTTGAAAGCTCCATTTGTTTAATTTGGCTTTTAATTGACCTCATCTAATGATTGCTGGTGTCTCAGCTAATCTGTGTTTCTCCTCTGCTTATCTGGTTCAGTCCTTTGAAGTCACCAACATGATAAAGTACCCTGTAAGAAGAGAGATAGAAAGATAACTGGGACAGAATTTCCCATCTAGATCTTACTGTCCAGTCAATATCTCAGTTGTCCCCCAACTCTGAGGCAGGAAAGGGAAGGAGAGAGGCTTCCAAGGAAATATAAAATAATTTATATCAATCTCCACTTCACTAGAGATTTTTGTGACAGCCTCAGCTAAATAATCGCATCATTCAACTCTCCATCTGTCAATGGGAGCAGGTTAATACAGGCCTGTTCTCAGCAGAGGGATTGTGAAGGCTGGATCCCTCAGCATTCGTGGAGCGTTCAGATGCCATTGGGTAGAATGGGGGAACATATGCAGCTACCAGTGCTGTTTGCAACTACCAGGCTTGCCAAGGGCAGCCAGGGGAGTTAGATGGAAATGCCACTGAAATGGGAGTCAGGAGAAAAGATGGATTAACGTTATGGAGAGCACCTAAGGCTACTTCTTACCTGGCATGTTAGCAAAGCTGTTCCTCTTCACCATGCCTATGTCTGGAGAGGCTAAAATGAGGTTTGTCAGCCTCCCTTTGCTTGCCAGAACTTCGAGCTAAGAAGCTGGGATAGGTCTGTTTTCTGAGCTGAATTCAGAATGTTCAGTCACATAAATGCATTTCTGAAGTGATGAAACTGGGTCGACTCAGGGTCCCGCCTTAGGTGCAAGTGCCATCATCTCAAGGCATCTGGCTTGCTCTGAACTCAAGCACTACTGGAGGAGGCTTCAGCATCTTAGACTGCTGCTAGATATCTAAAAATCATTGCTTAAGAATCTGCCATTAGTTTCTAATCTCCACGGAAAGCTAACAGGATTTGGGCTGCAGAGCATGTTCTTGCCTTCAACGATGAACGCTGTAAAGCTTCCAATTTTAGAAGTCTGCCAAGGCAAGACAAACGCATCCCTAGTGTAATGGATACAGCTCCCATTGATTTCAGCTTTTGGGAGATTATGGTTATGAAAGCATTCTGTGCAAACTTCACAAAGTTTGTGGACTTTGTGGAGGCACAGCAGGGAGCATTACAAATCAAAGGATATGT
The DNA here is from genome assembly GCA_013399135.1 of Heliornis fulica. Lineage (NCBI taxonomy): Eukaryota > Metazoa > Chordata > Aves > Gruiformes > Heliornithidae > Heliornis > Heliornis fulica. The sequence continues at coordinate 476,260 of VXBZ01001853.1, read as the reverse complement.
TCTGCAAGGCTGTTTGCTTATGAGTCATTGCATGAACAGAGTCCAGGACTCAGAGGAAATGAAAGGGTCTTACTAAAAGTAATATACCATTGAGTATGTTTCTATATGAATGCAAAGCCCAATCTTAGCTCCAGAGGCATCACAAAGACTGAAAAAGCCCATGGCAGAAATTTAACTTGGTTCTGTTAGATACAAGCCTGTCATTTTCATCCCAAGACAGTGAACTCCACTGTTCACTGTGCAACCCAATCCTGAGTTCAAGAGCTTGACATTCTGAGCTATTCATTGTTGATGTTATTTACTCATAAAAATCACTGTCTGAGAATGCAGAGAAATGCATTAAAATGTGTAATGCAGTGGAAGCATAGAATCAAACTCAGATCTGTGCCAGGGAAGGGAAAGATTCCACCCCCAGGTACTCTCTAGAGTGCAGAGTTACGTGGTTATAGATGGAGATATAACATGAGGGTTTTTTTTTTCTTAATCTTGCAGTTCCTCATGCAAACTTTTTGACAGAATTGCAGCATAAAGTCCATTGCCAAAGGGCACAGCTAGAAATGTTTCAGCCAAAATAAAATGGTCTAAAAGCTAGTGAGTCATTCAATGTCCAGTTGAGGACTTAGAAAAATTAAAAGAACTGTATGGGGAAAAAAGCTGTGCTAGTCAACTGTGCAGAACTAGAACTGGGATCTCCTGAAATAGGTGGTCTCTAAATGGCCCCCTTGCCAATTTTACTTGCAATGCGGTTCGTGGAAGAAAAAGAGTGGGAAAAAATGCTGCTTGTCTTCATCCCCCTCATAGATACCATCTGGATTGTAGACAACTCACCCAAATAGAAAATCAGGCTTGGCAGGCCAAAAAAAAAATGAAAGGCAGCCCCTTTTGTATCTTTCGAAATTGATATTTCAGTATCTCTGTTTTGCACCAACTGAAACAAGGCCAAATTTTCTGGTAGTGAGTGTGTGTTAACATGGCTTCTATTTTACTAAAAAGAAATTTAAAAAAAACCCAAACAAAACCCCCCCAAAAATGATGGCAGTCATTTAGCTGTACCAGCCAAGATATAAAATGTCAGTTTTATTTATGGCAAGTAGCTGGGTAGAAAATATGTCCTGGCATCACTTGAGATTTCAAGAACTTTGTTTTCCTTTTGCTCTTACTGCATGAAATAATGCTGTATTCTTAACAAACAAGCAAAGCAAAACAAAGGCAGACAGCCCTCCCTGCAAAAGGGATCATGTTCTTCTCTCCAGATAACCATCTCCAGAGGGAGGTGACCTGCTAGAGATGAAGGGACACGAAAATTTAAATCAGATGCAACCCATGCTTCCCATCTCCAGGTTCACATGCTGATCACTGGAGAAATGTGCGCTCTGGTGCTCCTGCTGTCTGCTCTGTTTTTGACTAAAAATTCTGTGCTGGACCTGAAAACTGTTCTTGTAAAAAAAAAAAAAAAAAGTGTCACTGAAGTCAGTCCACCCTTGCCACGTGTACAGCTGTCAATGAACCCACATTTTCCGACAACAAACACTTCCATTGGAAAATTCCTCCCCAGTTCTCAATGATGAGCATTAATTTATTCCTTCTCCAAGTCCCTGATGCTGCTCACAAAATCAGCAATACCCAGAACGTGGTCATAAAGACGACTGTCACACTGAGACTCATGAATAGCAGCAATTTGGCTTTGTGTTACCGGTACATGAGTGTAACACTGCTGTTACATCTCTGGTAAACGGCAAAAAAACAACCTGAACCAGCTTCATAAACAGATCTGACTGAAAACGCAAGCAGTTAGCGTTTCTGCTTGGGGTTTCTTAGCATGTAGCTCCATTCTTCCTCCATTATAATTGTTTACCCTGTCATTTACTTTTATATGTTGCGTATCTCTTTCCCTGAGGAAAGGTCCTCATGAGACCACTGTGCCACTGACCACAGACAGATAGAAAGCTACCCTGGCACACTCCTCTTATCTGGATGTGAAAAGTGACATCAGGCAGAGCCCTGCCTCTTCTTACACTGGTAAATTAGACAAGCCAGGTTCTGGAAACACTTTTTTTTTCCCCCCCTGCTTCAAAGAGACTTTATCTGTCCAAAAAGAGATGAGTAGGGATTTCTAAAAGCAGACTTAGATCTCTCAGCCAAGCACATGCTGAAGCTTTGGGTTTTCTACCCCATGACAGCACAATTATAAAAAGCAGGGCAGTTCCTGTTACTTTTTAGCTCTTGCTTCTACTGACACCTCAGGGTTTCCTTTTCCATGCCAGCAGAACTTTGGATCAGCATGCCAGAAAACAGACTCTCAAAATCGGGATTTGCACAGTGTGTAGCCCCACTTTAAATCATCTTTCCCCATATCTGGGCAGGTTAGTCTGGGAGGATAACCTGGCTTTGTTAGAAGAAAGGTGTATTGGGTCTCCTTGGATGCTTCTGAGTGGGCAGGTGCCTACTTCCAAAAATAACTTCTCTCTCTTCTGCTAATTAGCGTAGTGTTAATTTCAGTGTTTTCCTTAGAGCGAGAAACCTCATAATCTGTGGTGTTTGACAGACCTTGTGCACAAGGACTTGATGTGCCAGGCATCTTCAGCTCTTCTAAAAATGAAACAGCTTATGGAGGTCAATACCAAAGGCAAAACCACTGGACTTCCCACAGGAGTCAGAAGCCCACCCTCTGGCTGGGAGTGTTATGATCTTAAGGTTTCCAAATATTTTGTCTGTAGGTGTCTATCAGTGCCATTTAGAAGATTGGTTCTTGAGGTGTCTCTGTGAGAGGTAGACCTAAGCAAGCCCCAAAGACCAACAAGCAGAAGCATAACTGCTTTAGACACCCAAGACACACCCAGCATGGCACAGCGCTGCTGAGTCATCTACCATCTGAGGTAAGGCTGCTTCCATGAAGAGCCACAACACATCAAAATACCTGAAATAAGGGAAACTCCATAAAGGATTATGACTGGCTTGGTAAAGTGAGATGTTCCAGGGCTTGGGAGATAGGACAGCCACCACTGCAGGAGGTGTTAGGAAGGACACAGAGTGGGTTTTGCCTAAGGGCAGGGACATGGGTGAGAGGACCTCTTGAAATTTCTTCCAGCTCTTTTTGCTGGAAGTGCTTTATTAATACAAGACTTCGATCTAGCGAATGAAGACTTTACATAGTCCAGACACTGTAAAATAGGTGACAAACAGAAATCAGAAATAAATGCACATTTTTTGGCAGTGGAACAGTTTATTTAGGAATGGCTTTGGTTCTCTTCAGCCTTGTGCCTAAGTCAAGATCAGATAGTATGATGGTAACTATGTGGTAGCTCAACACTGTTATGAATCTGGGACAGGATACTCGAGGTCTGCTCCTCTTACACACTACTAGGATTTAATTTTGATCTTCAAGTGGATTATTTACCTGAATTAATTCATTGCTGATAAAGGGACCGTGAATGGATTGTAGCAGAAAGAAACAAGACTAGATGGGCTGTGGAAACCAACTTGTCTTTACTATAGAGCACAAAAAGCACAGGGAGAGTTGGCTGGGAAGAAAATGTTCCCCTTACCATTTTCTTTCTCAAAAAAAAAAAGGATTCTACATATATCCTTAAATCGATGGACTGTAACTGGCAAGGATTCAGATTCAGAGTAAAGGCATTTATTTCAAGGCCATACTTCAGTAATTATCCCAAACAGAGCAATCATCTAGGAAAACAAAACAAAAAAAGTTCCCAAACCCAAATCCCCATATTTCAACCACAGCTGATGCGCAACACGAATGCCGGGAATATTTACAAGAGCTGAATTTGTACTGCTGTCTGTGCAGTTTCTTTCCTTGGTATTACAGTCAGATTTACCATGGTAAATGAGCGAGAGAATAATTTGTGAGGTCATAAAAATCATGGATGCACATGTTATGTGTGGTGAATGGTTAGGGAGGAGCAAGCACATTCTCTGATGTTACCCCACCAAAACATCACAGCTCAGCCTCAGGGTCTGATTCAAACTAAAGGCCTTTTCTATGTAGCTGTGCTTTAAGTACAGAATATGAACAAATTCAGTGGCAACATATGGGAACGCATCTTGCTACATAACATTAATGACTTTAGTGTCTATGCATTAAGAGCTATGCTGTTCCAAGAAGCACTCTAAATTAGCCTTGAGCAAGTGATGAAGTTACTCAGATTATGCTGCTGTCAGAATTGATCCTAATAAGCAAAGTGCAAAAAATAATGTCAGTATTCCTTGTTGTGCACATACTTATTGCAAAATATTGAAGTGAAATCACTGCTGTCAGTATTGTAGAGTTGTCAAAGGTAATGTATTATTTCTTAACTGCTAAGGGGAGACATATTTCTTAAGAAATCATTTTGCAGCTTGCAAAGAACCAGACTCACCTCTATCCAAAAGCTGCAGCTTAGGTCATGTTTAAGCAGTCTTTTGCTTCTGGAGATCAAAAAAGTGTAAGAAATATTTTTTTTCTAGTACTCAGAGCAAGGGTCTTCTGTGTTCTTTCAGCTAAAGAAGTGCCAGTTTTAAGACATTATTCCCCTCCTTAGGTCTTGGTTCAGCAAAATGCTTCAGCACGTGGTTAATTCTAATCACTTAAGTCAGCCCATTCAAGTCAGAGCTTAAACACTTTGCTGAGCTGTGTTTGAAGTGGGGAATGAGTGCTTGAATTTTCAAAAGTCTCTAATTGCAATTAGCTATGCCAAGGGTAGTTTTTCATCTTATTTCTGTATTTGGTGGACAGATTGGATTAGAAAAGAAATGGCTGCAACTCCTGTTTTATATACAAAATTTTTCTGACTACATGATGGGAAATCATAATACAGAACTTTGTTTTAGAATAGTTTTGCCCAGGAATTTATTCCAACTTTCCAAAATAGAAGCTGAAGTTATCTTAAAATCCCAATCTGTTTTATGAGAGCCTTAGGTCTCAGACTTGTTATTAAGATACCGTGGTTTAACAAGTTACCAAGCATCAGCTAAGTTGAGGTAATTGTCTGGATACAAACTATACAGTAAATGCTTAGCCTAAATGCTGAGTCAATATATCCCTGGGCAAATGCAGAATAATGTAATTTAACACTTCAGATCGAGCTAAAATGAATCACTGTGTGTGCCACAGGCACAGAGATGTAGGTGGTTGCCCCAGCTGGGCTGAGATGTGATAACTCACAACCTTGGTCACTTGAGGAGGAGTTTGAGGCCTTTCAGGCTGCTGGGAGTGGGAAACAACTGGTGCTCAGCAGTTCTTAGCCACACACTTCTCCAGGGGCTTAACCATTTACTGATCTAAGAAGACAGTCCAAATCCAGCAAACACTGGTAGTGTTTGAAATCACTGTTTGGTGACATACAATAAGGTTGGTGGTTCTCATTCCATTTCTGGAGGATGTGTGTTCATCACAGAAACTGTTGTGATGAAAGTAGAAAAGGAACAACCTGCATCCCCAGGAAAAAAAAAAAAAAAGGAAAAAAAAGTAATCAAGGAAAAATATGTTAGAAATCTCTAGAGTTATGAATGTCTTTAAAATGATGGATAGGGAATGGCTTCCTACTGTCTCTTTCAATTCAAGAAACAGGACATCAGAAGCAGCTAACTAGCAGGACAGAGAAAGAAAGAGAAGATACTTTTACTCACACATTTTGCAATTCAACTGTGGAACTTCTTGCTGCAGGTTTCTGTGTCAACGGAGAATGAGGGCTGAGACTGGGCTGCAGGGGTGAACTCATCTGTTGCTTTAAACCAGAGGCATTTTAAGGAAGCTATTCTTTCAAAGTGAGGGCAAAGCACTCTGATATGGTGCTTGGGGGTGTGTGGGGGTTATTCTACTGGGAATTTAGCATGTTCAAGTGTGTACAGTCATCTCTCAGGCCTTTAGGGTTTGCATTTGATAGGGATAAGGGGCAGCTGTATGCAGATTTGTGAGTAATGAGGTCAGGAACTGAAGTGATTCTAGCTAGATACCTTTGCCTGGCAATTTTATTACTGCCATGTGAGCAGCCAAGGGAACTTCAGATATTTATCAGGAATCATTAGGTTTGATCTATAGACCATAATAACTGCACACAAGATACTGGAAGTAGCAGAATACTCTTTAAATATTCATTTACTATTCAGAAAATGAAGAGAAGTTGTCCAGTGTGGTTCAATAACAGACATAAGATCCTTTATATTATTGTTTTCTTAAAGAGAAGGGATTGATTTGAATCCCACGGAAGTCAAGAACATGCTTACTGATGGGAATGTGCCATGTTTTTCAGGCTGATGGGAAGACAACTGGAGAACACAGCATGCCATTTAAGCATCTTTTCCAATGGTCAAAAGGTTAAAAGTGAGTTTAGCTTGAACCTTGAGGATCTGAAAGCTCTAACACAATTGTCAATGACGAGGTGAAGAGTGGGGTAAGAACTTACAGAGGTCTTTCCCAGTTGGAGCAGTAGACTGTGAAATAAATGGGATTTCCTTCCATAAAGACAGGCCTAAAATGTTCTGCTTAAGAAGGGATATTCAGTGGCTCAAAAGAGGAGTATGCAAGATGGGGTTTAAATGGCAAGGCAACAGTTCTGTATTCCCCAATATGAGTTTGGGCAGAGGGGTCCAGAAAAAAATTCAGACAGGATTTCAGGCTGCTTTGAAAAAATGGATGCATAAAGACAAACATTGCCTTGCAAGGTGTACAAAACAATAATGTCCAACTCAGTAACAATAAAGTCTTAGTTGAAATACAGTGCCCTTTTATGGGCACAAAACTTCAAAAAAGGGAAAAAGCAGTTGCTGAAATCCAGTGGAAAAAGAGGAGACTGACAGAAGATCTAGAAAACTCTAAAGGCAAGACTGAAAGCTTTAAAGTGTTCTCTGCCTTCATGTTTTAAAAGAGGAATGAAGAGAGAGGAAGATGGTGAACAGCTCTTGGGTTCTGTGGTGAGCAGGAAGAGAAACTGCAGGCTTCAACAGGCGAGGGAAATGCCAGCTTTGCACTGGGAAAATAGCAATGGCAGTGAAGCTCCAAACGGCCTGCTTGGCAAGTCAGGGTGTCTCCATAGCTGAGGGCTTATAAGAAAAATTAGACAGCTATCTGTGAGCAGCGATACAGGCAAGGCATGTATCAACTGCCTTAGCATGGGCAGGCTGCTCACAGTGACCCTAAGTTACTGCTACGGAGTCATTCCTTCCCAAAGTCTGTTCCCGTCACTGACACTTCTCCAGAACTATGGGCACTTCTGATATTTAAGATAGACTTACACCATTCTTAGTCCAGAGGCCATGTGTGTACTAGGAGATGCCACCAAAGATTTATGCAGCTTGTGGCTTGATGCCAGGACAAAGAAAAAGAACTGCACAGAGGGAGAAAAGTACTGTTTTTTCCCTATTTTTGCCAAGCTAATATTTTAAAACTTTGTAATCTTAACTTGCTGCCATGTCAGACACCTTTTCATAGAATCTGATTAATAAAACACTTTTCCATTTACTTTTGTTTGTGTAACCTCCCTACTCGTGTGATTTGTTGAAGGCATCAGAGGTGACATATTTAAACCATCCTCAGTGACAAGTGCCTGGATATTTATAGGTCATTTTAAATTACCTCCTATCCTTGGGTGTTATATATTCAGCTGCATAACCACTGTCCTGCTTTCTGCATTCTGCAGCTGTAAATCTCATGGAGTCCATGGATAATGCTTTTTACTTTTCCTCACATAGGGACAGTGATATCAATAGGACATTTACAATGGGTTGTACATGCTCTAATGGAAACTTCTCAAGACTTGGGATAGGAAAACACATCTAAGTGTCCAGATTGACCCTCCTCTAACTGACCCTCCTCTAACTCTGGGTGCTCATGTTAGGAGCAGAGTCACTGAAGACACTCTGTGCATATATTTCAGAGCAAAAGAGGGGTGTTTCCTAAAGGGTACAGACCTAACCACACCAAATTTTGTAATGTTAATGTCACTTCACGGTCCAGGTAGGGAACTCCATTGGATAACAGTCATAATGTGAGTTCCTTGGTTATAAAAATATCAGAGATGGTAGGTTCAATCCAGGTTCAAGAAGAGCTTTACAGAAGTTAGACATCTGTTTGTTTCTTGTCTCCATAACCTCACCTGAAAAAACCAGTCACATCAGCTCTTTGTCTTGTGTGAGGAGCTTTGGATTTCTCTGCTTTCTTTTAGTATATTATGAAAGACTTCCTGGATACCCAAGACTACTTTCCACTGGTTTCCTGCCAAATACCATTCCCATGAACAGAAATCTATGGTTTCTACTTGGTCAGTAGAAAACCTGAGACAGTGATTTCTGAAGAATCATTATTAGATCTAATTTTCATGTCAAGTGATTGAGTGCAGGCAGACAGCAACACAGGCAACAGAGTGCTGTGAGCAATTTCTGTCAGGTGTTGCAGAGGAAAGCAGAGCAAGATCACATTAGCTTATGTCAAATGTCAACAAGCAAAGACTTACATATTTCTAGTTCCTTTGTCAGGGAGAATGGAAATGACCCCTCCGATGTTTTTAAAATCACAGCTTAACTCAAGCATACTCCAAACCTGACCTTGGAGGATCTTGAGGGTGCCAAATCCTGTCTGTATTGTTTTGGGGTGTTATGGTGTCAAGGCATGACAGCAAACTTCAGTTTCACCACCCAACAAAATTTCATGAATTCAGAAATCAAAATAGTTGTTAAGTCTTCCATCTGTAGGATTCCATCAGAGAAAAAATGAGTGGTTATATCTTTCAAGAGGCTTAATAAAAATGTGTTTTATTTTCTATCCTTTGGGACACTATAGGGAGATCATCATGAAAGTCTCTGGATCATTCAGTTTATGGCTATGATGGAAAACCTATTAAAAATTCCCTTGGTGATGATAATATTCATTGGGTTCTCCAGCCCCCTCTCTTCCCTGCTGTCGATATCTGGTGATGAGTTCAGGTGCAGCAGGCACTCAGAAAAAATAGTGTGACAGCAGGTTTAATTTCAGTTGAGGACTAAGATGAGGCCAAGAACCATTAAAGGTGATTTAAGGCAGGTGGGGTTGAACCTGTCATGAGTGTTTCATAATGCTCTGTTATTCTTAATGTATGATTACACTAGTCCCTGCAGATCATCCCTGGATTTATGGTGTTTGCATAAATGCTTGGCTGTAAATTAGAGGATGTTTTTGAGCAGTGCTTCACTAGCTGGGAGCCATAGATTTGCAGTCTCTGCTGAGCTATCAACCATCCTAGGGGAGATAAGCCAAGGAGAACTCGACTCCTGGGCTCAGCAGTAGTGGTGAAACATGCAGGACTGTCACAATTTCTGGAAGACATGATGTCTCTTTTTCAGATTAGTTGTGTTCTTGTGTTTGGACAGGGACAAGGAAGACAGGAGGCATTTGATTTCCCAGGTACTTCTTTTTGTGGTTAGAAAGACAGCAAGACCAAGAGTGGAAAGTATCTGAATTTGATGGTACCCGAATTTGTGGTTTTGGAATTAAATCTTACCCTTGCCCGTTGAGTGAAGACTNCAGGCTAACGTGGCTGCTACTTCTGGATGTTGTGATGGTTAGTTACATCTGTCTCCCAGGCTACAGAAACTAATGCCCAACCATGCTGCCCCAATCATCTACTGAGCCTCAGGCAGACCTTTGAGCTATTTGTTCAGCTGAGGCAAGTTTTCCTTCTTAATCTTTTCAGCTTGGCAGGAGCACTGCTGAGCACACAAGGAAGCTCATCAGCTGCTGGCTGGATGTTTGGACAAGGGGATAGCTCCTGCTGAGGCTGGTGAGCTCCAGTCCTGTCTAATTTACATTGTTATTTATTCTGCAGGCATTCCTGTGCTTCCTGAGTACAAGCTGGCTTTTCAGCACGTTTACAGCAACACTCCCACAGAGAGCTCGGCAGTGACAGACAACTACATACAGAAGCAACAGCCCCTTGCATCATGGAGGACTGGTGCTTGTAGGCCAGCAGTAAAAGGCCACCCCCTTCTGTGGAGAGCAAAGGGTCCATCTACTTCAGGCTTCTGGGGCCTTGCATTTTGTTCAGATTGCTGCAGGTTTTGGTATATGTCATTCCCAAGCAAACCTGAGAAAAAGGAAGATGTTTGCCCTTCATCCTCCAGGTGAGGTTTAGGGTGACTTGGTCAATGGCACATGAGCAAGTGGCACAGTGGGATCATTGGGTCACTTAGAAGGCCAGACCTGCTTGTCTGCCTTGGGAGCTTAACTGGCAAGAGCTGAACAGGGCAGGTATCCACAGGCTTGAATGTCAAAAAACATGCACAGCATCTGGGTGCAGATCTTTGTGAGCTTTCATGTGCTGGTGGATGGCAGGAGGTCATCTGTGGAATCTGTCTCCAGAGGTGGCACAAAGCCAATGTCTCTCTAGTCTTTAGCCCTGTGAATGGATGCCTCATCTCTAGGGTTGATGCCACTATCTGAGGTTTAAGCTGTAAGGAGTAAAAGTCACTTGTCTGTGCTAGAGGAAACTATTTGCACCACTGTTAGTGAATCTCACAAATAAGTAGTAGAAGAAACAAATATTTCATGGCTTGAGTTGAGGAGCCCTGCCATCTCTGTTACCTGAGGCTCAAGGAAAGAGGAGGAGAAAGGAATGGCTGCTCTGTCACTCCTATTGGTTCTCCACAGGACTTGGTACTTGTCTCAGCCAGACCTGCAAGGGGACAGGAATTTGCACACCACCGGAACTGTGCGTATAACAGCAGGGCTTGGACATCTCCCTGCTGACCAGGGGAGATGTGCATAGTAGGCCCTGGGACAAAGGAAGATCAGCACCTTGAGAGGTCTTACTTTAGCTCCTAATCTGTACCCAAATTCTCAGAGAGGCAGTGCTTGGTTTCTGCTCTGTGTGGTGAAATGAATGTCTCTCTCCATTCAAGAGGAGGAGGGTTCTTCAGGTAAAACCCATTTTTAATCTCAAAGTACCTGAAACCCTTCAGTGTTGTGTGGCCATTTGATGGCCCATTCTGACCATGACATTATCCTGTTGGAACAAGCAGGAAGAAGATATCACCATAGAGTTCCTCAGTGAGTAAACCACATCCTGGACAGTCTGATGGCTGTGACCAAAACTTGTACTTTATGCTTTCACTGTCACCACCTCCTGTCAGCACACCCTCCTTTGCTCCTGCAAGTCAGAGTTTACCTTGGGGTGGCCACAACTCCTTGTCAGTGGGAATGGCAAACAAAACATGCTATTCACTTTGAACAACCTATCAAGTCAGCTGGGATGGAGTCAAACCTTGGCAAGGGGAGAATGGCTTTGGTGTCTTCTCTGGCAGCCAACTACACCTGCCTGAAACATTCCCAAGGCAGTAAAGAACTGGTAATTGGACATAGCCTGCTGTAAGGAAAAACCTGCACAAAATGTTGTCTCTTGCAATAGCAGCTGCCAGCGTGGACTTTTCACTTCATACTGATATCCTCCTGGACTAGATCAGCCTGCCACGTAGTGCTCATGATGGGCACAAGCCTCAGACTAGGAACTGCTGGTCTCAATAGAGTGTCACCTGTGAGGTGATGAACAGAAACAAAGGCACCTCTTTAATTTTTATAGCACTGCTAAGCCCTTCCTTTTGTAGGGTTGGATTTAGCTCAGAGCCCATGGCTGCCTGATGACGTGTGAAGGGGATGTTGGCTAGGAACTGATCTTAGAACTGATGACAAGTTGTACTGGCAAAAGCTGGTGTAACTGAGTGAAGGCTGAAACCATGTAGAAGCAAAACCAAGGCCGACTTGGCACACCGTGCAGGAAGCGGGCACAAATATGTGGCACGGCAAGTATGGATTATGACAGCAAACACCATGGCACAGGGGTGATTAGGACATGGATAGCTCAGGAGAAAACAGCATCTTAGAAAGAACCCCACCAAACACAAAGAAAGAAGATATGGGACTGTGAAAACCAAGATGAGCTGACACGTGTGCTGTCTCTACACTGCGCTCCTAATTTAAATGAAATTTACAGCAAGAATTATACTTTTCCTCTGCCTCCTCCTCTGCTTGTGGAAGTACTTGTTTTCCTTTACCTGGGAACAGAGGACACCCTGTCTGTAAATCTTTATGGCTTTCCTGCTGTTTTGTATTAGTTGTGCAGCTCTGAAATACTCCGACTGCTCCCTGCCTTCCCTCCGGCAAATTTCCCACGTATTGGTATTCAGAGTGATCCCAGGACTTCTGGAAAGCAAGAATGATATATCTCCTTAGATCCTTCCTGTACTCTGTGCAAGGTTTGTCCTGGCACCCCGAGAATTCATTCATGTGATTAGATATACATGTGCATAGATGCACACAGCCCCTTGCAAGCAGGAAGGACATGTTTTGCCCACACTCTAAGCTGGTCCATTGGCCATGGAAATGCAATCATAAGGTGCTGAGTGACAACTAATATAACCTACTTCTCAAAAGCACTTATTAGCTGGGCTCAGCAACGCACTAAAATGACTGCATTACTTCCCACACGGAGCTGGACTGCATTGGGTCAATTCAGAGCACAATATGTCATGAAGACAGGCCTGACATTTCATCCCACAGGGCACTGATTTCTTTTAATAAAGTTTATCAGATTCAGATAGAAAAAACAGAATCCCAGGAACAGAAAAATCTCCAAAGACCACCAGCCTGGAGATCATAGCTGAAGAACCTTTCTGTAAGGACTATCAAGACCTTAAAATGAAGTGAACAAGACTGATGTTGACAGTTTATTACAGTTCTTGGCTGGATTAGTGAGCATACATATACTTTTTTTTTCTTGGTAAGGCATTGTTTTTTAAGCCAAGATCTGCTGTGATTTATGTATTGCTTTAAATTTGAACTAGAGGTCATTGATGTATTTTCAAAATAAGGCAATTTCACAGAAGTGTATTGTTCTGGAGCCAGAGCACATCACAGAGATGTGTCTGTCGGTGGCTACTACCCTGAGTCAGGGTGAGCAAAGCCAGCATTGTTCTGCAGGGGTAAATCTACCTACCCTGCATTTCTCCCATTCCCTTTTCTGCTCTTCCAGCAGCAGTGGCATCCCTGTGGTCTCATGATGAATGAGATCAAGGAACTGAACTGACTGAAAACTAGTGGAAGTATAAAATCAGTTCAATTTCGTTTGGCCAAGCTTTCTAGTCTTAATTATCATGTGGTTGAAGCAGGACTGTCTCCTTCGCCGGCAGCAGTTTGCGCTGGAACACTCTAGGAGATAGGCTGAAGTGTTTCCTGTGGCTACTGATGCCGTATCAGCAGTAGATCAGAGGGTGCAGTACCCGATACCCCCTCAGACCTGGTGTACCAGGCAAAAGACACAAGCCAGGGACTACACCTTACATAAGACAGACATCTGCACTCGTTTCTTAAGGACAGCCCTTGTTCCCTGCAAAGCCTCCTTGTGATTGACTCTGAATCCTGAATGCTTCCTGACCATACTAAGAATGAGATGACCCTAGGAAAGCGTTGATTTAATGTGAAATAACTGAGCTGGCTGTTGGCCTCTACCTATGTGTGAATTGAAATCACTTTTGAGAGCAGGAAGGAGAAAGGCACTACAGCCTCAAGAAGAGCATAGTCTGATGAGAAGTGTATTAGAACAGGACCTACATGACCTACATGGAGCATTTACACCCCAGCAACCAGCATCCAGCATCCAGCTACAGACATGTAACTTATCTGTCTGATTACTTTAAACTCTGTCAGATGCAGTGGGGAGACTGGTGATCCAGAGCACAGGAAATGAGGCTCCTACTCCGAATTATCCTCTAGAGCACCTTCTGCTTTGGTTTCAAAGTGTGGTGAGTCCTTACAGATTTCTAAACCAAACCAAACCACTTGTGTATTTTGAAGAAAAAGCAGTCAGCTTTGATTAACTTTCCCATGTGAAACCCCTTTCAACTGTCAACATTTTCCTCTCATATTAGAGAGATCTCTTCTGAAACCCCCAAGGTTTTGAGACCTCTTTCTACCAGATGGCTTCCCATGCCCATAGCCCTCCATCTAGACGCACAGGTAGCTGAGGTCCCAGGGTTTTGTAGGTCACATGAACTTCCCTGAGATCTTCCATGGAGGTTCTGGATGGTTTTTTTCCTCTTCTCCATTCCTGGGGAGTCAAAGGATCTTTCATTCAGGAACCGCAAGGCCAATTCCAAGCTGGCCATCCCCAGAGCAGGGAGGAAGAGAAAGCAGGGCAACCATGGCATTTATCTGATCAGTTTTCTTGACCCAGACTAAACACCACTGGGTAGTACTGACAGATACCTTGGACCGATTCGTGGAGNAGCTCTGATCTGCTATCCTCACTTCATCCTTTTTCCGTTTTTTCCTCTGATGGCCACCACGTCCCTCTGTCCTATGAAAGGGGTTTTGTTATTTTTTCTCATTTGGGAAGGCTATGGAACCACTGAGAACTGTGCTAACTACTGTCCCTGCTGAGAAATTCAGCAGGGACAGTAGTTAGCACAGGTACTTGTAGGGCAGCAAATAAGAACAGGGCTAGTGTACAGTGGTGTGAGATGTGTCTGACACAACTCCTTCAAGGGAAACTCTTTGTAGAATAACAAACCCTTAATTCAGCTTACCCAGAGCTTCTGACTCCTGAACACCAATCCCATACTACTTTTTAAATCAGGAATCCTATAGCAGGGGAGAAGGGTAACAAATAGCCTGATACTTAAAACACAATTCAAAAACCTGACTGTGATTCTTGGCTCCTCCAAGAACTTCCTTCCTGATCTTTTCCAAGTACCTTCATTCCTACTGTGGAGCAAAGCTTATTGACAGACTCTCCTCAGTATTGCTCAGACCCAGGCCTGGAAAATAAGGACTGTATGACTCTTCTTCCTTTAGGTATTTGTCAGGTCAACTTAGATGAGAAAGGTGTTTGGAAGGTGGAAAATGAACAACAAAAAGCAATTCAGCCTGAAGGCGAAGATCCAGCATGCAAAACCTGAACCCAAACGTTCAGCTTCAGCAAAATCATAAACAACTGAGAGTAACAAGTGTTGTAATAGGAGGCACTGGGGAGTCTTCCAAGTAGCTAGTGCTCCCAAGTCAGCTGTGACTAAAATCACTGGGTTTCAAGCACTCCATCACCTTGATTTTTGCTTAGGCTTTTCAGTGATGGCATGATGCCAGTCATCCTAAACTACAATGCACTGTAGGCAGAAGAAAGAACACTAAGTGGCAATCACACCCCCCATACCTACCCCACCCCCTGCATCATAGTCTCAAGCCACCATGTAGAAACCCATGGTAAAAAAGCATCCTTATGATTGCTGCCTGTCTCACATCCACATGTGCCCTTTTGAAGCTTCAGCCTGCTGTAAAACATGGAAAGAGTACAAGGACCATCATGCGGGGTGAGAGCTGGCACCCTGCCTGTGTTCCTGGTACCTTCACTTTCAGGGAGGTGTTCATTATCCTGCTCGGGCGGGGGGGTGGACTAGATGATCTTTCAAGGTCCTTTCTGACTACTAACATTCTGTGATTTATTAGGGTGGGAGCTCTGAAGATGATAGCCCAAACTGACAGAAAAATGCAAAATCCATATAATCCATGCCAGATCTGAGCAATGGAGGGGGAAGGTAATTCTTTCACAATGCCAAATCTGGCAATGGGGTTAACCCGGATGGTGTGAGTACCTTGAGCCTACGGTGCTCCAGGGGGAACTCTCACTAGCTCTAGCAGCACCAGGATGCTTTTCCCACACTCCTTTCCAGATAGACCTCAGCTCCAAAGCACCAGGATTAAAATGGATGAAGACAATTTGGAGTATGAATCATGGGAAATAAAGTCTTCCTTTTCCCTTTGTCCAGCTGATGGGAGTACCCATCAGGGAGTCCCCTACAACCTCTACAAACAACACTGCAAATAGGATCAACAACGTGTCGATAAAATACTCTCGCCCTTCCTTGCAGGAAGACTTCTGATTGATTGAGACTTTTCACTCCAGGTTTGCCCTGATCCAGACATAGGATCTTAAATTCATCAGGGTCCCCTCTGAAACCACACACCTTCCCTTCCAGAAGGCTCTTTGAATAGTCATGCACGCTTACAGCTGTAAATGTTTCGCCTCTTGTTTAGACTGTCACTGACCAGGAAGCATCTGCAATGATTTTGTATGGAGCAGGCTTGGCAGCAGTGAATTACCATCTGACCTGATGTTGTGGTTGTTAAGTTTTTTCTTTTTTTTCTTTTTTTTCTTTTTTTCTTTTTTTCTTTTTTTCTTTTTTTTTTCTTTTCTCTTGTTCCTCCAAGGAGATCTGGGAACTGGGACATGTTAAACATTATTTTGCTGACTTTAAATTGTTTTGCAATATTTCAGTCAACTTTAATGCCAAACTTAAGCCTGTAAACTCTATTTTTAACCTTGACTTTGTCAGTGCAATGGATACTGTCATATCAAAGTATTTAAGGGTTTGTGGTAAAACTTCCTCAAACCAATTTTTGCTTGGATGAGAATAGTCTTACTGGAAGTCTCTACAGATAGGAGCTATAAAAATTAGGTTTCAAATTGAATCAGGCTGCAGGAAGAAAACAATACTTTTTTTACCATGGTAGTATAAAAGCAGGAGGTTTTTGGAGCAGGGATGGGTTCCATTCATAGCATACACATAAAACCAGCCAAAGTCCAGTGCAGTCCTGAAAGGATCCCATGGACGAGAGGTCTTGTTCAGTGGCACTTTCGCACAACACTATACTCACGTAACAGAGCAAGCGTGGTTATTTGCCTCCCTATCCCTTGAGAGATGGATGCACACCAACTTACACTGTGAGCACCTTTGTGGAAGGGTCCATGACCTGAGAATTAAGAAGAGTGAGGCTCACCCCTAGCAGCTGTAAGGTATTGCCTGTGAGGGAAGCCAGTGCTAGACATGCCACTTGGCTGATGTTGGATGGCCAGTCAGTGACAGCTGGGCATGGTGCTGGCCACACAGGACTGCCAGTGAGCCATGCTGAAGAGTTGGTAACACCTGCTTGTAAAAGCAAGGCAAAAAGTTTGTTCTATATAGGTATATCAAGAGTGGTGTTCTTGGAGCCATCCACCTTTCATTTTCTGAAACCAGGGAGACAACTGTCTATGGAGCACAGAGTCTGGGTGCAGATGCACATCTAGATCACGCCCGTGCACACGGCATCTCTGCAGTACAGCGACCACACAGTCCGGTAGTTTCTCTCAGGAACCAGCTTCCAGAAATATGATGCCACGTGAAATCTCTGAGCTGTCACAGCAGCAGAGTAAAGCTGACAACTGTGTTGGAGCCTACTGATGTTTTAAATGGAGACTAGAGGACCAGAGGATTAGATGCTATTCATCTCCAGAAATATCACTGGAAAGATTTTTTTGGGGGGGTGGGGTATTTTTGTTTGTTGGCTTGATTCTTTATTTTCTTGGCCTTTCTGCACTAAAACAAACAAATCATGTACCCAAAAGCACCTTTGTGAAATTTGATGGACACTCTTGGACTTGTCTGAAGAATAGAAAAATTCTGAAGGTGAATCCACCATATCTACCCAAGAATAAAGAATATAAATGTCTCATGTGATTACAGATAGGCTTGGAAATACTTACAGTAAAAAAGTGAGATGTAAAGATGAGAATAAAAGGCATTTCTGATAAAAAAAAAAGCTTTTCAATAACACAGAAATTTACTACCTTCTTAAACTGCAGCAGCCTTCCAGGATATCCTAGCTGGACAAAAGGATACCACCATGACTAGATTCTTATCGATGATATTGTAAAGAAAAAGATGAACTAAAGAAGATATTTAGATCAGGAGTAACAGCATGAAACGATTGTGATGATCATGTTAAGTGCTAATTCCCTTAGGTTTCTATTAGGACAGAGTTGATGGGTTGAGTTCTGGTTGAGCTTCTCTTGGTGCTGATGGGGCTGCAGATACCCCATCTGTGGATCTTAGACAGCTTAGATTCCACACTGGGCAGTGGGCAGCTTTCAGTTTCAGATTGTTCCCAATCCTGTTTTGGCTATATCTGAATCAGTCTTGTGCAGGAGCTCAGAGAGCAGACAGGAGGACAATGCCCTTCTTTTCACCCCCTTGGTTTCTTTACAGACAAGCTTCAGACCGAACCTGTTTTGCCTTGCAGCTCATTAAATCACCTCACGGACTGTGAAGGCATCAGTCACCCTTTAGTACACAACGGTGCATGGTTTAAAAAGCATCCAGGACTTTGTTGGTTTATTGTCTGAGAAGAGACTCTAGCCCTGCAACAAGCACACTGTTTCAGAACAGGACCCTGGCTTAGAGTCTGTAGGACAGAGGCATGTGCTACTTGGGAAGCAGCGGACCCATTAGAAGGAAATGCAGCAATTAAAAGGTCTTGCCCTGAAAAGTCCCATGTGTTTGAGCAGAGTGCATATGCATCCAATGCAGTATGCCCGAAACACACATTTGAGCTTGCAAACTGTGCTTACACAAGAAAGAGTTTAAAACCTGGCTCAGGTCAAGTCTCAACTGGAAGGAATTTACTTAAATGATCCATCTGGAGGTGTTCAACCACCAGACTCTGCTTCTGGGTTATGAGTGTTCCTGGCTTTGGGCATGCACTCACAGGCAAGCCTAATGGTGCACAGCTGCATCACACCCCCACAAGAAGGCAGCTCACATCTGGACACCAGTCTGTCAGACACACTATCTTGCAACCTGTATGTGCTTGATACACCTTTCCAGTCTTTTTCCGCACTCATCAATGACTTATGGTTCTGGCTTCAATGACTTCTTGCCTTATGATGCTACTCTCAATCTATAAATGACACAAAGTGATTCATTTTCACATGTTTATGCAGTGGGGCGTCCTCTTTCTGCCTCATGAAATCACCACCACCAGTGCTTTCTCAAAAGATGCTGAAAAATGACAGTAGGAGCTATGCCTGACTCCCACTCTGACAAGCTCACAGTTTTCTTCATTGGATTTGGGCGCAATCAGTGGTGTTTAATCAGCTTTCAGGACCATTCATGTGGCTGGTTTATAGTATCTGGATTCACAACAGTAAAACTAGGTCACATCATGTGCGATGCATGATAGCTGTATACCAGCACCAGATGCCTTAGAAACTGGACAATCTGTATAAAGCACTGAACCTCCTCACCACAATTTCATCAGCACCAAACAGGCCAAAGCATTCCTGTGAAATGACCAATTAAACCACATTATTTAAATATAAAAATAGACAAGGTGGTTTTTTTCCCTTGTGTCTTCTGAACCAAGTTCTAGAAGGAATTTCCACTCCACCCCCCAATGAAGATTTATTCTTTGAAGAATCAAAAGACAAAAATAAACTCTTTTCATCTTTCCAACTAACATTGCCTTTGAGTAAATGGGAAAAAATTCAATCATTGTAATTTTAGCTGGAGGTGATGATAACCAGGGTGATGTTTTTTGTTTGTGTGGACTCTGATTGTATTGCAATTTTCCTATAGAAACCTGTCTTAAAGTACTTTTACTTGTAAAGGAAGAAGTAACAAACAGGTTTTCTGGACAGACTTTTAATTACTTGTATTTAGCAAGTAAGGGAGTTCAATAAGGAGCTTGTTTTACTTCTCTTGTTAAACAAGTTGCTGTGATTTTTTTTTCTGGTAAAGAAAGTGACCTACAAACAATGCTGGGAAACCATCATTGGAAATTCATTCAGCAGGAATCTGAATCAGTCTCCTTTATAGGACTCTGTAATTATTACAGGGAATCCCTAGCAGGGGCAATTGGATGTAAGGCAATCAGGTTAATATACATTCACAGGACAACAAAAACCAAAGACAGAATCAGATTTTGGTAAACAGTTATAAAAAAAAAAAGTTAGAATAATTTTGGATTTTTTTGGGTGTGATTAGGCAGAATCTGAGCATCTTTTGTCAGATTAATAGAAAAGTTTCTGCAGAATCTGAGAGTAATCTCTTTCTTCTCCAAACTTAGTGGTGTATGGGGAAAGTAAATGATCACCCACAAGACCTTGATGCCTTTGAGATTTTTAAGTACATGCTTTTTATAATGTACAGTCACTCTTCCACAGCCTTGAATTCAAATCTTCCTGCTAGCAATTTGGAGGAGGTTGGATCTGATGCCCTGAAACTGTGTGCTCTATTGGCTCCCAAGAAGCCATAGCTGATCTGAAATGACCAGTTTTTCAGATGATGGGTTTTGGTTTCCATGAGATCAAATTGAAGAGAGTTAAGACTCGTGACTACACTCCAAAGATCACTCAGCTGTGCTTCCAGAGGCACACAAACAGTTGGATGTGGAACAGGCAAACACCTAAGATCTAAGTAAACCTTACAGTAAGTACACCCAGGAGAGCTGTCGTCAGGGCCATTTAGAAAACAGGTTACTAAATGTGCTACTTTTACCTTAAAGCTCAAAATACTGCTCTCCTTTTCCTTCCCAAATGACTGAGTATAAGGAAGATATGTTAGCTTTCCTCCATGAGCATAAGCCAATGGAAAACAAAAGAGCTCATTCAGCAAGCATCCCTAGCAGGAAGCATCAAGAAAATGGGGGAGGTTACAAACAACAGCAGTCTGTGCAGAACAGGACTGCTCCTGATGAGCAAACGTTGCAAGATTTACTGGAAGGCATCAACTGCTTTTACACATTCCCATTCTCCCCTTATGTTTTCTCTTCCCTCATCTGGCCACAGAGCTCTCAATCCATCCTATTCAATAAATTGCCTTTACTTTTCACCTCTCCCTGAGCTGGGTGCTGGGAATTTGCTTGATGAGGCACTTTCTATTATTCTATTTCTGTTATTCCCAAGTTCTCCTCATTTTAGTGTGGAATGTGCTCTAAGTTATGTTGCTTACAGCCGGTTGCTAGTCTTTTATACAGGTCCCAGGGCTGTCTGCATTCACTCCAAGTATGAATGCTCAAGTTTTATGGGGAGAAGAAGAAAAACCTTGGTTCATTTTTCTTTCTGTCTTTTCTGCAAGACAAATGTTTAGCTGCCTTCCTGTTAGCAGCATTCAGATAACCCTCAGAGGGTAGGTTTTCAGCAGAGACTGGGGGAGAAGATGAGAGTACATATGCAAGGGTCTCCAGACTCCTATTAGCAGGAATTGCAAGGCTAATTCTCCGTGGTCCTTCCTAGCAGTTTTGACTCAAATATTCCTTTAAAAAGGAAAAAAAAATCCCCCAAATTTACATTGTTAATTTTGCCGGTTCTCTCTCATTAATATTAACCTGTCCCTTCACATGTAATCCAGTTAGGTAGGCAGACTGAAATTTTACCCTTCCTGACCTACTTGGGAATTCCAGTCTTGTTTCTATTCCTGCTTCCTCATAAAGTTACTAAGGCTCTTAGAACACACTGCAAACTGGCCATAGGCACAGAGGAATGCACTGAATAAGCAACTGCCCCAGCTATCCAAACAAGCTCCCCCTTTTTCAACCCATGCTGGGAGCCTTTGGATTCCCCTGGGCAAGTACAAGCGTTCTCATGCACTATTCTGGTTGAATTTTCAGTGACCCAAAGACTCCTCTTCAAGTGGAAAATCATAGAAAACCACACAGATGGATGCAGTCATGGGCTAATTTAGAAGATGACCAAGTGAGAACATGGTACAATGTGTCATAACAGAAAGGCGTTTGCATCCCTGAAAAGTTCTTGGCTGGGTAAATCTCCCACTATGGTTATAGGTGGTTTTGGTCAAGCCACCCTTGCACAGTTGCGGTCTCCTTTTGGACCCATATTTCTGAAGCTCAGGATGTAGAAGGGGTTTTATCACAGACTACCAAGGGGTACTATGTAAAGATGCATCACACAAGTGTTAATCCTTGGGGAAGCTGCAGCTGGACTTGATCAGAGAAACAGTATTAAATTCACATTGTTCTGTAAACTTTTTCTCTGCATGAAAAATCAGAGCTCTGATCAACACTGTTAGGATGTTAGTGGACATAAGGAATTGTTACTTTCCTCAAAACAAGCAGAGGTGTTTGCTGATTAAATTTCTGACTGATTTTCTTTATTGGGGCCATCTGAAGCTCTGTCACTTAGCTAGTTTCAAAGCAGTGATTAGTTATTTTTCAATCCTGTTGACAAAAACCCACCACTTCAAAGCATGAGGCCGCAGTAATCCTCCTCCCTCGCTATAACAATCCAAATAAACCAAATTCAGAAATCTAGGGGCTCTCCTGCTCTCTGTTCTCATCTGACCTCAGACTATTTGCTTTGGCTACAAGGGATTTAGGTAAGCAGGTCTCCTTGGGCACCTTCATTGAGAAGCTACCTCTTAGGTATGCACACTTACACCTTTGCTTTATTGCACAACCTAGGAGGAGAATCTGAGTTTCTACAACCTCATTCATCAGGCTGCATCAAGAACTTGGCATAAGCTGCCATGATTTTTTTTTATTATATTCTTTTTGCTACTGTTACACTCAGACTCAAGTTTTGAATTAAAATGCTCACACGTTCTTTTCCCTCATCACTGTAGGTAGCAAAGTAAGTTTGATTACTGGACCCCACTTCTTTTCATTCATGGTCTAAAAATTGTAAGGTTTTGGTATTAAGTTTTTTGGCTACATGGGCCTTTACAGGAATAACTTTGCTACCAGAAATAAATCCCCAAAGGCTTTTGGATCCATCAACCCTGCAGAAATCAGTGGCAATTTAAAAAAGAGATTCTTCAAGTCCTAAGCTTAAAAATCTTAAACAAGCTTAAGGAATCAGATGGCCTTTGTCTAGACTCAATGTTACTGAGTTCCTTATCTTGTGTCTCTTTTCTAAAATTATTTCTGTAGGTCCAGATCACTTGAAGAGTGTGACAGTAGAGCCCCTTGAATACGGTAATTTCTAGACCTCACAGAGAGTGGGATTGTTTAGGCTGTATGACAAGAGGGGATGAAAAAAGCAGACACATGAGCATAGCCCTTGAGATATGCAGTAGCAGCATGCAAAGGTCACAGACCAGGAAACAGTAGTTTCCAGACTGACAGATCTATTGACTGAAATGTCATTTTAAAATGTTCTAACCTTCCCCCATGCATCTATTTACAAGAAAGCATCATTTTAAATGAAAACAACCCCAAACATTCAATAAAGATGGATTTCTGAGCTTGATTATGGAGTTTCTGAACAAATGCACATGCTTCAGGTCAGAAGAGCTGATGTAGAGGATATATGTCTTGGAATAAGTATGACTAGGTCTCAGATTATGAGTGTAATGTTTTGGAGCCTTACCACCTCATTCATAATCATAGGGGTGTTGGAACTCGATGATCCTTGGGGTCCCTTCCAACACAGACCAGTCTGTGATTCTGTGATAAAAGAGTTGAAAGATCATCTTAAGCCTGAGTTGACTTCATGGAGGTAATGGCTTCTTCCCCAGCTGACCTATTTGCTTAGTCAGCCAACTCTTTCTCCAGAGGGGGATAGATGTTTGTTTGTTCAGGGCGAGGCAGGGAAGACAGAGTAAAACCCCAAAAATCATAACTGGGAGAACCAAAACCACTACAAAAGAATTTGGATTTATCCTGTGGTGGGACATGAAAAAAATTCTGAAGTCTCAGAAAGCTTCACAGGATGAAGAAACCATTATTTTCACAGATTTATTTGTGAAGAGACATTTAAGAAAAAAAAAGAGGAATCTGAATTAGTTCTTTTCAAGAAGATTATTTAACTCAAAACACCTTGGACAGGGCCATTTTTCCCTAAAGTCATTAAAATACCATCCTATACACACTTTTTGTGTAAGATTTAAGCCATCACCATCTCTGCTGAAGTGAATTAAGATAAATCAGACTGAAACTACATTGATTCCAAATGAGATAGTCTAACCAGAGGTTCAGTGCCGTTTAAACATCAGCTTCAAATTCACCCCACTGGTTAATTCAAATGAATAATGCTCCATGTCCCTGTGTAGGCAAAGCTGATTTGGCAGTTTCTGACAGTATACTGAAATCCAACAACATCCTGTCCTGCTTACACCCTGCAAGGAATGTGCTCTGGAGCCAACACTAGTAAATTATCAAGTAGTCAGCAAGATCATGTCAGATTCTTGTTTGCAGGCACCGTTCTTCCCTAAAGGAAGATGGTGGCAACTCTTGTATCTCTACTCACCCTTTCTGCTTGCTCCTTGGCATGCCATCAGACCTGAATTACCTTTACTCACATTTTCTTGGCTATATATGCCTTGCCATATTTAAGGTATCTATTTAGGATACATATTCTGCAAAACTTGACTCTATGTAGAGACTTTTGTCCACCGAAGTTTTGTCATGTTCAGTAGGAGCTTGAGATTGCAACACTGAATCCTAAACCAAAACTTAAATATATCCCACAGCTGTAGGATACAAACCATTCTGATTGTCTAAAATCTCCCTATCACCTATGGCTTTTGCTCATGGGGTTTCTTGCACTTATCCTAGAGCAGCTGCCACTGGTCAGCATCATCAGAGACCTGTCCTTGGGGTCAAGAGCTTTTTGTTGTGGGTGTGAGTAGCCTGTACTATTTCATTTTCAATGCTAACACCACGGACAAGTGCACTAAGTCTTGTGTGGCACACAAAGGAGGAACAGCCTATTTGAGCCTATATCACAAGGCTTAGATATGCCTTACTTAAATGGCCAAGTCCAAAGGAAATCAGGCTAGTGCCTTGACATGCTAGAACTTGTTATTGTTAGCTACTTCCCACTTAATTTATTGATAGCTTCTTTTTAAAGTTGTCCCAGGAATGTACTCTGTTCCCCCCATCTATCCTCCTTTTCTTGAAAAGCAGAATGCTTGGTCAGATAGAAGCTCCTTTGGGCCTCCAGTATCAAATCCAAATCTTGTTTAGCAGGGGCTTGACACCTGACTATATTAACAGACTGTTTGGATAAAGAAACGTGTCGCTCATGTCTTGGTTACCCTGCAATAGTCAGCAGATTTTATTGCTTTTCATTTTGTTCCCAGGTGTAATGCACTTTCTGCTGACAGGGCAGATGCTGGGGGTCAACCCCATGTCTTTTAATTGAGTGGGATGTGAGATACACAGGAAAAATATTGGCAATCTTCAGAACTCAGATCTTTGTTGGCTAACCAGGGGATGGCCCATGGGGTAGACACAACCTCATGCTGAACCATAGAAGAAGTATCAGCCAGTCCCAACTGGGGCTCCAAGCTCTTTTTCTGTTCCCCCTAAGAAATTTATACTCACGATTTAGTCAGGGTTAGGTAACAAGGGAATTGCTCTGTAGTAAAGAAGAAAGCTATTAGATGGAATTGCCTGCTTTGCAAAACTGTATCAGATAACGGAGGAATGGAATTATAGAGTGCTGTTCAAAATACAGAACAAAGGGAGGCAATTCTCCTTCTCTGCCTGAGCCCACAGAGTGTTTCACTGTTTGGACTGTAGTCCCTTGGCTATCAGAGGTAATTCCAAACATCACAACTACAGCTGAGAAAAAATTCTGAATCTCCATCCCACGGGAAAACCTGACATTTAAAAATTTGCTTTCAGTTCCAAAACATGAGGTTAAAGAAAAAGAGAAAAAAATTCCATAATTTATAATCTTCAGAAAATGTCAAAAGCTTTTTTTTTTTATTAGTAGTAAATGTCAAAACATCTTGTTTTGACATTTCAAATGTAAATAATGGAAGCACTTTGGCCTGCAGAGGATCCCTTTCTCTGAGATCATTTCAGCACTTAGTTTCATGCCTCAGCGCTGCGTTGTCTTCTGGGAGTTGTTGTCCCAGCCTGTGTTTTCTTCTGTGGGCTAGTAACAAGATTGACTATATTTCCCATGAAACTACCTAGGAGTGACATCATGTGCCCAGAAAAGCTCCAACATTTGCTTAGGTTGTGGGGCATGTAGTTTTCTAAGAGACCTGCATCCCTAAGAGGGAACATGGGCACCTGGTCTTCTGCAAAGTAACGTAAAGAAACACCATAAAGAAATGCAAATTCCTCTTGTGTTGCATGGATTTAGAAATCGGGAATTGTTATGAGAAATAAAGAATGATAGAATTCTGTGATTCTATATTTTAGAAATAAAGCACTTCTGAGATCATGTAAAGTAGGATACATTTGGGCTGGAGCTAAAGCAATGGAAACCCAGCCTGATTTTCTCCCTTTGTCTAAAGTAACATTTTTCCACAGAAAGTTTTTATATTTATGTATCCCTGTGGAAAACCCCAGGTAAGCTTTCACTGCAGTGTTCCATATCTCATGTAAATAAATGCAAAGGTACTGTTCACTTCCTTTTGGTCATCCAATACATAAATTGGGGTCAGGGGGTGGGAAGAAAGGTTATGAAGGAGGATCTGTTGTGTTCATTCCTTGAGTGCACACTGTGGTTTAGATAAGAAATTTACTTGGTGACGTGAGAGTCCACAGCCAAGCCAGCCACACACTAAACATTGCCATTTTATTGGCCTTCAGCTGAGTTTTCTAATTTTCTAGCAATTGCTCTAATTCCTGTATAATCCTGCATTTCAAGGATTGACATATTGACATAGCTTGACACTTCCATCGATTGCATGTATTCCTGTAGGTCCTCCAATGCCCATCTGAGGAAATGGTCTGCATGTCTCAAACTTCCTAACCCCTCTGGGAGCTCATGGACTTTCAGCCTGAAGTGCAGGTTTGCTGTGTGGCCTAAAGCCCTGAGGCAGTGATTCCTGAACTTCAGGTCCTGCCTTTAGACAGGAGCATGGCTGCTGCTGCACATGGGAACGCTCACTTTTCACAAATGTGTGGTGGACCACTCTGCTCCTCAGGGTCGAATTACACTCTTGAGACACACGGAAGGCAGATTTCTATCCCAATACACATGGATCTCCCAGCATTGCCCAAGGGTCAAAAGAACACATAGGTGGAAACTGCAAACCACAGAGATTGCCTTAACCAAGACAAGGTTCAGAATCTTCAGAATCTCCTGAATCTAAAACTCTACCTAGTATTAGTCTTGTGGTGCTACTAATATTGACCTCTCTGGGTCTTCCCTCTCACAGAGGAACCTCAATGTAATTTATCAAAGATAGAGGACCCAAGATCCAGAGAAGGAGAAAGTGACTTACCCAGAAGAAGTGACACAGTTCAAGAACGTCGTGATAGGAAACAGAGTCTAGAAAGCTAGAAGAGGGAATTCCAAAATATCAGTTCCACATCTCCGCATTTGTCTTCATGGTGTGAAAGGTGAGAGGAGAGAATGCAAATCCCTGCCTTCAGTATGTAACAAGTTCTAGTCAATTACCATTGACGGCAGGTTGCTATTGAAAACAAGGGAATGGATAGGGCTAGTATCTTGGAACCAGTTATTTTTGTGACTGGGGAAGTGGGAACACTGCACTTGTTCACATCACCTCTCTGGAAGGGAAGAAACCTTTCCCTCTACCCCAAGCAGTGCCCAAGAACTTCTCCAGGCCTTTTCCAGCTGACCTCCAGCAGGACGACAGGCCACCAGAGGCCCTGTGAACACTGACGTCTCTGAGCCCTCCCTCTGCCAGCAGAGCTAATGGCCTGGGCCTTGCTGGCGAGAGTACAGAGCAATAAATGTCCCAGAGATGCTGCTGAGTCGGTCCGTTTCCTGCACGCAAGCTGCACGTTGTAAAAACTGAGGCTTGGATTCTTTTTCCTGTTTGCACTGGAGCAGACGGCAGAAATTGTGCAATCCTCCAGTCCAGACCCAAGGTGAATCGTGAGACAATAGGTTCCAAGGCAGTATTTCACACTTGCTGAAAAAGTGATGCAGCCCAGGGGAGGGGGCTGCAATTAGGGAGAGCAGTGACAACCTGCAGACAAAGTGATTCCATAAGCAGAGGAAGAAATGTAAGCTCATTCCAAAGGCTCTCCCTTGAATGGATTCTCTGGTGTTCAATAAAAGGTGTGATCCCTGAGTAAGAAAGTCTCTCTCCTTTCTCCACTTGCTTATTTTGATGAAATATGATAGTCACAATATTTTTAGGGATTCTCTCCTGCCTGTCAGGTTACAAAGTTGTTAGCTAGAAGTTGTACGGGCTGACACAAAAACAACATGATCACATTAAACTCTGTTTCCCGGGAAAGCCACTCTAGAGTAAAAGTTCTGATTCGGTGGAGACATCTGCAGGGGTGTCAGGGAGGAGGGTAGTAACTTTCAGAAAACAGCAGTAAGGGGTTGAAAAAAATGTAAAGTTTCTTTTTTGTCTTTAAATGTCTTCTGGGGAGAGGTTTTCTGAGGACTTCCTGAAAAAAGCTTTTTTGATATGTACTGGAAAAGAAGAAGGGAAAGCACATAAAATCAGCAAAGCAATCATTGAAACGTTTGGATGTATGTTTCTCAGAAAAGATAGATAGATAGATAGATAGATAGATAGATAGATAGATAGACAGATGGATGATAGATGATTGATAGATAAAATATGTATTTCTCAAAACTGAAAAAATATTGTGCAAACATGAAGAGTGGCATTATTCTGTGTCTGTCTTTCCTTTTGCATAACTTCAAAAAGGCTGCACAAGCCATATCTCAGAAGAGCAAGCTTCCCTAGTGCCTGATTGCTGACCCTAGAGGGTCATAGCTCAGAGAAATGCTGGAGCATTATATGAACCATCCAGCATGAACAGCAATTTGTTCCTGAGTGTAACTATCTCAGCAAAGTAAATCTTCACTACTCTTACTTTACCTTCAACGAGATATATACTAAGAAAAAGCTTTAACACAGAAAGAGAAAGGATTAAAATTATGCCAATAACTGGAATCTGGTTGGGAGATCAGCAGACTAGCTCCTATGGAGGTGGACAGTGGACATTTGTCCATCTAATCAAGGCTGACTCCATGTTCTGGAAAAGGACAATCAATTTTGCTGATGTTCAGACCTTCTGGTGTGGATGAGGAACAGACTACTGTTAAAAGGACAAGACTCATACTCTAGTGGCATAGCTAAGGTTCCACAACCATTATAGAATGGCATGGCAAAATGATTGTGGATATCTTGACCTTGAAATTAACTGTTTTTTTTTTTTCCATTCCTACCACTCTGGAAAGGGCAGACATCCACAAATCTGCTTGGAGATGAAGTATTGGAATGATTTTAAGATGTCGTACCTCACTACCATCTTACCCCTCTGACACTGTGGCCTGCAGTACTTCTAACACTTGTATGCCCTCCCTGTACATCTAAGCACATGTACATCTCTTCAGCTCTAAACTCCACTTGGCAGATGCAGAGAACCAGAAAGAAAATCAAGTGCTTTGTCAAGATAAAGACTGTGTGTTCTTCCTAGTCTTGGGGGATTATTTTTATTGCTTGCCCTGGCAGAAGTCTCAGCTGTCCACTTTGCAGGGACTGTGTGCCACTCCATGCACAGTGAAGTACAGGGCCTTGTTTCTAAGCTCCAGCAGAGAAGTCATGTATTGTTCTGGAGCAAGGTCGTTTGCATACCTTCCTAGAACCACAAAGCATTCAACAATATCAAGCCACAAATGAACACATGAAGGTGGGGACAGGACTGATCTAGCTTCATGCTTGAGATTAGTTTCAAAAGTCTGTAGTACCATGAATGGATGAACATCAGAGAACATAAGTAGCCATTGACAATGGTTTGAGTGTAATTTGAATTCTAGGCAAAAGGCTTCCTCTTGTCACCTTGACACTTAAAGAACAACTTTTGCCACTTACTTTTATCCTGAAAATTTTTTATTTTGTTTTAGCAATGAAAAAATAAGAAGTGACTCAATCTCTCCATTCCCCAGAAAACCAAGAGCAAACAAAAGTGAGGTCCTTGCAAGAAACTATGATGAAGATGAATCTCCTCCATAGCAGATTGCAGAAAGTCCAAGAGTAAAATGATTACCATAGATGTTAACAGGTCTGAAAACTGGAAAGTTGTTTGAGTCAGTGAAAGCCTTCTCTGAAGAGGCAGATCTAGAAGAGAATGACTGACACTAACACCTTACACAACCTGTCCTCTTGAAGGGGAGAACTTTTTGATAAGTAATTCATCACATGACAGATATATTCATATAGTCTCTCTCAAAGAAAAGACATTTATTTCCTTCACAGTGTCTGTGAAGCCCAGCTACTTTGCACTGAATATTCGCTTTCAGGGGTGAATTGCTAGAAATAAGTAACAAACTTGTAATAGACAAGCAAATACCCTGGCTCCACATCTCCTTTCCAAGATTCAGTGTGAACGTAAAACAGATGTGATCCCAACAAAGAGGCATCCTCTGATGTACCAGATAGGACTCCTGCATCACTTTCCCATTGGTTAAATATAGTTGGGAGGAAACAATAGTGCCAAAACAGAGCACTGAGGTCAAGTGATATGAAGCAGGATTATTTCCATGTCCCAGAGATCTCTGAATGGGCATGAAGTGGGAAATCAAAGTATAAATTTCCCCCTTTTCTGCCCTGCATATTTTTTCTGCCTGCTTTGGTAATGTGGACTACAAAGTATTTCCTACCTTTGGTTTAGTTTTTAATTGCAATTTTAATCTCCATTTCAACCTTAACTGCTATTGTGGGCCTTTGCTACTGCTGGGTTACAAACAGCAGCAGCAGGAATTTTAAAAATAGAGCAGGAAATGTAACAACTGTAAAAAAACTCCTTACCCTGGAGAGCCATTGTTTATCCTCCTTCATGTATTCTAGCAATAATTATACTAAAGTCTTGTTAGAAAAAATGGTCCATTTTACATCAGAGGAGATTTTTTTCCCTCCTAAACTAAATACAAAGACTGTTTCATTAAATGTGGTTTTTTGGTAAAAAGATGGAACAAAAGTCTATCCATAAAAATTCTCATTTGTAAAAGGCCTGTTGTATCCAAAAAATCCAAACAACTGAATACAAAATGTGGATCTCTTCTTTACAAAGGGGAGAAAACCCACTAATTTGACCTTAGTTTTCTCCCTGTTATACAGGGCTGCTGTTCAAGAGACACCCTACAGACATGCCACATACTCCAACCTCCCACATGTGTCATCCAAAGCAGGAGTGCCAGGCTCATCTTTGCTGTATTTCTCTAGTCTACACTTACTGATGAAATTACAGGTTTATTGTGGATATACACCAGTCCTGGTGAGCATTTGCCCAGAAATAACAGTTAAGTAGTGGGAGGTCTGTGGCTTGAGTGATACAGAGCTCAAATACTGACACCCACCTCACAGACCCAAAATGGTCATTAATGTACCTTCTCAGCCCAAGGAAGATTTTCACCATCAGACTGGATGAACATTTCTCGCCACTTCAAACAGAACTTCACAGCATGGGTTACTGTTTCAGAGACAAGTTTCACCCTTTCTGCAAGTCACAAGACAAAATTTTTCATTGCTTGAATTGAGATGAAGGCTTCACCCAACTTATCAACATTTCCTCTAAACTCCAAATGGCTGCCACAGCAATGGAGCAGTGAGGTTCCTCTTTGGGTGGAATGATTCATACTTCAATAAATTCAATTTCAACAAGACATAATTATGGTGAGTCACATAATCACAGATTCATCACAGCACCTCCCATTTAGCAGTCAAAACACTAGAGGACTCCAAATGTGATGCATATGATGCTTCTCCTCAGCTTTTGTTTCACTTGATCTCATTTCTGCTTTACAGGTTGATCCTACACAAGCTCAGTCCTACACAGATCTGTAAGATAGCATGGCAACTCCCCTCACTGTTTACCATGTTGTGACTGAATCTGAAAGATAATAAATATTGCCAATAACAGTCATTTCTGCAAGAACCTGAGGTTCTCCTGTTTGCTGCTGAGCTCCCCTTGACACAGCACACTATTAGTGTGGATTCAGGATACCCAGTGCCTTCTGTATCTGAGTGCACAGAAAAAGGGCCTTGCAATATGCACTCTCCTGTTGAGTTAGTTCTTCAGAGCTTCAGGGACTGCAAAACCTCTTCATGCTAAAGTCTGAACATCCTATCAGACATAGTCAGGATACTTGAAAACATCTGTTAGGGATTCCCTTCTGCTCAGTGCTAGTCCTAAGGATCTTGTGTCCATGCTGGCTCCCATCTCAGCTGAGGTATGGTACTGTTGTGTCCTCTCTCCTCACTCCATTTTTACTGGTACTGAATTGGAGACCAAGAAGGGATCACTCAGCAGAAGCTGTGCTCAGCTCATTGCATTTGAACATCACTCTTAGGCTCATGTATACTTGCCACAAACCAGTAAGGGGGAAATTCCTTCTTTGTGATCAGACAATTTGTGGCTGCCCTTTACCAGACCTCGAGAAGGAACGTATGCAGCGGTTTTTCCAAATATTGTAACCCAACTTATTCTGTGTGACCAGCTCAATTTGAATTGCAGTTGGATCGTTTCATGGAATTGTTTTGCTTTCAAAGCTTTCATCCTCCAAAGTGGTTAGAAAGAGGTTTATTTTATTTTCCTTCTTATTACATGTATTTTTAAGGTGANGGTTTTGACAAGAAGAATGAGAGGGAAGGTTGTTCTTTGACATTTTGTTTTACACTACCACTGATCAGTATGAAGCTTGACAACCTGAAATTTACTTCTCTGTGCATCTTGTGAGTTTTCCCTAGAATTCAGCTTGGTTTTAAAAATTGGCTAAAGGATCTGTGGAGTGGGTGGGGTGTTGATGGAGTTGCCGGTAAATTAACATTGTCAGCAAACTAATAAAACCTTTAAAAGAAAAGCCTTCGAGGGCAAAGACAAGGTTTCTTTCATCTCTTCTTCTCTCTCCCTCTCCCCCACCCCACACTTTTCCTTTGCACAAGTTGATTCTTCATACATTTATTTTTCAGAAAAGATTACTTTTTTTTTTTTTTTTCTGGGCACAGAAGGATGTCAAACAGTAGAGGATATAATTTCGGAAGAATTAATAATGTTTTGACAAACAGCAGGTGAAGGTGAATTGACAGGAGTTGTGAGGCTGGATGCATGCAAAAGAGAAAGGAACACTAAGAAATACAGATTTGTCTTGGGCACTGCACAAATTACATGACACGAGCAAGAGTCCATGTGAGGTAGGGTGGTGGAGAAAGGAACGCAACCCTACAAAGGAAACGGTGTGAATTTGGGATCTGAGTGGGGCATGGGTGGCTCTCCAACCACTCAGCAGACAGGGACCCATTTCTGTTGGCATGTATGATCTGTGTCTCTCTTGGATTTGCTAAGCCCTACAGGCTCACTGGTGGGACTTCAGGGACCTCAGTTGTCTGCTGGCTTCTTTGGAGCCCCAGCCATAATTACTCTAAAAAATGGCCTGTGCAATGGCCACAACTGGAAGTGCCATTGGATACCTTCATACCAGAGATTTCTGAGCTGGATGGGAAGAAACCAGAGGAAGTTTCCGACTGACTGTTTATACTCTCCCGCCAGGAAGCGCAGGGTGCGGTTTTGAGTGGAGAATGTTGCTCAGGAGGACTCTAAGCCCAAAAAGCCACATTTATTCCATGGCTCAAGCCTGTATCCACAGTCCCGGGAGATTATATTACTCACAGAAAAAGCTTATTAAAATCTCCCATGCATCATAAGATATGCCACCCAACAGGAGGTGGTGATTCTGTCTCAGCCTTAGCAGCATCTGAGTTGTAGAGAAGAAGAGAGGCATCCAGAAATGACTGTATGCTCCCAGCAGGACCTTCTAATTTCCTAGCATTTACAGGCTACAACAACAGATCTCCAGGGAGAGGTCTGCTTTAGAGATGTGGCCTCAGTAATTCCATGAACAAATCCTTCTCTCCAAGTTAAGTCTGAACCAAAATTAATGCTAAGGTGGTTTCAGAGGCACTGCAAAACTCAAAGGTCTGATGGTCCTTGAAAGACAAGATGTTTATTTTTTTAAAATGAGAGTTGAGAAGTCATTCCAGCTAAGCTGTGTGAATTCCATTATAAACAATACCATGCACCCCCTGAGCCCTCTATTGTACTCATTTGATGGATTGTTTCTCTTAATTTCTTCCCAAATAGTTCCCTGGGTTTGCTGCACATTACAAACACATTACATTCCATCTCCAACACTGTCTCCTCCTAACTGGGATAGAGATAGTGACGCAAAGACCCCTGCTCCTCACTGCACCTACTCCCACTGATGTCAGATCAGTTTGGCTTGGTTTTGCGTGATGGGACTTATGGCCTGTTCAACACTTTTGGGTCTACTTCCAAGGCACAGGTCCATAGAACAGAAACCATACTCAATCCCTCTGGAAGTGTGAAGAGGGTGGTATAAAGTCATGGAGCCAGCTCAGCAGCCCAGTATCAAAAACAAGAGCAGACCTGGAAAAATATTACAAAACTCTTCCACTGGCACCAGCGGGTCAGTGTCATTACAGGCAGCGGTGTTGTTCTCAGATACTATTTCATTGGCTTCCTTCTCCTTTTTCCTCTCCCTCTTCTGAAGCACATTTTCTTTCCCTTGTATTGCACGGTAGGGTTGTATCCCTGGAGATTCACAGTGATGAGGAGGAGTAGGCAGAGATCAAAAGCACTTCTAGCTTTGAAAAGATTATTCCTGGCCTCAAACCAAGTACGGAAAGCTCCAATCCATCCATTTTATTCAAACAGTGTTTCAAAACCGGTCACCCAACCCTTTGGATTCTGCTTCCTTTTCAACTTTATATGGCACACAGAATTCTTTGATTTTACCTTTTAAAGCACGGCACAGAATTCTTTACTAGCACAACTGACCTTATTTTTCAAGCCCGAGGCTGCAGAGTTCTGCAGTGTTTTCAGTCCCGCTCAATGTCTTTCAGAACCAAAATCTCTCAGTTGCTTCACAAATCAACTACACCTATTTACCAAGGCTCATTGACTTTTCCAGAGGAAAAAAAAAAAAAGAACAAAAACCAAACCAAAAAGAATTCACTGCATTGCTTTGGAAACATGCTCCTACAGCAATCTAAAGTACCAGAGCAACAACAAAAGGGCCATTGCTAATTCCAATAATTTTGCCAAAAAATTAATATGGTCTGTTCAGGAGAATGCCAAGATCTGCAACATTTAACTGAAAGAAAATGTAATTTTAATGGTTGGGTGGGGATAATAGTGTTAATAGCAGAAGATGCATGAGTTGAGCACATTGCTGGCATGTATAAGATGCACTGGATTTTCAAACAACTTCTACATTGACAGGACAGATATCACACAGAAAGAGATCAGAAGACTTCATCTTGTCCATCTCTGAATCACAAGTTCAGACAGTCATGAAGAGACTCAGCGGTTTGGTATGCTCACTGGTTGCAAGCTATCAGAGTTTCAGAAATTACAAATTGTTTTAATTGTGTATTAGAAGTGTTCTTAACTCCAAACCTCCAGAGGTAACAGGTGCTTAGTAGTCTATCCATCCATATATGACTGTTACGAATAGTTAAAAAGTGATATGGTTGATTAGTTTTATCTCTGTGTCACAGTATGTAAACAAGTGCAAGTGGAAGATGTGTCTCAGTGTCACATCTGCTGGATAAAAAAGCAAAATGCATCCCACAAGTTATTCCAGAGAGACAGGTCAGAGTCTGACCATGCACTGGTGTGCTTGGAAAATGAATGATTATCCAAGATTGCCTAGTTTTTGGAAAACAACCAGAAAAAACTAAATCACTCAAGAAAACAACTACTCTCTCAAATTCAAAATGTTCTGAATGGATTAGGAACAACATCAGTGAAATCAGTCATTTTATTTCTCCCATATGCCTTGGAAAGTAGTAGGTCATGAATAACGCTTTGTTGATCTTACGGATGAGACATGCACAAATACCTTGGTATGAGCGTTCGAGAAACTACAGAGAACGTAAAGAAAGCTTTCAGTGGTCAAGATAAGCGCATCTAACATATGACTTCTCAAAAATATTAGCATGTTGGGAATGAGGGATGTCTGTATAAGGTAACAAAACATGGGCCAAGTTAACATTGTGATTGTTCTATTGAGAGGTTTATTAATTTTCTACAGCTAATCCTACATGAGATAAACCCAAGACATTATATTCCTCCACTGCAGGAGGTCATTGTCAGTGTATACAGTCAAAAATGGAGCTAAGAAATCAGCCAAAAGAATATGGACTGGATATATGCCTTTAAGATTGCCAATTATTTGGTGTTGGTTTTCCTCACTCCAAAGTAAAGGAAAAGAGAACAAAAAATTAATTTCTATGAGGGATTTGCCTTACTAGCAGCAGACAAAAAGATTATTAACTACAGTCATTAAAGGTTCATTTTGCATCAGATAATACCTTCAGTCCAGTGTGCCAGATCACTATGAAGGTTGTTACAGCAGAACATGCTGATCTTGTGCGATTTCAAACTGTTTTTTCACCTGCAAAGAAGAAAAAAAGAGCATATAAATACTAGTCGTACTAGACGACTTCATAAGGTTTGTCTCAGCCTATTCAACTACTAGTATGTCAATCAATATACTGGCAGCCAAGCTTTCAATGAATGCCTGTTAAAGCATTTTTCCCAAGAGGATTATCCACAACTAGGATGCAGAGGTCAAATATAATTTGTTCAGAAGTTTTACAGTACTACCGTGAAATTAAAACCTCTCACATAGCCCTGGTCAGTACCAGGAAGTTCTTATGTTTAATATTCTCTGACTCTAGGCCAGACCATTACAGTTATCTGATGTGACTGCCTGTGTAGCTCATGAATACCCAGCCCAGATCTTCTCCTTGTCACCATCTAATCTAACACTGCTCAGTGAAATGTGTTTTCTAGAGAGATGCTCGCATCTTATGTGGAGAAGAAAAGGCATGAGAGCAAGTTCATTGTTTCTTCAGGCAGATAACAACAAATAGTTGATTCTTCTCCCTTCCCCCACCCAGTTAAACATTGTGCCAAGTTATAATTCAACTCCAAGCTACTGATTCTTGTTCTGCATTTCTCTGCTGAATTAATGACTTCTTTAGCAACTGCTATTTCTTCCTTGGGAAGGTAATTATAGATTAATCAAGTCACCTCTTGTCTCCCCACTTGCCTACATGATTAGTTAAACAGATTGATTTCTTGAACTCTCCCATGGTGAAGGGATTTCTCCAGATCCAGAATAACCACGTGGTTCTGTTCCACAAAATATTGTGGCTTTGTACCATTTCTCATGTGTGGATTCAGAACTCTGTGTAACAAGCTGGCATCGGTAAATGTCATGTACAGATTCGATGCACCTTATGACCTCAGCAGCCCAGTCTTCATATATCACATACTATCTCTCTTAGGCAGAATCTTTTACTGAAATATTTCATTTTAATTTATTAATTGATTGCTTTGATCAGATATCATTGCTCCAGCAATGCTTGTCACCTGCTAGCCTTTATGAGCATGGATTTTATACCCATTACTAAATCAGTAATGGAAGTGCAGATCCAAAATGAGCATCATACTAGAACAACAATCAATCAGGCTTTTCCCTCAGATTGATATTTTGAGATCTGCCAGTTAATTTTTAACACATTCCTGCTGTATATATTTTTGAGTGCTTGTTTGGTTTAGATCAAAACATGACACAATAGCAATTCAGTAAAACTAATGACAGCAATGACAGTAATCCAAACATACAATATTTCTAATGAGCTCTCTAATGAACTAGGTTTAATTAATGCTGCTAAGCAGTAACCATGTAGTGATTGTTGTTTTCAGAAACAATAGTAACTTAGATTTTAAAGGATTTCTATGTCCTCAGTGGGAGCATGACTCAGGATTTGGAAGTTGGTTCCAACAATACCTCTATTTTTGGAGGGTCCCACACTCTACCCTCTGTGACTATGCCTGGCTCTTACTTGTGTCAAATATTACATCGTAAATCTTCACCATATTCTAACAGATGATTTGGGATGGCAGTGAAAGGTTAAGTAAGTGGGAACAGCAATGGGTTTTTTATGCTGACTTGACTTATCTTATGCCTTAAGAGTCAGACTTGAACAGTAGGTTACCCTACAGAATGGTATCAAATTTATCTGACAGGACCTATTGTCCAAAGTGGTTTACTTTTATGATATCTCTTCCATAATTCTTAAATCAGGCTGCTTATAGAACTCTTTTAAAGAAAATCAATATCAATTTAGAGAGTTAATAGCCTTCTGAAGGCAAACAGAGTGGTTGGGGGAGGTTCACGTGGCTCATCAATACGATCCGGAGAAGAGAGCTATTAGGACAGTGTCTGTACCTGAAAAGATAGTACAGTATTCAAGTTACTTTATGAAAGGCTACCACATCTCCATCAGGGATGAAGGATCGACCTTAAAAATGGCATAGTAAAACAAATCATAGTAATAGCACTAGAAAGCACTCAAACAAATCATAATAATTATTTAAAATCATTATATTTAAATACCTTACAGTAGTAGAACGAGAAATATGTGCAGGAAAAAATTCAAAAGAAATTGAGCAAACTGACTTCTGGACGCAGGAGTTCATGAAATGATTGTAAAGCTTAAGGAACGACGATAGTTCTCTTGCAAAGTAAAAAAAGAAAAACAAAACAAAAATAGAAGAGGAGAAAGAGATATTTTGGGTTTCTCACAGCTTATTCCCTCCCAGTTTTCAGCAAACTGTACCGGTTTTTAGCCTTGGATATAATGCAAGCTACCCAGCTGCTAGAGAGGGAGAGACTGCTCAAAGCAATTCATGCCCTAGGAAGTTGAGAAGAACAAGAAGAAATGAAACTCCCTCAGGTAGCAGAAGGGAAGACAAAGTCCCCTGCAGATTTGTCTTCATGGTAAGAGGTCTCTGCAGAAATAATTAATTCTTGTTGTGGGAGTGAAGTTGATGTTGATCGACTCTCATTACTCAAGCTGTTGAAAGACCCAAAAGTGAAACAAGACACCGGGGAGGGTGAAACTGGTAATGATCTCTAGGAAGTGATGGAAAGAGTATTTCAGTCATCAAGACAGCCAGCTCCAAAGATACTGGCAGGTGAGCATTTAAGTCTTACTGTGTAGACAAAAGGGAGATGCAAGTTGAGCATGCTTCCCAGTGAAGAAGGATGGAGAAGACAGCTGTACATGATCCAAGAGCAAATGCCGACACTGTGGCAGGTGTCCCTCCTATATGTATTGGAGCTCTGTTTCCTGCTCGCTGCTGTCCCACACCAGATACCCATCCTCTCTTCCTCGTGTCAGTCTCTACTGATAGACCATCAGCTTCAGATAAGAGGCTGGCTTCAATTAAAGACTATCACTGGAATGCAGAATTACTGGTGTATGCAAAGAGTGAGTGTTTTTCACTCCATCTCACTCTGGAAATGAGGGACAGCCTTCTTTCAATTATTACCGGTGGTAGCTTAAGTACTCACTGAAGGCCAGTGACTTCTTTAAATGTAGCAGACTTTCCTAAGTGCCTTACCATCTGTTCAGTGCTTTTGACAATGTGTTTATGTTGACAGTCACATAGGGGGAAAAAATCAAAGCACTTCATATTTTTTGTTAATGGAATATGTTGAGATGACATTAATCATACAGACAGGGAACCCTCTACTCGTAAGTGAATGCATGCGTTAAATACTAGGGCTGTTAATGGACCCTGTTTCTGATCACTGCTGTCATAAGTGATAACAGGCCTGAGGCCAATTAAACCATTTTTCACATTTTTCTCAAAGCAAGGGAGTGCTGGGAAGGATCCTGGCACCAGCCGAAGTGCCGAGGTGAGGGGCTTAGCGCTGCAGTAATGTGATCTCTCTCTGCTCAGACAATTCAGCATTCCCCTCCACCACAGGCTACCCAGGCTCCCATCTGGATCTCACACACAGGGCTTGGCTTCTCCGTAGCAAGGTGAGAACAGAGCAGGCAGGACTTACCAGCTATCAGGAACCTCAGTTACTGGCATCAAGGAATTCTCCAGCTTTAATGCCCCATCTCAACGTCTCCATTTGCAGAGGGAAACCTGAAGCAGAGGTCCGTGTGCTTTGGGGTATGCTTGCAGTTGCTTGAGTTATTGGGAAAGGATTTGCTGGTGAGGTGCCTGCCGTGTTCTGGATCTCTGTCTGATGAAAAGAACCTCAGTGCATGTGCAACAAATCCAGCCTTGTTACCATTTTGCACACGAAGCTTCTCCTGGCTGGACAAAATTTGCCTTCTTCCTCATGAATGATGTTACCAGTGAAAAACAAAAGATGCATCCATAGAAGCTTAAAGCCATTGTCACTCTGAATTTGTAAGGTCCTTGCACGTAGCTGGCGGTAGCTCAGGGCAGGCTATTTTTTAATCAGCAGGAATTTGGTATTAGTGTATTTGTATGCTAGTGTGGACTTTTTGTTTGGACTTTAAAAGCATAGGGCCTTAGTCATATAACACAAAAAAACACTCTTCAAAATCTCTGTATATACTCACTCAGTCCTATCTTACCGATCTCAAAATAAAAGCAAATTGAGATGATCTAATAGGCACCTCTATAGATTCAAGCACTTCTTTACTGCCTCCACTCCTGCCCTTTTTCCCAGCGAAAGATTGCATTTGCCAGGCAAATG
Source organism: Heliornis fulica (assembly GCA_013399135.1). Classification (NCBI taxonomy): domain Eukaryota; kingdom Metazoa; phylum Chordata; class Aves; order Gruiformes; family Heliornithidae; genus Heliornis; species Heliornis fulica. Next base: position 435,956 of record VXBZ01001853.1, on the reverse strand, counting down.
CTGAGTTGGGATGGCAGCTCGTTTCACTGGTATGAGGAATGCTGAATTTTTCAGCAAGTTGTGAAAGCCAAAGACCTCGCCAACTTTCCTTTAAGCTTTTTAGACCCAGTGTTTGCATTTGCTTTCTGTTTCAAGTAAGGAGAGGCAGGCTAGCTAGAGTCTTGGTCCCTTTGAGAGTCCTGCAGCAAAGCAGGATACCAGCCAAACATGGGGAGATGGTGAGCATCGCTTTCTGATGTCTAGCTCCCTGATCTGTGTGTGTGTTTTCAAACTGCAATCTATAATTGTAATATAACTCAAAAAAGACAAAAAAAAAGGTCAGAGAGATTCTAAACCACCTCTTCATTATATCGGGAGATTGGATTAAAAAACCCCAACCCAAACACAACAATCCCATGATTTTTTTACATGAGAGATGTTTTGGGTTGTTTTTCTTGCCTTCCAGGTTCTGAACCTAAGTTTGTTGTTTGAACTAATATAAACTGTTTATTTAGGTTTTACCCTCACAGACCTTCAAAATCTATTACAGATTTGAAGAGCCTATTTAACCTTTCCTGACATTTAAAAGAAAAAGAAAGCAAGTCCTGCCAGCTGAAAAGTGAGTTAAAGGAACCCATCCAGTTTGCGTCCAACTGGATGAAGAAAGGATAGTCAAATTCCTTCCATTTTACACATAGTTAGTCATGGAATTGTACAAGAGGAATAAAAAAAAAAAAAAAGACAATAAAATAGCTGTATTGTAACAGCTGAAGCAAACCTTGGGTAACTGTCAGCAGTGAAATGTCCTGAGAGCATTTGTACCATTCCATTTCATTAAGCTGAAGGGTGGGATTGCAGACTGTAAAAGATTATAGCAGAGCTCTTCAGAAATTTACAGCTCACAGAGCAGCGAAGCACAGGGGAAATCTCCCTTTCTTGTGTACGCAACAGGGAGCCTGGGTTTTGTCTCTCTGAGGATGATGATGTGTAGAAGGTGGCGGTTGCCAGAAGCACCAATGAAAACTGAAATGTGCTCCACAAACCCTTTTTTTTTTTCTTTCCTGTGGCCAACAAAACACATTTGCACAGTCGGGTTTATTCGCTTCCCAAACTCTTGACTTTGTTGTCTGGGTTAGGACAAGAAGCCTTATGTATGGGTGGTGTTTTAGGGCAATGTCAGATGCTTTGGGGGTATAATGCATAACAGGAGCAAGTGTAATGAATGCCATGGGAGAGGGGACACTTCTCTTATTTCAAACAGTGTAAACAGCAGGAGTTAACTCTGTTTTGTACCCACTGAGGACCTGGTCGCAAGACCTTCACTGAATATAAATTCTGGGTAAAATTCTGGATCTGGCCTCAAGAACTTAACAGAAAGCTTATAATCTAGCTAAAATAGGAATGTGTCATCAGCCTGCTGCTCTGTAACACTGCAAGTACACTGAAAAGCTAATTTCTACTTTCTCAGAAACCTCTTGGTTTCAATCTCCCCACCCTGTATATGACAGCACACCCCTCCACTCCCTTACATTGGTGGAACTCCTGCAAATGCACCATTGAGTAAAAGAAAATTCAGGATAGCAGTTATCTGTCAGTAGAAAAGGCCAGAGGTGAGAAAGAGTTGTCACAGATGACTAACAAGCCTAACAAGATGACTAACCTTTACTGGTGAAGTTTGGCTATTTGGAAGTTAACTTAATCTGACTACTATTTTTTTCTTAAGCTGATTCACCGAAAACGCTGTCTTGTGCTCGTGCTTGCCAGAATAGAGAAGGTATCTACCAACAGCAGAGGTGATCAACAAATATGCACTGGCTCAAGTGTCCAAAAACAATGGCAGTTTCCACCAAACTGGTTTCCCAAAGTGAAGAATTTTCAAAGTCACAACAGGATTGATGCAAAATGAAGTGCTGCCGTCCAGACAAAATGCAACTAAAGTTCAGAAAAGCTTACTTTTCCTTTTTATTTATATGGAATAATTAATTTTAGCCTTGAGACATTATGGCATTCAACTTGATTTCCTTATTTGAGCACTATCTTGTAAGGGTTTTAATTCACAACTCTGTTCTCTCTATGGGTCCATAGTCCTTCTGGAGGACTATGGCTCCCAAGGAATAACATGCACTTGGCTTGGCCTGAATTATGCACTATGTTGGATCCTCATGTGATGCTAATGCTGTACAAGCAATGTAATTTGGACAGAAAAGTTCAGCCCATAAGGAAATCTGGGAGTTCTGTCCTTTAGCTACGAAGCCAAAACAGAGACCCTCACGAAATGTGAGGTTCAGTATTAACTAATTTTCAGGCAAACTGAGAATGTGTGTCAAATCCAGCAAACAAAAGGAAACATTTCAATATAGGTAATTCTTCATTCTCATTTCTATTCAAGAACAATGAAATTATTGGCAATTTCTAACAGAAGTTAACAAGAAATTTCAATTTCTGTGCAAATTTATTACGTTGGAAGGACTTGCTTAAGCTTAGAATAATAAGTTTTGACACACTGGAAGTTCCCAAAGAGCAGGAATTCCAACTTTCTCGCTGCTGCAAGTCCATGTTCATTAATTTTCATGGTTTTTTATAGGCAGGCTCTCCTCTGTGGGTTATAAAGACTTGAGTACTAAAGCCAAAACCTTTACTGAGGATTTGTACATGGGTAATTGAAGGATTTAATTCTTAAATGTGGAATTGTGCTCAGTTTGGTTTTATAAACAAATTTTTTTTTATATAAACTACATAGGTCAAAGGAAGTGTTCTTAATTGTGCTGAAGTAATCCCACAAAAAGCAATGTAAATGGATGAAGGAGCCCCCAAAGTCCGTAACAGAGAAGAGCTGGGACTCCTCTACAAGCTCCCTTTAGTTTTAGACTCCAAGTGGCACAGGCTTCTCATGTAAAGTTGTCAGTTCAGACTGGTTTCATGGCTATGAATATGTAAAGAAAGCCATTTTGTGTCCCAGCACCTTGGGACTTTTACTCTCTTTTGCAGGTATGAGGATTGTTTTTTTCCCTCAACAGATCCGTATGCAAACTACAGAACCACTTTGATCACCAAAAAGACTCCAGAGAGTTCAAACAACTTCAAGGACCAAGTTCCAGTCTGCTTAATATGAGTCTGAAGTCACCAAACTAAACTGTTCCACCTTCAGGTTCAGATTTACATGAAATAACCTTGATTTCAGATCATCCCTCAGAGGACCTTCAGAGATACAGCAACGGACACAAATTTAGTACCCGTGTATCATCTGCCATTGGGTATTCCCTTTTTCTGCAAGGGAAGTTAAAGGACTTTTGAAGCTGTAGGAGCTGATCTGCCTTCAAACTCCAATCAACAATTTAAATAATGCCAGCAGAATTAAATGATTGAGACATTAGTAAGATAGGAAATAAAGTTTACCAAATCTCTCCCAGGCCTCTTATTTTACTAGTCTGGGGTTTGGATGTTGATACAGTGACAATTTAGAAGATGCTGAGAACGACGTGATGAAGCAGTTGAACTTAAAGAGCTGCCCAATGGTTCCCCTTCACAGCTGCCATAGGGATACTGTGAGAAGGGGAAGTAAAAAAAAAAAGGATCACATGAGGATCCTTCTGGACAAGAAGTGTGAAGACCAAATCTTGATGAAAACTTATTATTTTGCAAAGGCAATTAGCAAGCCTGTAATGTATTTTTAAAATGGCATGCAGTTCTCTTAACAGGGGTGAAACTCTTCTAGACCCAGAAAGAGGAGGCCAAAGTTTATTCTCAGTTCATGATGCAAATAGAGAACACAGACCTAAGGTGCCTAGATAGAATTTGGCTCAAGTTGATCCTTCGGGACTTAGTGGGGACAAAGCCAACAACCAGCCTACAGGAAACACAGGAGATTCATCCAATAGAGGTGGACAGAAAAGAAACTCTTATTCCCTTCCTATAAAAAGTAGATTTTGTATTTAAAAAAAGAATAAAATTCCTGTCAAACTGGGAAGCATTCTGGTGCTTTCATGAGAAACAGGACAGATTCAAGAAAGGTGTCCACTTCCCAGTAAAAAGCAGTGCATTTGGCTGAAAGACCCTAGTAAA